>CM046305.1:5600870-6172210 GCA_025267735.1 Mactra quadrangularis
TACCATGTGACGAGCATTTCAATGTCAAATACGTTCTCCTTGACTGCCAGGATCTTAAAAACATCCGTGACATACATTTTAAAGTTAACTCACTTAAAGAACTTATTGAGTCTTTACCATCATATTTTCTAATCGCTGAGATCAAATAGTGATTTCGCGATGTAGAATTGGTCATACCAGTTTAACACATTCATAACTTCTCAAAAGAGAGGAAGCACCTAAATGTAAACCCTGTGACGAGCATTTCTATGTCAAACACATTCTCCTTGACTGTCAGGATCTTAAAGACATCCGTGACAAACATTTTAAAGTTAACTCACGTAAAGAACTTTTTGAGTCTGTACCATCATATGCGATACTTAACTTTTTGAAGGAAATAAATGTTTATAATAAGATATAGAGCTTTACATCATTAATATCGTTTTAATAAATAGTGTCATTGATTGCTTTCGGCGCGATATGACCTTTTTGTGTTGGTGCGCCGTAAAACCAAAACAAAACCAATTCTGAAGGAAATAAATGTTTATCATAAAATAAAGGACTTAAAATCTTCATTATCTTTTGAAGTAATAGTATCATCAATTGTTTTCAGCGTAATATGACCTTTTTGCATTAATAAGCCCTAAAATCCAACTAATCAATCAATAAATCAATCAGACTTCAGCAAGAAGAAATTGGTAATGAAATAAGCTTACTATACAGTTATTTAAACAAAGTCAAAATGGCTGCCAGTCTGCCATTATGAATTTGTATCCAGAGTAAATCCATGTACGAGTCAACTACATCAATAAAGACTTTGGAGCGAATTTGGCTAAAATTGAGTAAAAAAAACACATACATGTACTATACAGTTATTTAAATAAAAATTCAAAATGGCTACCAGTCAGCCATATTGAATATAAATTGATGAAGAATAGTCATACTGATCAACTGTATCAGTGAGACCTTGTATGCAATTTTTTTCAAAATATGTAAGGTAATAAGTCAATAAAAGACTGCATTAATTTTGAAAAAAATGACAGCCAGTCCACCATTTTGAATTGGAATTGAGTTAAAGTGTATGTACACATCAACTGTGAACGCCTGAGCAAAATTCTATCTAAATAAGTTAAGAAAAATTCTGTTGAGAAATAAGCATACAGTAATTAAACTAAATTTAAAAGAATTCAAGATGGCCACAAGTCGGCCATTTTGAATTTGAATTGATATAACATGCATATAAACATCAACTGTAAACGCCTGTGCAAATTCTAAAAAATAAGATAAGAAAAAAATCTATTGAGAAAAAAAGCAAACTATACAGTTATCTAATTAGATTTAAAATATGTAACACAATTAAATATTTTAAACAAGTGAGATATGTTTCCATAGTTACATGAGTTTTGTATACACCATTAAATCATGGTATATAACAGCTTCTATTCAAATACATTAAGATATAAGCATACTACAAATGTTTCAATTGTTTGGGACAGACCACATATCCAACCAACCAACCAACCAACCAACCAACCAACCAACAAACCAACCAACCAACCAACCAACCAACCAACCAACATTATAAATGTTTATAATAAGATATAGAGCTTTACATCATTAATATCGTTTTAATAAATAGTGTCATTGATTGCTTTCGGCGCGATATGACCTTTTTGTGTTGGTGCGCCGTAAAACCAAAACAAAACCAATTCTGAAGGAAATAAATGTTTATCATAAAATAAAGGACTTAAAATCTTCATTATCTTTTGAAGTAATAGTATCATCAATTGTTTTCAGCGTAATATGACCTTTTTGCATTAATAAGCCCTAAAATCCAACTAATCAATCAATAAATCAATCAGACTTCAGCAAGAAGAAATTGGTAATGAAATAAGCTTACTATACAGTTATTTAAACAAAGTCAAAATGGCTGCCAGTCTGCCATTATGAATTTGTATCCAGAGTAAATCCATGTACGAGTCAACTACATCAATAAAGACTTTGGAGCGAATTTGGCTAAAATTGAGTAAAAAAAACACATACATGTACTATACAGTTATTTAAATAAAAATTCAAAATGGCTACCAGTCAGCCATATTGAATATAAATTGATGAAGAATAGTCATACTGATCAACTGTATCAGTGAGACCTTGTATGCAATTTTTTTCAAAATATGTAAGGTAATAAGTCAATAAAAGACTGCATTAATTTTGAAAAAAATGACAGCCAGTCCACCATTTTGAATTGGAATTGAGTTAAAGTGTATGTACACATCAACTGTGAACGCCTGAGCAAAATTCTATCTAAATAAGTTAAGAAAAATTCTGTTGAGAAATAAGCATACAGTAATTAAACTAAATTTAAAAGAATTCAAGATGGCCACAAGTCGGCCATTTTGAATTTGAATTGATATAACATGCATATAAACATCAACTGTAAACGCCTGTGCAAATTCTAAAAAATAAGATAAGAAAAAAATCTATTGAGAAAAAAAGCAAACTATACAGTTATCTAATTAGATTTAAAATATGTAACACAATTAAATATTTTAAACAAGTGAGATATGTTTCCATAGTTACATGAGTTTTGTATACACCATTAAATCATGGTATATAACAGCTTCTATTCAAATACATTAAGATATAAGCATACTACAAATGTTTCAATTGTTTGGGACAGACCACATATCCAACCAACCAACCAACCAACCAACCAACCAACCAACCAACCAACCAACCAACCAACCAACAAACCAACCAACCAACCAACCAACCAACCAACCACCACGGTGATTCCAGTATACCCCCGAAAACTTCGTTTGCGGGGGTATAATTATCATCTTCAAAGGTCTTATATTACCATTAAACCACCCAAACGTCTTTCTGATATCTGGAACTCTTCTCCATCTGATTTATATATTCAACAGCATCATCTTCATTCATGCGACCTTCACCTCTAACGATATGGGTCAAAGTCATGTGAACATCATGTGCCATATGCTTAGCATCACCACAAACAAAGACACTTGCATTCTCCTAAAATTGGAAACAAATGAACACATGATTAGACAAAATCTATGACAATTACATACAAACCATGAAAAGAAATTTTAAAATTCCAAATACAAATTTAGCATAAGTATATTGACCAGTTTCTTAAATAGCTCTATATTGCTAGCTAGTAACTGGCACTTCCCCACCTGGTAGTCTGGTACCCTCGATTTGATTACATACTTATTACTTTTGGTTTAAGGAGGGTACCAGGGGACAAAGCACTAGGTAAAAAATGAGTCTAAAGGTTGTGGGTTCAACTCTGGGGGCGAGGCCTACACAGTTGTGAAGTTTCATAATGAACTATTATCTACTGTCTTGCTTCTGCCTACCACTGTTTTAAGCAATACTGATTTTTACAACCTAATATAGAATCTTATGATATTAGATTAAACAGAAATATAATCACCACATTGAAATTTTCACATACAATATCCCTATCATAGGATTCCTACACTGTCAAACATAAATTGCGGTTATAGCGCAAAACGATCTTAACTCAAGTTAAAAAAGAGTGAGTTATGACCGTTTTGCGCTAAGCCTGGGATATGCAATTTCCTTACATTGTCAATCAATCTCCAAATGTCACTTCTATCATTATACAAGTTATCTTGTACATATCGTTTCTTATCTTGATCTCTGGAGAAAGCTACTGACAATCTTATAACATTGTTGTTTGACCATTCTTCTGAAATATACAAACAAAACAGTCTTGAGATCATAGACGGAGGTCAGAGGGGTCCAGACCCCCCTAGAATTTCCAAAATATACCCGTCCATTAGTGTATGTTTTTCACTGTAAACCATTCATGTGGAGCATGAAGCAATTGTTCTTGAGTAGGTTCCCTTGTTCTTGAGTTTATTATAAGATATAATAGTTTTGTAGTTTTTTATTATAAACCTGCTTTGTTATTCTGCAAACAATGTATAATGTGGTTTGGTTAAAAGTTAATATAAACAAAACTAATGATTTATCATACATTCCACTAGACAATGCTCCTTTTAAAAAGCTGTATAAGGCACAAAATTGAATATTTAATAATTTTAAGAAAACTCAACATTTCAATACAAGTACAAAGTACAATATACATACCTAGTTGCTTTCTGTACAGAAAATCTTTATCTTTATGTCTACAACCAAAATATAACCATATAGAGCCACTAGATTTCATCATTGCTATAAATGATAACAATGTTATATCAACATTAACAGAATAACAAAATAACAGGTCGTCCATGTAAACATTGCGTATATAAACATAGCATGTTTCATTACACACTAATATTTAGGGGTGATTTGTTTTTTACATGTTTTTAGTTTAATTAGTTTACTCGTATTTTATAAGCATATCATTGTATAAATTTTACAAAGTGCATACACACTTATTAAAACTAGAACTGCCACCAGTGGCGAAAATACCCCCGCAACAGCAACATTTCAAGATAAAAGCAAGTCAACATTGTGGAAGTCCAAAAGGGTAAATGTTGTAAGAAGCATAAAAACCATAAAAAGAATAGGATGCAAATATCAAATTGGAAATAAACAGCAAATTACAGTGTAATTCACTATAGATTTATGAAAAAGCAAAATAAACAGAGTTGTCATATGTCAAATGATTTTTTACATGAAAATGAACACCATTTGGTCATTATGAATGTAAAGTGGAACAACAGACAAAGAGTGATCACATTTAAACTCATCATGAGTATGTTGTAACCAGAAGAGCAAAATGTAGAATGTGTTTGTAATTTTTTGATAGGCAATTGCAAAAATGGTAGTCAGCAATGTACACAATTTAAATCAAACAATTAGTATTTACAATATCTTGTATCAAGAATTTCACAAATACCCCATAAGAAAGCTTAAATTACCGATCATTATTTTCACAGAAGTAAAGTTAAAATAATATCTAAAATCTCATGTAGCTATAACGAAATAAGATGTTTTCTTCACAACATTACAGAAAAAATCAAGGTGGCTATTAGTTGGTCCATTGAAATACATAAAAAAATAAATACATATAAAAATGTCATCAACAAGAATTTGTCAGCACAATTTTATCAAAATGAGGTGAGAAAAAAAAAGATGTTTGCTGTACAAGATATTAGAAAATTCAACATGGCTGCCAGTCAGCCATTTTGAATTCCACTAAAGAAAATGCCAAGCACATTAACTTAAACAATTGCTTACTTTCTCAAAGTCCGTACAAAAATTATCAAATCATTTGCTTTTCTGAAAAGAAAAACTCAGAATGGCTGCCAATCAGCCATTATGAATTTGATAAAATATCAATACATCAAAAAAAAGTTCAACAATAAGAATTTGATAAAAATAGCAGTACATAATAGACTTCAGCAAGTCAAAATGGCAAAGAATGTGGAATAATGCTATATTTAATAAGTTACATGACATAAAGCCATAAACCCTTGATTCATCTTCGTCAATAATTTTTGCTAATCAATGAGATAAATAGTTACTATGAGATGTAGAATTGGTCATACTATATTAACACATTCATACCTTCTCAAAAGAAAGAAAGCACCTAAATGTAATGTGACGAGCATTTCAATGTCAAATACGTTCTCCTTGACTGCCAGGATCTTAAATACATCCGTGACAAACATTTTAAAGTTAACTCACATAAAGAACTTTTTGAGTCTGTACCGTCATATTTTCTAATCGCCGAGATCAAATAGTGATTTCGCGATGTAGAATTGGTCATACCAGATTAACACATTCATACCTTCTCAAAAGAGAGGAAGCACCTAAGTATATACCCTGTGACGAGCATTTCTATGTCAAACACGTTCTCCTTGACTGTCAGGATCTTAAAGACATCCGTGACAAATATTTTAAAGTTAACTCACTTAAAGAACTTTTTGAGTCTGTACCATCATATGCGATACTTAACTTTTTGAAGGAAATAAATGTATATAATAAGATATAGAGCTTTACATCATTAATATCGATTTAATAAATAGTATCATTGATTGCTTTCGACGCGATATGACCTTTTTGTGTTGGTGCGCCGTAAAACCAAAACAAAACCAAACAATACTTGAAGGAAATAAATGTTTATCATAAAATATAGGACGTAAAATCTTCATTATCTATTGAAGTAATAGTATCATCAATTGTTTTCGGCGTAATATGACCTTTTTGCATTAATAAGCCGTAAAATCCAATTAATCAATCAATAAATCAATCAGACTTCAGCAAGAAGAAATTGGTAATGAAATAAGCTTACTATACAGTTATTTAAACAAAGTCAAAATGGCTGCCAGTCTGCCATAATGAATTTGTATCCTAAGTAAATCCATGTACAAGTCAACTACATCAATAAAGACTTTGGAGCGAAATTTGGATAAAATTGAGTAAAAAAACACATACATGTACTATACAGTAATTTAGATAAAAATTCAAGATGGCTGCCAGTCAGCCATATTGAATATAAATTGATGAAGAATAGTCATCCTCATCAACTGTATTAGTAAGACCTTGTATGCAATTTCTTTTCAAAATATGTATGGTAATATGTCAATATAAGACTGTATTAATTTTGAAAAAAGGATGACAGCCAGTCCGCCATTTTGAATTGGAATTGAGTTAAAGTGTATGTACACATCAATTGTGAACGCCTGTGCAAAATTCTATCTAAATTAGTTGAGAAATAAGCATACAGTAATTAAACGAAATTAAAAAGAATTCAAGATGGCCACAAGTCGGCCATTTTGAATTTGGAATTGATATAAAGTGTATGTACACATCAACTGTAAACGCCTGTGCAAAATTCTATAAAATAAAAAAATAAAAAATCTGTTGAGAAATAAGCATGCAGTTATTAAATTAAATAAAAAAAATCAAGATGGCCACAAGTCAGCCATTTTGAATTGGAATTGATATAACATGCATATAAACATCAACTGTAAACGCCTGTGCAAATTCTATAAAATAAGATAAGAAAAAAATCCATTGAGAAAAAAGCATACTATACAGTTATCAAATTAGATTTAAAATATATAACACCATTAAATATTTTAAACAAGTGAGATATGTTTCCATAGTTACATGAGTTTTGTATACACCATTAAATCATGGTATATAACAGCTTCTATTAAAATACATTAAGAAATAAACATACTACAAATGTATTAATTTTTTGGGACAGAGCACATATCCAACCAACCAACCAACCAACCAACCAACCAACCAACCAACCAACCAACCAACAAACCAACCAACCAACCAACCAACCAACCAACCAACCAACCAACCAACCACCAGGGTGATTCCAGTATACCCCCGAA
Source organism: Mactra quadrangularis (assembly GCA_025267735.1). NCBI lineage: Eukaryota > Metazoa > Mollusca > Bivalvia > Venerida > Mactridae > Mactra > Mactra quadrangularis. The sequence goes on from CM046305.1 coordinate 5,608,208, forward strand.
AACTTCGTTTGCGGGGGTATAATAAATGATAAACATAAAAATGGCCTGTTTAAATCAGTAAAATGCTGTTCATGTATTAGCTTATTCACCTATTTAGTGGACAAGTTCATTGTTTAAAGTACAAAAACACGCATGACCTAGAATACGACCTGTAGTGTCAAAAAGATAATACATGGTAAATGCAAACACTTGATAGCACTACCGTGTTCACCATGATAATTTAAACATTTTATAAGTACAATGTTAAATGCACACAAAAATAAATACACTTATGACTAGCTGTTTACAAAATAAACACCCATCACTATAGTAAAAAGTTTGTGTTTGTACAATTGCATAAAAAGAATGGTACAAAGTATGTTACATCACTTTTTACATGCTTTTCAGGAGCCAATGCACTTGAAAAACAATGTTCCATAATCAAACCCTACACAGATTATGTAGTAGCAATGGTCCAGATGGATCAAAAGGTCCTGGGTTCACACCCCAATAGGGACACTGCTTATTTCCCTTAGCAACAAATTAACTTACAGTTGTTTCACTTCACCCAGGTGTAATTGGACACTGCAAGAAATCACCTGCTTGAAGGTGATTTCAATGATCAGTGATTATCATACGAAATTGTAATCTAAGCTGAACATATAATATATGAACCAATGCTTCTAGGCTGGACTCCATAATTTCATCAAACAACTGTTGTAAAAATAGTGTGAAAACAAACCAACAAACTAACCTCTTTCTTGTATGAAAGCCATAAATGGTGCAATGCCTGTCCCTGGGCCTATCAGTATGATAGGTAACATATGATCAGAGGGTAGTCTAAAATCTGGATTTCTACTCATAAATACAGGACATCTATCATCTATATTTAATCTATCATTAAGATACGTTGTAGCAACACCAGTACCCTGTCTATGATTGATTATATATCTAAGTATTGCAGCAGTAACACAAACTGTACCAGGATTCTAAAATAAAAGAGATAACACTCAAGTTGGTAGGCAATCTGATTAAAACCTGATCTAAAATTTCTGCTCGCCTACTTGCTAATTTAGATCTGGCCTTTTTCAAATGATGGTCACATTCAGGTGACCTTTTCTCATCATAATATTCATGACGAAATTGTTATAATACGTAACTTGTTTACATCGTCTACGTCACACAATTTGAAATGGGCGGCTCAATTGCAGACTGTGAATAATACTGCTGTTAAATAAGCATGCATACCTTGGTCTAAACATAGAAATTACGAAATCAAAATGTGATTAATAGTGTTTTCGTCTAGATGAAAGCTACGCATTGATTGATCGACACAAAGTTCATCTCAACGTGACTTTCCACGGAGACAGTAGAGATCCTGTACAATACTCTATAGGATATCTGTTTACGGAGATTGGTTGGCAGGCTACATGGATGATGAGTATAACTCAAATCTTGCAATAAAGTAACTGATAGGTTAAAAAGAAAAATTCAAACAAAAAATAAAATAAGGAGTTGAAAAAGTTACAATAATGAAGCATTAATTTTCTCCAAGTTTTATTTTTATCCTCACTAATCACTATGGTGATATGCCCATAATACTCTTGAAAGGCTTGAGGCAGGACATACATACAGACAGACAGATAGACAGACAAGCAGACTGATAATTAAATAAATAAATGACATATAAATGATTTTTGTCAATTTTGATGTAATGTTGATTTTTATTTGGCATAGCGAGCTCAAAAAACATATTTTTACAAATAGTTTAACCACTTAGTGAAAATGCCATTTTAAAGATCTTATTATGAAGTTGATGAATATTCTGTATTTTTCATGCTTACTTCTGTTTTATAAAAGTTATTTCATACAATATAACTTGACTCCATATCTTCTCCAAAATGACGTCATTTTGACAATGAAAATGTAAGATTATATTTTCACTACAATGAAAATATTCAAGTATAAATTTTCATCAAATAGCACCACAATTCACTGTTAAGCATGGAAGAAAAACTGAATATACATTGTACCTTCTTGGGTGAGGATGAAATAGAGTAATATCTGGGTTGTAAAGATTTCATACATCCAAGTAATTGTTGCCATGGTAACGTATGTGATTTAAAACAATTCAATACATCAAAAATCTCATGTTCCTTGACATATGTTTGAAGTAGATTATTAGATTTAGAGTCCTGTAATGTAAGAGTGAAAAAAAAATACAGAACAACCTTTATTGAGCAACACCCAGGGGGAGGGACCAAAGTGTGTTGCTGTTCAGAGGTTGTTGCTCGGAAGAGGTTAAAATCAGTTAAAAATATGCCTATGGCAAATATCATAAGATGTAGTTGTGCAAAGGATTTGTTCAGTAGAGGGCTGTTCTGCTAAGTTTATACTGTATACAACAAATTGTAAAATGGAAGTGAAAACATGATCATTGAATTGAGAAACAGTCAAATAGTAGGCATACTGATGAATGAGAGCAAAAGTTTAGGATCAAAACCCAATATCAATTTAAGTGCTATAAGCATTGTGGTAATTTGTAATCTTTCTGCAGTGGATCTTTACTCAAAGTAGTGTCTTGTCAATGTTATTTCTAAAGCTCCTGCTCTGAGTCGTACACAATATATCTATCAGTGTATTTTTCTGTGTTTATTTACTGGAGTTACGCCGTGTCAACACAATTTAGGTCATTTTACAGCGTGCAGTGCACCTAACCTAGCTTTCCTGGACCATTGTCCACAACCTATACTTCCACAAGGCCGGAAACTTCTCCATATTATCTAATCAATGGAGGAAAATCGACATTATTGTCAAATTTTCATGGAAGGGTTTAACCTCCCCGGATGGGATTCGAACCCGCACCCCCTCAGGCACTAGATTCCAAATCCCAGCGCGCTACCTACTGCGCCAACAACCCGGGTTTATTTTTTTTATGTGTAAGATTATATTAAAGCATAAATGGAATTTATTTTTGACCATGACTACGGTTCAAAGCCATTGTCTTAACTGTAAATTGAACCATAATTTCTGAACTATGGGATACTGTCACATGACAGCCTTAGAGTATATTCTACTTACTCCATGCTTTATCAACTTGTTAATGTATTCTTTCTCATTGCTGTCAGTTACATTAGAAGCTAATAATTCCATCATTTCATATCTAATAACTTTCAAATCATACCATTTCAATAAAACATCATATAACATGTATGACCCTATAACAAAAGATTATTTATATCAAAATGATAACATGTGTAAGAAGATATATCAGTCTACTATTGTCTTTGATTGTCCATTTAGCCAGAGAAATTACATTGACAAAAATATTAGGGCTGTCACGATATAGCAGTGTACCGGTATATTGCAATAGGCAGCTGCGGCACTATGTATCGCGATACAATTTTAACGTACCAATATTTGGCGATATTTTTTATTTCATTGGAAAAATCCATTCTTCACAAAATAAAAGTAGCTAAACGTCAGTTTTTCCATTGTTCATTCAATCTAAGCTTAAGTTATAGGAATTATACTGACTGGGGTGCATTCTATTGGTTATACGGAAATTGTTCAAAATATGTTCTAGAATCGAATACTTCGGGACAGGAAGTTGAGAAACAAGCATGGTGTCCAGGAGCTTGATTGCTAGGATGTTCTGCAGCTAAGGGGGTGATCGTTTCTTCCAACTAAGCATCTTTTTTAAATGCAAAACATAAATCACAGTCCTAAATGACCATGTAGACCTAGTGAAACTAGTTTCAAGTAGTTGCATATAAGATTAGCAATGTTTCCATTGAATACAGCAGAGACACAATGAATCTATAAACCCACAATATATCGTGGTACATATGGCAATATGGTGCTAGTCTTCATAGAACAGTAAAATTGAATAAAGAGAGATGAATCTAGAACTCCTTGATTAAGATGTGTTGACAGACAAAAGTTATGTTTTTCGTGCACACCTCTTTCCTTAAAGTCAGACTTATGCTCTGAACAAGAAAATGGAACAAGGGGCGGTAACTCAAAAAATTATGAAGTAGAGAGTTATGGTTCTTCTTTACTGCACTTCTCCACTATGAAGTTTATCCACTTTTGAAGTGTGAATTTTCCAGTCAATAGCTTAAACAGATAAGCCACAAATATTCAATTTTCAAACAATTGTAATCAATAAATAGCCTTGATCTTGAGTAGGAGTTAAGTGTATCACTAAACCAAAGCCTTCTCTACATAAATAAAGCAAGAATAATGTCATACACACCATCATGTTGATCATCTTCAGATAACTGATAAGCCCAGCCTGGTTTTATAGTCTTTTCTGTACCAGAACATTTCATAGATTCTATCAACAGTTTGACATCATCAGGGTTATTTTGTGGATATATTCCCAGAGCATCACCTGTAATAGAATCATTGTGTAGGAGCAGTGGTCCAGTGGTAAGGCACAAGGTTAGGGATCTCGAGGACCTTGGTTCAAACCCTACTAAGAACACTGCTAATTTTCCTGAGCAAGAAATTCACCAACAGTAGTTCAACTACACCTGCCTGAAGGTGATTTCAATGATCAGGGGTTATGATACGTTAACTTGTTTGTTTTTTTCCTGAACCAGTTTTTGTAGTTATGAGCCACACTGATTGTTTTATAAGAATTAACAAAATTAAAATTATGATTTGCAAGTCTACAAAAAAAAACAAAATGTATTGCAATATATTGCAATACTGTTTTTACTGTATTGTTACACCCCAAGTTAATACATCTGAAATAAAATTTAAACATATTAATGAAAAACCTCCCAAGTCAAAAATTTGAACTTCACAGCCCACCAAGGCCTAGGCAGACCAAAATTAACCTGGGATGAGCTGATCAAGTGTGATCAGCTAGAACTTCAAATACATGACACCAACCCTCAGGACCACCAGTCATGGAGAGAAAGAGTCTGATCCTGGCGAAACAGTCAGGCATCACCCTTACCAAATGATTAATCAACAGCATGTATAAACTAAAATGGATGATGATGATGTAATGATGATTTGAAGTGTAAAAATAAGTTTGGATAGCACTGTAGAATACCTGATATCCAAGTTAAATCACTCTCTGATATATCAAATTCACAATGTATTGTTTCTTTATCAACATCTGTCTCTATTTTAGTTAATAAATATTTCTCCTGAAAACAGAACATTAAATATTATTAACATTTTTTTGTTGTTGGGTTTAATGCCATAGCAACACCTTGTATAGGTTATATCATGCAGTCAGGCCACCTAGTCTCTGTTCCTGGAAAGGCTAAATCTCTGGATTTAGCTGTTAACCAACTACTAGGCGTATTCTTCCACCAGTGACTGACTACTGCCCTACATGATTTAGAATCAGTGGTAGCTTCATGAAAGTATGTGCCACCCCGGAATCAAAACTACGACCCCTCAATCAGTAGACTTGTGCACTACTGACTGAGCTAGCTGGGCGGCACAATATCAATATACTAAATAGATATGTATAGGAATTTGTATTGTGTATTAACCTGTCACAACTTAATAATAACACCGACACTCGATGTGTTGTGTTTAACTACCTGTACTTTTGAACTTGGTATTTCCACCACGATATTCTAAAGCGCCTCACCTACATGCATATAATCAGTTCATCAATGATCAATATGGGACAGTGGTTTGAAATAATTCGATTTTTTAAGAAATAAGTTGATGACTTAAAAGCAAGCACTAACACAAGTACAGACGTAGGATATAACCCCAACAATAACTCACCTTTAGCAGTCATAGCTAAACTCAACAGTCTACTATTGGAGGAGTAGGTCCTGTAAACATCAAAATTTTACAGGACCAAACCGAGTCTTACAAGACCAGAAACATTTTACATATTTTGATGAATTGAAAACTATGTGGATGAGATCAAACTTTTTACCAGACAGTCAGTCCTTTAAACCTGCAGATCTAGACAGAACTTGTAATTTTTATAGGATTTGTCCATCGGTTTGCCATGTTTTGCAGTGACTGCCTTAGCACTCTGTGCTTAGGTGAGCTAGAACGAAAAGATGTACCTAGATCTTAATACCTTTAATGTAGCCATAAATGGTCTTGTCCTAGAATATGTTTCTTCTGTTATATCATTATGGTGTATATAATCCTGTGATACATGTATTACAGATGAAGGAAGATATGTTATTATATTATATAACCATGAATTTATAACTGACCAATCTTCCATATCAACGTCATGTCTAGGTATTATACATTCAGCCTCTAATTCTTGAAACCTACAATACATTAAAACATGGTGAAATTTAATAAGACTACAAGGCTTGATCGACATTCCAGGTCGTCCAATTGCCTCTGACAACCTATATTTGGGTTTGGGCAACTTGTTTCTACTAGTAAACATTTAGTTCAAGAAAATCAAATATATTGTCAAACAAGACAACCTACTGTAAAATTAATGTGAAGCACTGAGCCAAAACATCTCTGTGACTAAGTGAAATGCTTTTTAAGGTCAACTTAAAGAGGTGAGAGGTATCATAATATATTATCAGTATCAACTTATAATGATTTTTTATTTTTGAAAATTCAACCCATCGTCACCATTGGTTACACCTAGTAAGGGAAGAGTGACAGGGTTTGACAAAAACAGTGTCTTGGGATTCCAAGGATCCCAAAAACTTGGGAGGAACTCCAGTGATTCTATCTTGGGATTCCTTCAGGATCCCTGAAAAATTGCCATTTGCTTAAGTGAATTTGTATTTCCATGAATTGTCATCAAAATCAGGAATTGCAAACCTGTATCCATTATTTTTCTTTTATTTGAGGAATCCCTAATGCTAAGAAGGAATCTCTGAATAACTGACTAGGGATTCCTTTGGGATCCCTGATAATAAAACGGTAACTGTCAAACCCTAAGTGACTCATATAACACAGTAAAATATACCTGTAGTCAACCATTCTACCAGTTTTACAATATTGTGGATAATTAGTGTCACCTAAAGCCAACACAGAATATTTTAGATGATTCAACTTTATATCATTGGACAGAAGAAAATCACAGAATGGTCTGGCATCAGTAGGAGGAACACCTGCAACATGAGAAAGAAAATTTTGTCCATCAAACAAATACAATTGAATTTCACTAGATGGATCATTAAAATCGATGGTCTCAAAAGTAGAATGGACTTTATACAGGTCAGTCATGTAGGAACCTTTATTCACAAATCAAGCTTTTGGGATTTAGTTTTGCAAATACGAAGGGGGTCTTTATAGTGGAACTTTACTGTATTTCATTATAAGAGCATTGATTCAGGCCGTTTAGAATTGTGTTGACTAAACTTTAGAACATTAAAATTTTCAACTCTTGCAAAGTTATCATTTTCACCCATAACAAATGTTTTTTCCAATGAAAGAATGCTATTCTGACACCATCTTGTACCATTTGCCAGTAACTCTGTCTATGTCTGGTGATGAGAGCTGCAGCCCATTCTTAAAACCTTGGCAACAGTGGGAGCACATCTCCCTATCTGGGGCCATTGTATTATATCAACAGCCAAGAGCTTTAATAATTATGAGTTAAAATTGAGTATCAAATTTAAGAGGAATAATAGAAATCTTTAACATACCATCACCACTGGTTGATATAACAATAAATACAAGTTGTTCTCTGGTAAAATCTATCATTCTAAAATCTCTGGCATTTATTAATCTTGGTTGAAAGGGAGGTAACTCTGAGTCTTCATTTAGTGTTTTAATTCTGAAATAAAATATTCCCATACTAATATTATCAGAGCTCGGCATTAAAGGTCCTCTGATTAACCCTAAGGACATATTAATGGGTTCAGGCAACCTGTTTCTGCTAGTTAACATTTGGTTCGGGAAAGTAAAACATGGCTGGTAGTTCAATCACAGCTTGTGACATCACCATCAAATTAGCTCACAAAACTTGGTCTAAAAATAGAAATTACAAAAACAAGATGCTAGTAGTGTTTGGTGTAGATGAAAGCTATGCATTAATTGGTCGACAAAAAGGTCATCTGAAAATGACCCTCTGTGCAAAGTAGGGAGATTCTATGACAGCAGTCTATAGAATATGTGTTTACAGGGATTGGCATTAGTTTTGACTAGGGCTGCGGATCGTTGATCAAGTAGCAATCCGATCTGAACCACGATTTATGCAGAACAATTCACGAATCGAACCAAAAATAAACAAGAAAGATAATGTGGGAGCCACATTAAAGCCGGATTTTTCTGCATATGGGAACATTGAGAACAAGTTTACGCTGTTACAAAAGAAAGTCATTTGATATATTGCTTATTAGAAGGAATACAAAGGGCAATAATTCATCTTAAAGGAATAAAGAGTTTCATCAACTATATATATGTCCTATTGTATCTTTTCTGAGTATTTTGTTGGTATTTGACTAAGATGGCATAAGACATGAAAACTATGGATGAAAATAATGCAAAGCTAATATATATGAATAGATATGAAATTGGCGAGAGAATTTTGTTAAAAAAAAACCTTGTATGGCAAATGGTGAAATTGTTGAAACAAAATGGCGGGAAAATATGACTGGAAAATGCCAGAATACTTGCTATTGGAGAGATCCAACATACTGAAAACTTTAACATAAAAAATACTAAGGGAAATAATCCATTTTTAAGCCAGGTAGAGTTGTTGTTACTGTCTAATTCTTTTCAACAGATCATATGTAATCATTGTATGAAATTTCATAAACATCTAACCATAAATGGCAGAGCTATCCAACAATTTGAAAACTTTAACACAAAAATAACAAAGGGAAATAATCCATTATTAAGCCAGGTAGAGTTGCGGTTACTGTCTAATTCTTTTCAACAGATGATATGTAATCATTGTATGAAACTTCGTAAACATCAAACCATAAATAACAGAGATATCCAACAATTTGAAAAATTTAACGCAAAAAACAAAGGGAAATAATCCATTATTAAGCCAGGTGGAGTTGCTGTTACTGTCTAATTCTTTTCAACAGATGGTATGTAATCATTGTATGAAATTTCATAAACATATAACCATAAATGGCAGAGATATCCAACAATTTGAAAAATTTAACGAAAAAAACAAAGGGAAATAATCCATTTTTAAGCCAGGTAGAGTTGCCATTACTGTCTAATTCTTTTCAACAAATGGTATGTAATCATTGTATGAAATTTTGTAAACATCTAACCAGAAATGGCAGAGATATCAAACAATTTGAAATTGAATGCAAAAATTACAAAGGGAAATAATCCATAATTAAGCCAGGTAGAGTTGTGGTTACTGTCTAATTCTTTGCAACAGATGGTATGTAATCATTGTATGAAATTTCATAATCATCTAACCATAAATGGCAGAGATATCCAACAATTTGAAAACTTAAACGCAAAAAAAACAAAGGGAAATAATCCATTTTTAAGCCAGGTAGAGTTGTGGTTACTGTCTTAATCTGTTCATCACATGGTATGTTATCATTGTATGAAGTTTCATAAAAATCTGACAATAAATGGCAGAAATAACCAGAAATGGCAGAGATATCAAACAATTTGAAATTGAATGCAAAAATTACAAAGGGAAATAATCCATAATTAAGCCAGGTAGAGTTGTGGTTACTGTCTAATTCTTTGCAACAGATGGTATGTAATCATTGTATGAAATTTCATAATCATCTAACCATAAATAGCAGAGATATCCAACAATTTGAAAACTTTAACGCAAAAAAAAACAAAGGGAAATAATCCATTTTTAAGCCAGGTAGAGTTGTGGTTACTGTCTTAATCTGTTCATCACATGGTATGTTATCATTGTATGAAGTTTCATAAAAATCTGACAATAAATGGCAGAAATATATGCTAAATTAAAAACTTTAACGCAATTGTTAACGACACCAGACACCCGAAATTACAAAGGGCAATAATCCATAATTAAGCAAGGTAGAGTTGCGGTTACTGTCTAATTCTGTTCATCACATGGTATGTTATCATTGTATAAAGTTTCGTAGAGATCTGACTTTAAATGGCAGAAATACATGGTACAATAAAAACTTTAACGCAATTGTTAACGACACGGACGCCCGCCCGCCCGCCCACCCGCCCGACCGCCCGCCCACCCGCCCGCCCTCCCGCCCGCCCGTGTTCGCCAAACTATTAGCCGAATTTTTTCGTTGAAAAATCCGGCTAAAAAGCATAAAAAAAGCATAAATACAACACATATGTATAAATGAATATACATATAAATATAACGAAAATAAGTGAAGAATTACAGAAACTTTTATTGCATTTTCAACATAACCGTCCTCAGCGTCATGTTAAAATATGTGCGGTGCACAAAATACGTAAATTTATGTCTTCATACATAACGCAGCTCATTTTCGATGGTAATTTAGTTGAAAAGTATTTTTTCATATTTTGTAAAAGTAAATCACAATCCGGCGATTTAGGAAGTGCCAAATATTTGTACTTGATTTTCTAGTCAGATCTCAAATATCCGAGTACTTGGATACTTGCAGCAGCCCTAGTTTTGACTTACTTGTCAAAAAGCAGTTTAGCAATATCTTCACTACATCCATATTCAGTACCATAAAGTATTAATATTTGTCTCCCTTCCTCTTTATAGTCAGTCTTGTATTTAGTATCTGAGTTTCTTGGATTCTTTTTCTGCTTGACATCTCCAGTATCTAGACATAGAATAAACATGATTTACATATCAGTAATCATAATCAGTAGATCAAAATTTATACATTGACAATCACAAGACAATGACATAGTAAATAGAAAAAATGTCCTAGTTTTTAATAAAAGAAAGGAACTATTATAACTAATTTATCAGTTTGTTTAAAAATAAATTAATGATATGAAAAAATGATACATGTATATTTCAAAATATTTCACCTTTTTACAAGTTTACAATCTGAATTGCATTGGTCTGTTTACCAAATCTATCACTGGAAAAATATAGATCTATGGACTGAAGTTTTTTACTGAGGAAATGCACAAACATTTCTCTGAGACAGACAGCAGAACCACCTAATACAGAGGAAGGAGGAAATATGGACATCAAAAACAATATCTAAAGTTACAAGTATGTCTCCAAATAAATCTAACCCACAAATCCTAGATTCATAGTCAAACCTGAGCTAAACCATCAGCCCGTTTTGGAAAATAATTGCATTACTTTGAGTAAAGATATATATTGTCAAAACCATTTTGTTTATTAGAATAAAAGTTTTTTTTCAATAATGTGACCTCATCTTTTAAACAGATGGGGTCACGGATCCCACTTGAAGCCTATACCAATAATTAGGAGAGGTATTACACAATTATATCTATTAAAAATGTGTGATGAAAATTGATGTAATTATTCATGAAAGAAAATATCTATGTCTATCTGGTTGTCACAAGACTTCACTTTCATACTGCCAACAATGGATAACATATTGTCAGTCTGCTACAGTCTCAGTACAGTCTATTGAAGTATTGTTCAATACAAAATAAACAACCACTGAACCAGTTGACATACCGGTACATGTTTGAGCAAGGTGCAAACACACTTCTACATTAAAAATAGCCCGTGTTGTAAGGAAATTCAACTGTTTAATATTTAGTAAGCGTAATATTACCTGGTATGATGAAGGCGTCGATAGAATTGTCTGCAAAATCCGAGCCCGACGTCTCATTCAAGAAACGATACAATGCGTACATCAAAGACAAAATCACAACGATTGCTGCCACAACGTATGACATTTTTTTTGATGATTTAAGTAAGTTTATCCGTCTTATAAACTATTTAAACAGACAAATTCAAATGAAATCATGTAATAAAGCACAGTAATGGGTAGATTTGATCAATGCTACAATCGTTATCATTTTTAACCAGTATGAAAACAAATGGCGTAAATTATAAAGGGGAGGTAAATCTTGATTATTGTAATGATAAACCAGACCCGTAATCCTAGCCAAAATTGCATATGAAAGCTAGAGTTACGGGCCCGTAATCCTAGCTAATAAAGGCTAAGAGGCTACAGTTACGGGCCCGTAACTCTAGTTTATAGATTGATTTAGGCTACAGTTACGGGCCCGTAATCCTAACCGGAAAGGTACTTACAGGCTAGAGTTACGGGCCCGTAATCCTAGCTTATTTAGCCAGCTTAGGCTACAGTTACGGGCCCGTAATCCTAGCTTAAAGGGTACTTTTAGGCTAGAGTTACGGGCCCGTAATCCTAGCTAATAAAGGCTAAAGAGGCTACAGTTACGGGCCCGTAACTCTAGTTTATAGATTGATTTAGGCTACAGTTACGGGCCCGTAATCCTAACCAGAAAGGTACTTACAGGCTAGAGTTACGGGCCCGTAATCCTAGCTTATTTAGCCAGCTTAGGCTACAGTTACGGGCCCGTAATCCTAGCTTAAATAGTACTTTTAGGCTAGAGATACGGGCCCGTAATCCTAGCTAATAAAGGCTAAAGAGGCTACAGTTACGGGCCCGTAATCCTAACTGGAAAGGTACTTGTAGGCTAGAGTTACGGGCCCGTAATCCTAGCTTACTTAGCTAGATTAGGCTACAGTTACGGGCCCGTAATCCTAGCTAACAAAGACTGTAAAGGCTACAGTTACGAGCCCGTAATTATAGTTTATAGGTTGATTAAGGCTACAGTTACGGGTCCGTAATCTTTACGGCACTCCCGTAACACTTGAATCCGAGGCTAGACAATGCGTTCTCAAAGAGTGAGGTCCCCTTATGACGATCTTTTTATTAAAAGGTATTCATATAAAGAACTTCTAAAAAGGGTAAATGACTTAAACATGGCATACTGAAATATTTCTGACTTTGCCAGGTATACTACATTATAATAGCAGAGACATAGATATAGTTAATCTATGTCTCTGATAATTGTTTGAACCGGATTTCAAGTAATTGTGGAACACGGAATGTACGGTATTGAACTGGCAATAGCAATAACCATAAATATAATCTGCTGATTTTTCAGGACTATAATTAGTAACATTACTTTCGATTTACAAAAGTAATCAGTGTTTGATAAAGACTTACCGGAATGCTTTGAAAACAAATAATGACACTTTATTTACAGTAGGGTAGTGTTTGCTTTGGGGTTTTCCGCCTTTTAGCCTATGTAGGCCCGATGTTAGCTTGCTGGCTGGGATGTTGGTCTTTATTTCATTTTACTTCATATTGGTTTCTCTTGTAAAGATCTTCTGATAAGGTTTAATATAATACTTCCATTATAGATTTTCAAATTTTGCAAAGTGGCGAATGCCTGATTTGGGTTTTAACTTTTAGACCTAAAAGTTATGGGCTAAATAAACTATCATTGTTTCTATTGAAAGTTTTATTTTGTAATTATTTCGTTGAGTTCTTTTGGGGAGTAGATCTTTATAATGTATAGTTTTATTATTTCAATTGCTGTTTCTTCTTTAGTAAGGTAGATCTAGTACGCTAGTTTCTGTGCTTAAAATATTAATTTCAATAAAATACCATTTATTTATTATACGATTTTCACTTAGAGTTAGACCAGTTCTTTGTCACAATAATGTGGACTGACCCCGGACTTTGTGCACAATTATAGGGATTCAATGTTTCTCAGTTGATTTTATTAGGATAGGGTACAGTAGTAACTAGTTGGAGACTTGTTGAAGTTACGTTCTTTATTGATAATAATTACGCCAACACTTGGGTTTGTTCTCAATGATAAGCCATCATAAGGCTAAAATTAAATTCGTATTATAAGAAACGTATTACATGTAATTACTTCATTGAGTCCAGATAAATCTGTTCATTTCTTTGTATGGTGTTAAAATATAGCTTTTAAGATCAAAACCAAATTCTAAGAATGCATAGCTTTTTTAAGTATATTTTTGTATTGCCCAACATATTAATATGAGAATAAGCGGATAGGGTTGAACTTGTAGGAGAAAGAAATTACTAAAAAAAGTTTTTGATTGATTGTTAGGGGAACTTAGGACATTAATTTTAAATTGCCATAAGATACAAAAAAAACAAAAGCTTTCTAAATTGTAATTATATAATTATGTAACCAAAATGTTATGACGATAACCTATCTTGACGACAAAATAGTATATTAAGTAGGGGATGATGTGATCATAAACATGAAGGCCTAAATGTTGATCAAGTCGAAATGTTAATGAATTTCTAGTCTACTTTGCCAGTTTTTTTTTCGCAAAAATAAAAATGAAAATAAAAAAAAATTCTAATCAGTTTTTACTACCATAAATACTGACGTAGTTTGTGCTTTTATTTTAAAACGATTTTCATTTTGTTTGTTTGTTTCTATTTTTTCCCATTTTTGATCTTATACGCACGTGAGAACTGGAGTATGACAATTTACACTACCAGATCTAGTTCTCAAGTTTAATTACATTAATCTCGTTAGAACAGAACTTCTTTTTTTTGGTTAATTTTAACGCCATGGCAACACGTTGAATAGGTCATACCGTCATATTACGTACAGCTCTATATTGATTTGAGTCAAATATACTGCAGTTAAAAATTACTTGTGCAACAAAGAATTTCTCAACTTCTTTTTTGGAGATTTAGAGCGGGGTCGGGTATATTGGAACACCTAACGAATTTTCGGGATTTTTTTCAAAAGTAACTGCGTTTTTACAAGGTTATAATACAAAATAAAAGTCTACCCCTTTGTCGTCATGACCAAATGTTGTGTTATCATTTCCCTTACTGTTAATACATTTAACGGTCTGTAAGAATAATGACACTATCATGAGGGTATTTTGAGACAGGTCGGGTATTTCTGGACAGAGGGTAATAGAGGGTAATTGTGGACACCTTAATGGTATCGTAGTAACTGCAATAAGATTTATCAAGAATGAATCTCACTGTTGCACTAAGACTAACATTGCAACGCTAAGATATCTCTTAAAATTGAAATACTTTGTTCTTTACAAAGAAGGGAAGTAACCATGTATGGACTGTTGATTTTTGTGTTTTAGTATACACAGAATAACCTCCCTTACTTCACATCCCAATGGGTAAATCAAGAATTTAATCTATCACTTTGAAAAAGTATATGTTGCATGCTTGTAGTAATTTTCTTTATACATGTACCAATAACAACGATGATGATAAAATAATTGATGAAGTGTAGTGTCAATAGCACATCTAATTTTTTACAAACAAAAGCAATGACGTTGAATAATGTTTGAACATAGGGAACTCAATTTTAAGGAAATTTAATACTGCACCTTCTTTGTGTTATTCAAACACAACTTTTAGCATAAGAATTAAAATTTTCAATAGCCTGTCTGTTTAAAATCTCTACAACAATGGAAGAGACAAGTTCATTAGTAGTTTCCTTGAGTAAGGCAAGTGACGACAATAGTTTTTTTCAATCTAATGCACCCTTTACGACCAGACAGTAGAACGTTGGATACGACGTCGTACATTCTCGTACCCCGAGATTACCAAGATTCTCGATCTAAGTAGCTTGTTTCGAGAATCCTACTATACTCTTGATACGAGAATGGACGTCGCATCACAGCTGAGCAATAAATTGGGGGTTGATGGGATGCATACTAAATACTAAATTATCAATCCAATACCGCTCAGTTCATTATTTGAACGGAAAATATGCGTTCACTGGATAATCTTACCTCGGGTGCCCAGCAATTCCTACTGCGTAAAAGATCGCGAAAGGTCATCTAAATCGCCATGCCAACCCAATTTGCTACTTTAATCGGCGATTTAAAGCTTTAAATCGAACTTTGTGTGTTTTACTATTGTTCTAGCTATATCCGAATTTAAACAAAGACGGTCATGAAAATTACATCAAACCCCGGGTATCTTTTTGGGGCGGATTTGATTAAAACTAACGGCGATTCATTAAAACTAACAATCATCACCCGTAACACCAAAACGATACGTTGTCGTGACCTCGAGTATTGGTTGTGTGAAACAGTTAACTTCGAAACATTAAACTGTTTACTTCATTTAAAATACAAACAATCCTACATTCGTAAACAATGTACACTTTCAATTATTCATTTACTCATAGGTAATAAAAATTAAATTGCCTACTCATTAATACTGACTGCTAAACTTTATACAAAGACAATGGTTTAAGCGTCTGACAAACAACCTAGTTCGACAATACGCCTTGTTCCGAATAATACTGAACGGTGCGAGTTTCCTTTATCCTATGTTCACAGACCGTGCTCGGCTGGGTTTTATTACATCCCTAATGTTCTTACACATATCACATTACTCAATTGTCATCAAATTTTGCATGATGCTCACCTTTAAGTTTCTGCAGGAATAAAACCACCTATTGTTTCACTGTGGGACATAAAAATATTAAGTACTTAATTCGATACCCTGACAATCGTATTCAATTAACCACAAACATTATAAAGAAAGCAAACATTCATTTGAACACCCAACAACAGCGGTTCATTGATTGAAATTTTGAAAGTGCTATGTATATATTTTATGACGGTTTCGCAATAAATATTGTTTTTAATTGCGTGATTATATACCCATTACAGATTCGCCTCCACTGTTTCTGTTATGCTCAACATGATTTCTGTAATTTGCTGATCGGTTTGATCAATGACCCTATATGTATATATATGGGGTCCATGTTTTGATCCAGGACCCTATATAAAGGGTCCATGTTTTGATTGACTTAGGTTATAAATGTTTGTTTCAGTAAACAATGTATTAATAATTAATGTTCTGTGCCACTTTCAAGAAATATTTAAAGCTAAATCAGGTCGTCACGAGAGATCTTTAAGAGAATGTAAATTCCATAAACAAAAGTTTTATTTCCGTTTCGAGTCATTTGAAAATGATATGAAACACATCTGTTCTATTTTAAGTGCTTGGTTTTATTTTGCAGGACTTCATTGGCTGTGTTAGTCTTGCTATAGGGACTATAAATAATTGGCTTGTTTTTGACGTGATCCATATTGTTCATAATATTAACACCTGGGTTAAAATGTTCATTAGGCAATGTACGAGTTTTGGTAAAAGTATGTGTACATACAAAAACATGGAATGTTAATGGCCTCGTTGAAAACAATCTTAGTATTGTTAACCGATAAAAATGAACTAGCGGTCATAAAATATATCATATACAAATATCAGTTGTAACTCTTGACTGTATGCAAATACAAATCGAGGGTTGCCCGCAAGACTGTCGTAAGTGCATTGATAAAAGAGCAAATAGTTACTACAGTCTTGCTGGGAACCCTCGTATTATTGGTTGTAATTTTATTTTGGTCACATGATACAGTGTTTTACGTGGTCCATAATGAGCAGATGGCTTGAATTTACACATGTACATGTATTGTTCAATTGTATCCCACTGTCATTGACGCTGATGTACAGTTCGTAAATACTCACTCGTAAATACTCACTACGGTGCAAATATTCTCTTGTGCTCAAAATAAATACAAATAGATATCCGTTTTTAGTACGAGCATTTTCGAACAAATATTAAGTATTTAAATCAGCGAGATTAATGTATGCCCCACTGATAGTTGAATTCAGCTTGATTTCAGTCTACGAATGTTAATTTTGTGATCATAAACAACAGTGTCTTTTAAATCACAAAGAGATATTTTACTTAATAAAATCATTCATCTTATTGTCTTTTGAATTTAAAACAAATCAAGATTTCTAAATATTGTTTGTATTGCTAAATATATATGGTTATAGATGTATACCCGAAAAGTGAGGGGTGTTTGGACTTTTTTTGTGAAATAATGTCAGGTTTCATGTAATAACGTGTGTAAATTGCTATATATTTATATTTAAAATTGTCTAATTGACGCCACTCGTAAAAATCCGACTATTTTCCAAACCACACTTCAGAAATTGAATTAATATAATTTGTATGATATCTATAGTTTTTCTTTCATCTATTCGGTAAAAGTCACAACCGAAATGATAATATGGACAATTTTATCTAATTATGTTTTTATCCTAGATCGTTTAAATAGATATTTAAATTAAGTAAGTAAAATATATACCTATGCAGACCTAAATTTACACATAGACATTATATATAATTATATCTAAATTAAAATATAATCATATTATGAAATATTTGGTTGAAATTATAGTTTAAAATATTAAGTCTTTACGCATTCAATGCTTGTAGGTATTACGGGCTATCCTAGGCTAAAATATGTTTGCTATTTCTATATTTATTTTAGGTTTTTCATTTCTCTTATCCACTGTTGGCGAATATTAGAACTTCTTTAGGCATATTGATATTTTTTTTTGTTTACATGTGTCTTTTAAAGAAGTATTTTCTTCAAACTTGTACAGCACCATTCGCAGTTATAGTTTGTGCAAATATGTCAAAGAGAGAGTACTAAACTACAGGCTATGGTTAGGAGAACAATTCATGTATTGTCATTCGGAACCCCTCGGCGCTAGTAATAAGTTCTCAGTGTCACACGAGCTGTTCACCAAATATAGCATTGAAACCTTAGAGTCACTGGCCTCGTATTACATATACGTCATGAATGTATTTGGAATATTGCGTAGAATCGGGGACCGCAAAACTTTACTTCTTCACGAGTTTGTACTTTTGAGGAAGGCTGCTAACGCTAGATTTGTTTCGATCTACAGAACAGAAAATATTTTATTTTAGCAATGGATCATTATTATACACATATATGGTTTATATATAGGGTCACTGGCAGAACACATTGATGTTCGTCGCCAATACAATAATTTGGCGGCACACCCCATATCTGATATTCCACTAGGAACTCCTTGGCTATTCACTACGAATAATAATTCATTAAATAAATAGTTAAGGTGTTCCGAATGCTGGTATTCTGATAGAGGAATTCCGAATGTATTTACCATACAGAACCTCTAACCTAAACTAAACCAGTGACATATAACTAAATATCAAACATTCCCGAAGTATAATAAAATATTTTATGCCTCTTAATTCAACAAGATAATTTGAAAGTTGACAGTTTTCTATCATATAAAATTTCCCACGAACGTTTACTTGACCATAAAATGGCTAGTTGACCACACCGAGGTCACGTGGTCGATGTACGAGGTGTGCATAATACAGCAATCTTAATATATATATATTGATTTACTAATGACACCAGCTCCCAAAACTTTATAAGCCGCCTTTTTACAATCTTTTTCTTTCTTTAGATGATACATAATTAAAAGTATAGGAGGAGCGGGCGTGGACGATAGGTTACGACGTTGGACTGGTAATCATTGGATAGCCAGCTCCGCGTTGGTTCGAATCTCATCCAAAACCTATACCCCATTATTTTCTTGAGAAAGAAATTTTATCCTACTAGCTCAGTACTGGGTGACTACAAAGCGGACTTTAAAGTTATAATCTTAGTTGTAAGAACTTTTTTCACAATCGAGCTAAAACAAATTACATGCAGTATACCAATTAAAAGTATACAGACAGGGATACGCTGAAGACCGTAAGCTATTGATTTACTTCAATATTCATGACGTTGTAGTCGTTTTCATCAATGACCATAAAGTGTCATTTATCAGGCACTCGGACAAGTTGAATTACTTTTATTGCAGTTTTAGTATAAAAGTAATAAAGACCCATTCTCGTGTTTGGGTGGTTTGGCTGATGTACTTGTAGTACTATTTAAGTATCAATAACAAAAAGAGTGATTATCGTTGAACTTGTAGCAACAATGCTATTGGTAGATCTAAAACGTGACATGAATGCATCAGTACGAATTAAAAATATATGACCGATGTCCCTTGACAAAGACTTGAACCCCGAAACGTTGAAATTAAATATTTTATTGTAAATATATACGTATGCATGTATAAGATGTGGTTTTAACGCGATGTGAACACAAATTATGGCCAGTTCAGTACATTTGATATTCATCAATAATTAACTCATTTAATTCATACTGATTGCAGTATTTTACTAACCAGGTGAAAAAGTATACATGGTTGTAATTAGGAAAAATAATTATGTTCATCGGCTGTATTTGTCGACCAGTGATGTCCATTTGAGATTCATATGTGCTTGTATTTTCAGAGCCGCGGTCATAGTGTAGTCATATTATGCATGCATAACTATTTATACGACTTCAAAGAGGGAGATCTGGTTTTTATTCCTAACCACGACAGGTTTGACCCCTTCACCAAAATGCAACAATTATACTGATTAGGGAATACATGTACATGCACTGTAATTGCCAAATGTTTCTGAAAGGATGTGGAAGTTCAGGTAAAAGAAAACGGTTTAGGAAACCTGGAAAGCCGATGAGTCGGTCGCAAAAGAGAACTAAAGAATGTTGATATAGAAAACAAGACCCTTCATTAAACAAAGTCGGTACCCCCTAAAATAACCGGTTTTAATAAGACCAAGTACACATGGATCTGATAGAAGCCATTTAAACTGAACGTATTTTTATGTTACTCATTCAAAGACATTTTTATTTATAATAAATCTTGTCAAATAATATACATGAGGTCTATTTATTGAATTTATAATACGCACACTACATGTATTTATATTGTAATAAATTCCGGCATGCAGCCAACTCTTTGTTTATTTTATTACATAACTTCCCTCTATACAATTGCATGACAAATTTATTTGTGCAGACAAATGATATAGCAGTTACCATTTAAATAAAACTTGAAATATTTTCAACATGCAATATTCTATTGAATTATTGTACTATTGTTTTTCATAGAAGTACATGTATGTGTACATAATGGGCGTTGACAAGTTGATAAGTCTCAGAGATTATGGGACCTCACAATGACAGCTAACTAGTACATTTCTACCATATATGAAACTAAAACATCAAATTTTTGGTTTCGATTTTAACATAAAAAGCAAGTTTAAAGTTAAAGCAATGTTTTTGAAGTCTATTTTTAGGTTCACTATTCAGTCGACTCTTGACATTAACTTCCGCGATTATCGAGACACACACCATCTGTAAACATACGGCACAGATTGCAACCACAGCATACAGTGCTTGGCCCGAATAGGTACCCATTTACACTTGGGTAGAATGAAGCAATTGCATGTAGTCTTTGCTCAAGGAAATTAGCAGAGCCGTGGGATTCGAATCCAGGACCTTTAAATCCATAAAAGCGCGTGCTACCGCTGGACTACGTGCGTTTTTGTTCACGAAGAACGTTAACTGAGGATTATCTTGTAAAAATTTACCTGAAACAAAATACCATTGTAATTAAAATTTGTATGCATTAAATAAGATACCTAAATTCGTATTGTATTTATCTGTCTAATGTCAACTTGCACAGCCACATATATATAGAGAAACGGCGAGGAAAAATTGATCGGTGGCTAAATCAACAAGATTTTAAGTATAGTAATCATGACGGCTTTTATTACTTAATCGAATTAAATATTCAATAGGCTTAGAAGTATTTAAGTACAATATTTAATCCCTTCTTCCGCTGCAAAAAATTTAGAGCTATATTAAACATTTTAGGGTTTTGTTGTTGAATTTATGTGGGTTTTTAAGTCAAGTATATGGGTGCGTTCAACACGGTCTCAATTTCGACACGTTAAGTATCGTATGTCATCGTCACGTATTGGAACGGAAGTACACTCCAAATGGACAGTTAGGCGCTATTTCAGCTTACATTGATTAGCAGCAGTCAAAAAATATAAAAGACATAGTCCTGATCCATTAAATACGCTATATATGCATAATAAAGGGTTTGGTTTGGGTCCGCGCTTTACGCTTGCGGATCTGAGAGGTAGAAGAGTCCAGATTTAACCGTTTCGATTAACACTTTTTTGGGTAAAAGGGTAAAGTAAACCATGACCCGGGTTCGAGGCACAGTAAGCAACGCCCAGAAATTCGAATCTAGTCCCGAATGGGTTGTTGGTACGATCCTCACCAGGTCTGTTTATACCCTTCTTTAAAAAATAGAAAATAATGTCCATTCTCAGACAAAATTGCAGGAAAGCTAGGTTAGGTGTGCTTGACATCGCAAAATGACTATAATCTGAATTGACATGGACTTTAACCCAATATAAAATGAAACCCGCCATAAACCTACCACCGGGGCCATTTTAAACGTAACACTGTATGGACAATTTGTCGGTGAAAGTTTAGACAGGACCGGAAGTTAGCAAGAAAACCATGCTTGCTTAAGTTTGTTTGAATATGCACTCACTTTTCAAACGGCCAGGTACTTGTATGTACACACTTAATTCATCATAGATGCCATAGGCGGATCTAGCGGGGGGAGTCAGGGGGTCCGGACCCCCCTAGAATTTCCAAAATTTACCTTTCCATTAGTGATTTTCTTGACTGTAAGTCATTTTTAAGTAGCATGAAGCATTTTTTCTCGGTGCTTAACATGGATTTAATGGTTATGTAGTTATTATTATTAATATGTTGCATTATTCTGCAAAATGTGTATAATGTGGTTATGGTTCGAAAGTTTGGATCCCTCTAGAAAAAGGTCGGACCCACCCTAGAAAAAAATCGTGGATCCGCCCCTGGACGCCGAAATACATTCACTACTTTCTTTATTACAAATTCTCTTATCAGTCGAAGGGTATTATCGTGACATCGAGTCTTAAAAAGCCTCTAAAGCATGGCTTGTGATAAACGTTAATGATACTTGTAAACTATTGTCACTTTATTTACCTTTGGATTAGTCAGCAAAGTGAAATATTTACATAAATCATACGATCGATATGAAATCTATGCACAAAACAATGCTCGTTTTTTTCTGTCTGTATATTTATTGAAACATACATGTATGTACTATAATTTCATAGTAAGTGAAATATTGTCGCCTGTGAAATGAAGTTTTTATTACAAAATAATGAAAATATTTGCAGTTACGTTTTATGGCGATCATAATAAAACAACCCAATATAAATGCATGTTATGATAATATGCATACTATAAAATTGTAAAGACAGGTCTAGTTTTGTAATAGAATATCTGTTTCGTTCACCATAATATTTAAATATGGACTGTACAGTATCACAATGTCTTTTTTAACATTAAAATCGTCTTATTGGGTACTTTTATGAAAGTAAGCTAATTGTTTCTTTTTGATATGCAGTATATGAAATAAGAATATGAATGCGGTTGCCCGAACAGGTTAATTTAGCAGCAAGTAGTATCTCTAGTTTGTAGAATTTTGGTTGTCTGAAAGGATTTTTTGATTGCCCGACCTACAAAGTGGTTGTCCCGGGCAACCGGACACCTACAAAATTCGTAGACTTGATACGCAAATAGAGTATTTTTTTATTTTTCCATAAAATAATAGTTAATAAAATTTTCAAATCTGACATGATGAAAACATTAGAAATACAATGTACCATAAGATTCCAGCTTTCTGTGAGATAGTCTTTGGTCAGAAATATATAGCTTTTTGTATTAGGGAAAATCTGTCTTGATATTTCTATAACAAAAAGAGGTACACTGAACATAGCAAACATGTATATTGTAACAATGACCTGACATTTAATGAAACAATCACACCGATTTAAGAACAATATTGTTAGTGTATATTACTTTATGTCAAGTGGGAAAGTTTCATTCATTCGATCAATCATAAAGGGAAAAACTAACGATGATATGTCATATAATGTGTGAAAAGGACAACAAACATGCACTATGATACCTACTATAGATGACTTCGATTTCGATCTTAAAAGTACATTAGTCACTTTCTCCCGCAAGCCGGTCACACTACACTCTTATTACACTAAGTCATGTATTATGTCATAGGTTTAGATTTTCACCAAGGTCCCTTCGCTACAAAGGAGACATTGTGCAGACCAGTGGTGCTTTTCACAAAAATTATTACGAAAAAAAAATCATCGTATATCAGTTTCATATAATTAGCACTTCAAAGTCAGACAGATAATAAACATAACTATGATATGATATTCAAAAGATATACACAACTCTACACAATTTGTATAATATTCAAAATTGATAAGCCAAAAATGAGTGTTTTTTAATGTTTCTTGCTTTTGACTTACGAAGATTTTTTTCGTAAGAATTTTTGTGAAAAGCACCACAGGCCCTGACTAGAACTTAAGCATAATTGTGTCTAGGAAGACACTCCGTAGGAAGAACCTTCTCCCTCTTTTGGTCTTTTTGAGGTCTCAGCAGTGTTGTTTGCCCTAATCATTGCCACCGTGTCTATTGTCCTTTCAATGTGCAGTTCATTATCTTTTTTATAATTATTTTGCTGTAATTAATCCAGCATCTGTATTAATAAAATTACACTATAAGGCAAAGCAACTCTCACAAAATGGTTTTCAAACAAATATCTAATACTTAAAGATAATAGTTATTAGAAATATATAATTACTTTCTGTGTGTTCCCTTAAGTTGTGCTGTGAAAGGTTGTGTTATTCTATGAAAATATACGATTGCATGTTTCACTACAAGGAAAATAAAACGGACGGACTTAGGAATCTTTTATACGGACATGGTTAAGTCCAGCTGTATATGCCATGTTTTCTACTCGAAGTTTTCCTGTATCACAAACCCGTAGGTCTGTTTTTCACGTGTGACACAATTATCATAGTGATGGATAGGGAATGACAATTCACGCAAATTGCAAAATTATTGTCAAATGTTTGTTAACTTGTCTGTTAGTGTTTGACGAAACGCCAATTCAGCAAGGCAACATTACGCTGACAATAAATTGTAAACTTGTAACTAGACAGTATAGCTCGAGCCTCTCTCAGTTCAAGCTAGCACCCTATAAACATTGGGCCAAGTGGCACTTCAAATTAGCAGAGGTTAGAACCCCGATTTGTTCAATACATTGTATATATACAATATAGTATAACAGTACCAAAAATTTAGCGACGAAACTAAAAACACAACGTAGAACTATTTATAAGAAAAGATGTGCTTAAAGGAAGCGATTCCTAAGAAATCATGTATCATGTATCGCAATGACATCACCAAACGCAAAGCGCAAAATTATATAATATTTGTCAATTTTGGAATCGTTTTTGGAATTGTTGAGATCAGAAAGTTTTATTTTCTTTCGTGGCAATTAATGTTTCCAAATACATGTTTTCCTTGCTCACTTTATTAAATAGATTTAGACATTGCACCAAAAATGATGAAGATAATTATTTCTTTAAAATTAAAGTTTCAATAATTAACCGCCTTCTAAAATAATAACTTCGGTCCTCTAATTATATTGTAGTTATGAAATCAAAGTAAGTGTTAATTTTTCGTGTCTGTCAAAAAGACAATTACACAAAAATGTCAGTCTATTGTTAAAGGAATGCCGCTGTGTATGGTATATCATAGCTTTAGGGACATGTATACGAACCTACACTGATTTTTCTAATCGAATAAGATCTTAAGTACCCGAAGGCGTATTTATGCACATTTGTACATAAAAAATGCGGCCCTCGCGTAAAAATAACAAAACAATATGTAGCGTGTCCCGATTGTACACCTTTATCTAATCGTAATCTATATTATATAACTCTATTTGATAATCAGCGACCATTTTTACTTCATTTATGCAACATGCAACTAACTTCTGACCTTAAACATTTTCAGTATGTAAGCGTTCATTACAAAGCTATGACTGTATAAGGATCTATTTATAAACCCTACTAGTCATACATATACAGGTGTGTTCAGAGCGTCTGTGTGATACAGAGTGTATTGACAAATTTTACCTGTAGAGGTCCGCTTACCTTGTAAACCGTAATACATTTGACTTTTTAAGTGGATTTAACTACGGGAAGCTTGAATTTCGAAATTGGATTAAATATTTTGTGATATAATTGAGTGAAAATATCAAAATAGTGATGTGATGAAGAAAATTGCGTTATATTGTTAATGTTTACCTGGTGTAGTGGATTTTATATACGGAAATCGATTTGAATCACCGATGATTCAAAATTCCAAAATGGCGGCGTCTGTGTTAAGACGGAAACTTAAAAATGCCGGAATGTACGCTGGTGTGACTTTATTACTTCTTTTTATTGTGCCTTCATGTGATACTTTTTCTATACAAACAAATGAAGTAAGGCTAAACATTCCACATAATGTTAAACTCGGATATTTTGTCATAAATTCTGAGTATGAAGAATCCTGTCTTCAAATAGACCAGTTGAAATCATCCAGTGAAAAGTTAATAAATCCATTCACTGTTAATTCCCAAGGACATCTTGTCACAAGGTCTTCTCTTGTGGACAGAATAGGGGACACTTTCGTTATTCGTCCTAAAAACATTGAATCTTGTATAAAGAAAACTGTCTCACAATCATTTCCGGTTCATATAGAAGTTACCCATGACAGAAATACTTTAAAGTTTACGAAGGACCGATATGAAGGTTTCGTACCCGAGGAGGCCCCTATGAACACAAAGGTTGAGGGAATCGATTATCTCTATGCATGTTCCATAAATACTTGCAGGAACAACAATGACTACAGAATTCATGGCTCAAATGATTTCTATTTAAAAACTGTATCAAAAAATAGTCACATAGAGCTTGAAATATACACTAAAAGGCCTGCTGCATTGATAAAACCCCATCAATCATTCATCCTGGTTGCTCAAAATGCCGAGGGTCATCAGGGACACACAACTATAGAAGTTGATCTCCAACATATCAGCAATGATAATTTGTACTTCAAACCAAGTATCAATCACAGACGTAGAAGAGCTACATTGCAAGAGACTCTGCAAGAAAAACAAGTTGATGAAACAGCTAATGGGATTTTATTTACATTACCAACCTTGCCTGCCGGTCAGCAATATTCCCTGGTCAGTTCATCCTATACAAATGCATTCACAGTTTCGACTATAGGAGTAGTTTCAGTATCATCAGGGTTCAATTTGGATTATGAATTCCTGATGGCTAATGGTGGTTCAAACGTGGTACAACTGGTCATCAACGTTAGAAACGTCGTAAACAATACTGGTAAGTATCTATGAACAAAATACGTGTGCTATATAACACTGCATATTACACTAACCTTCAAGCATAACACCATATCACTGGAGTAAGTATTTGCATGGGTGAAAGTTCAGAACTGACTCTGAGGACTTTTGGAAACGGAGGAAACATGTTTTCATTTGAAAAATCTGCTAGAGCTACCTGGAATAATGAAATTTTGGTCATTCAGGGTTTTGAAAAGTTTTGATCTTTCACCCATATACTCTGAATGCGCAAGTTGAACTAACTTCAACATTTATTTTATTCACTCAGACTAACATATAGACAGCCTCCACAAAACTTCTCCTATTGAGTTGTATCTGAAATACCAATGTTCATCATAAATTTTATGCAGAAATGATACTGAACTAGAGTTTGATCACCGCTAAATCTAAGACAACAAAAGTATAAGCATAGTCAATATTAAATTATGACGATTATAACATACATATGTGTGTATAAGTCCTTAAAATAAGATCCTACGTAACTTTTCCATCATTTGGACATTTTTCTGTTTAATAATAGAAGAACGTCAGTATGATAAAAAAGTTACATTTTGTATGTAGGGTCTTATATTTAGGACTAATGCGTGTATATGTTTTCTGAACACAACATAGACGTGGATGTTAAAAAATGAACCTAAGACAAAATCTCAGTTTTAGAAGTTATGCGTTGTTAAGGTTCACTCTAACTTAGCTATGCATTCACTTAACCCTACACGTATTGGAATAGTTCTAGAACATAGTGAAAAATAATTTTGAGACACACACCTATGCTATTTCAATTATTGTCATTAGGAATAAGCTATATAAGCTATTATAATAAACGTTTCTTATATTAGTCTTCTTCGTACATTTTCAAAATTAAAAACAAATCGCCCTAGTTGCACTGACTCGTATCGTGTGCAGTTCTCACATATATAATACAAATGTACATGTGATGGTACTATAGCTTGTGCAAATTAACCTGAATCTGGTCCATACCTTAAATCTTGCAGTAACTATACTGTGGCTATACTGTGGTATTTCTTGTCTTGGGTATAAGATATGATTTAGTAGCTAAATCACACGTCCAAGGAACATTTTGAATGCGATTTACATACTCTAACTTCTAAGGAACTTCCTTAACATTGAATTGGTTTTTCTATAGCAAGCTAAAAATCGTTTAATTTATCACAATATTGCATATGTTTTTATGGCCGAATGTATACGATACACATATTTTGATATTGATATAAGCAGCTGCTGTAGAGACATCTATATGTCTCTGATATAAGTGAAAAATAATCACCATAATAATTGAAGAGTAAGCGGGTATTGGTAAAACATGTTCAGGAAAATCAGGTAGGGTAAGATGGTCGCCAGAATGGACCTGTAAAATATTAATACATTGCCTAGAATCTAAGATTGTGAAAGAAAGTAACTTCAGCCTGTAATTTGTCTCCACATTAACGTTCAGAGAGGTCATTTTGGAGAACGCGTTAAAAGACACACTAAGCAAAAATATATTCTATAACAGTATACATGTATATTTATTTATCATTCTTAAGCCTCGCCCCTAGCGTTCCTCGAAGACTTATAATATCCAAAAATTAAGACATTTATTGTACAAGTACCTTGCTCTTAATCAGTTAAATAAATATTTTGTTTTGGTGAACAAAGACTTATCGCGATATTCATGTAGATTACATGTATATAATGCTATGTTCATGGCCAGTTAAGATAAAATCTATGTATATAGCACTATATTTTATAATGTCTTTAAAGTGGTCTGTATTAAAGTTGAATTGTACAAAAGACTGGTTTATGAAGTCATTATGTACCTAAATAAGCCTGTAGCTTATTTAGTGTAGTGTCCCTATATATACGAAATATCACAACGTAATTTCAATACGGCAGATTTTGAACATCGATATTTATAATTAAGTCAGCGATTTTAAGAACATTCTTGGACCGATTCCTGCCAAAATCATGAAGTTATATGATTTTTTCGTTTTTTTTGTAGCATAATTCTCATGTCCTTAAACGTGTGTGTTTTTGCACTGTTGATTGCCAACTTCTGCCACAGAGAAATTTCAGACGCAAACGTTGCTTCAAGAATTGACTCATTCAAACAAAGACATTTATACGTGTTTCTCTGAATACAACTCTAAATGAAAGTAACCTATAGTACATGTATTCAAAATAAAGAAAACAGATTTTAAAACTTATTATTTGACAAGTTTTACCCCTTTTAAAGGGCCCATGCAGCCACCCTTTTTACTAAACATGAAAATTAAAGCCGAAAGTAATGAACCCATATAATCAAGATCACATTTTTTCTGGACAAGTTTATACATGCAAGATTCCAGCGTATAATATACATTAAATATTTATCCTTGAGCGTATGTGGAGTCATTTTATCATGAATATGTAAATATATACATTGGTGTCAATACAAAATAAAGATGCGAGGTTTTGTTTATCAGCATGTGTCATGATGGTTGAATTAAAACTTATTCGACAACTGTCTATGTTTATGCAGGCTAAGGATGTAAACAAGTTTTTAAAATGTCACTTTTAAAATTTGATCAAATTTTCACATGTTCATTTTTTTTTAGCAATGCCTTTAAAATAAAGTTTATTTGGTTAGTTTTGACGCCGTAGAAACACACTGTATAGGTTATATAACGCAGTCAGTCAACCTACTCACCATTCCTGGATAGGCTAAATTTTTGTATTTATCTTTTAACCAGTTACTGGGCGTATTCTTCCATCAGTGACTGACAACGGCCCTACATGATTAAGATCAGTAGTGGGAGGAAGAATGACCATAGAAAATGATTTCATGACCGAACTATACGAAAGTATGTCCCGCCCGGGAATCGAACCCACGACTCCTTGATCAGTAGACTTGCGTGCCACCAACTGATAGCCAGGCGGGCTCAGCGAGAACTGAGTGGCCAGACAAGCTGGTTAGGTGACCGTACCCAATAATATGTTGATAAACAGCTTTAAACCAAAATTTAAAAAGTCACACAATGTAAACACGCATTATACAAGTGTAAATAAAATCATTTTATATTTTCCTTTGTCATTGTTTAGATTGAACATACAATGCATGACTTAATATGTTGTATTGCGATGACTAATGCATGTGTGGAAAACTTAAAAACGCTTTGAAATGTGATATACAGACGAGTGACTTCCTAAATTTGTTCATGAGTAATCGTATTACGTATGCACCCATTTTTAACAAAAGCTCATGGAAAGGGCTCTATGCTGAAACTGTGACTCGATTTTGACAGCTAAGGGTACGTAAGAGGAGTCATGTGAAACCGAACCGGGTTACCTTGCATGGTCCACATACAAAGCGCCATTTTAAAGAGACTCAAATTTAAATAATGGAGAATGGAAGTACATGTAACATTGTATCATAAAATACCATAATGCCAAAATGAATACATTCCAGTTACCTGTAAAATTTAAGATACTGATATGGTTTGATTGTTTAACCAAGAATGCTTTTATCAAAGGTTAAGGTCACGTGACACCCCATGAAGTGAACGATGTTATTTTAAACTCTTTATCAATACAAGTATGAAATATTTTGTCGCTAAACATCTTTATTGTGAAGTTATTTGAAACTGGAGACGACCTGGTCAGAAAATATTTATCATTGAATACCATTGTCGTGTTAGAATAAAGGACTTTAGTCAGTTATTTCCTATTGTATACTCTTCAAATAGGTAGGTCCAATTATTTGGATTACTCGGATTTTACCCTTATTTTTCAATGTCAATTTGCCAAAATAAATCTTAAATAACTTTTTTGTGAATCATTTTATTTGTTTGAAATTCAAGCTAAGTATGTTTATGGTAAAGAACTATATATATATTTCATCACTTCTATTAATATTTTTATTAACAAGAAAGATATTAGAATATTTTGTTATCCTTACATGGAAATTCAATTATAAAATCCGAGGATTCCAACTGTAAGGACCTACTTACTAATTGGATTGCTTCAGATTTTATCAGGGAGAGATAACTGACTAAAGTCCCTAATTTCAACGTTAACAGGTTGACGTTCAGCGATACCATTTACAATGTTGAATTATCAATCTTTCGGTACTACCTCCGCGATCTTCTACGAAGATATAATCGCTGAGGTCGTTCCGAATGATAATCACTCTGAACGCGATCGGCTTTGTCCAATAAAGCATTTATATTTTCAGGTCACGGAAATTGCATAGTAGATACGATTGGTTTCATGTTGTGTCATTCGCAACTACTTGTCAATTTCCGTAATCTAAAATAATGTATGTGAAGTCAGCTGTACATAATTTAAGTTCTGCACTGCTGACATTTCTAGTAATAATTGGTTATTGCTGTGCTGCTGAAATTTCTAGCAATAAGTGGTTATTGCTCTACTGCTGAAATTTCTAGCAATTAGTGGTTATTGCTGTACTGCTGAAATTTCTAGCAGTAATTGGTTATTGCTGTTCTGCTGAAATTTCTAGTAATAGGTGGTTATTGCTGTGCTGCTGAAATTTCTAGCAATAAGTGGTATTGCTGTGCTGCTGTAATTTTTAGAAAAAAGTGGCTATTGCTGTACTGCTGAAATTTCTATCAGTAATCGTTTACGGTTGTATCGCTGAAATTTGTAACAGTAAAGGTGTACTGCTGTACAGCTGATATTTGTAGTGATTAACGTTTACTGTAGTACTGCTGAAACTTCTAGCAAAAAAGGTGTACTGCTGAAATTTGTAGCAGTAAAGGATTACTCCTGTACAACTGAAATATCTAGCAGAAAGGGTTTACTGCTCCACTGCTGAAGTAACTGCATCATGCTGTATTGCTGAATTCACATACATCTAATAATATACTTCATTTTAACAAAATTGATTGAGTGCAAATAGAATTTGTATTTTTCATTCGAAAAGTATCGAAATAATTCTATAAATGAAGTACATGTATTTATCTTAATCCTGAAAAAAGTTTCTTCATATTTAAATAAGACGTTAACTAAGCGTGAATGCTCCATCAACTTTTCCAGAAAGAAAAAGTCCTAAAACTTACAAGACCAATGAAAATCTTATATCATTGTTTCAGTTGAAATATAAAAAAACAAAAAACAAATTATGTACGTTGAAATAATAATCCTGAAAAAAGTTTCTTCATATTTAAATAAGACGTTAACTAAGCGTGAATGCTCCATCAACTTTTCCAGGAAGAAAAAGTCCTAAAACTTACAAGACTAATGAAAATCTTATATCATTGTTTCAGTTGAAATATAAAAAAACAAAAAACAAATTATGTACGTTGAAATAAAAATACAAAATAATTAATTTAACAAATTAAAATTAATTATATCTACTCAAATGTTGAGTGAAATTCATAACTTTAAGTTTAAATTAAAGTTCATACAAATTGTATATTCATACATAATCATGTGGCTAATTACATTTTCTCTCGTCTTTTAAGATACAAACAATGTAACTGGATGTACCTCAGGTAAGATGGCTAACCCTTTCTCTATAAGTCATCGTCGGCAACCACACTTACTTTCTTCCGTTACACTCCATGTGTACCGTGGGCAATTTGACTGGCGAAATCTCGTTTTCATGAATATGCATGAGGCAGGGAGACCAATCTTCTTCCAATGAAATCACATGTTATAATCAAATACTCTTCTATAACAATGACGTCATACTGGGATTTTCTTCACCCGCTTTAGAAAACTCACTCAAGGAGGCCGCCATTTTTTATGGTTAACCAAACTTAATTATTAAACGTAATTTCATTGGCTAGTTTTCCGTAGTGGTTTCCTTGTGGAACCAATGAAACTGTCTCATTAATTATTCATGATTACGAGATTTTCCTAACCAAATGACTCACGGAACATAACGCAGCATAGCGAAGTAATGTATCGTGGGGTAACTGACGATGTCGAAAAGTATGCCATTTAATTCAGTACTTTTTTCACCAATGCTTGAATGTTTCGAAGTTCTTTTTTGTCATATTATCCAAGAATTGCTATATGTCTTGTCTATAGTTAGTTTAACTGAAACTTTCAGCAGAAATTGTTACGTTGCATTGTAAATGTTTCGTAAACTTGTCTTCAAAATGAGCTAAGATATTATTGTGAGGTCTGGTAATTATCACTGACTCGAACTGGGATTGAACCTTAGAAGGATAACCTATCATTTCGACTAAAAGGTTGTTTGAATATGAAGTGTTATTATTACCTCTACTACAGCTGCAATTATGGCTTAAACTAAACTGTTTTCAGGTCACACGTCCAGGCTGGTGAAAATACACGGTGCTTATTTTTTCCGCTGTCGATGAAATTCAAACTTGAAAGTGGCATTACATCATTTAAAAATTATGAAGGAATCAGGATAATTATCAAATGTTAATGAATAAAATTTTATGTTAACTTGTAGACCCCACAACTGACATTTTCAACTAATGGCCACTTCTTTCATGGAAAACAAAATTATATCCAACAACAATATTCTCCAATATCCTTTTGTAAACATTACTTAAAATGTATAAAAAGCAGCAATTTGAAAAATGGTCGTCCATGTATGACATGCGGTAAACTTCCTCCATTAGAACCATCAATATCGATTGTCTTAATATCGAAAGAGTCTAAAATATGGACTATATCTTTAAATGAATCATTTGAAACATAAAAATCGTCAAAATGTGCAATAACCAAGGTCAAGATGGTCTTTATATCGGACACTGACTGCAATTTTAAGATGCCCTGTACATTTTGGTCAATACAGGTATATTTTGCACGAATTGATCGATATATTTAAATTCGCAGGTTTTAGCTTCACTTCTTACGTGAAACCACGTACACTCTTGCTTAAATAGTCTTTTACTCGTTGCTTAGACACCCGTGTTGCTTAATTATCATTTAGTGTTGCATATTTACTGACCAGATTGTGTCGTCCTTATTAAGCTGATCTTTGCTTTGCAATTGTCTCTGAGTTCTATAAATTCTGCCATTACAGATTCACTAGTTAAGGTTTCACTATAAGTAACTCATTTATATAAGCGTTAGAAGTCTTAAAATGAAAATATGATCATGTTTATTAAAATACTACGATGGTATAGCTATGTTAAGACGCACCCAATCAGTTCACCACGGCGATCTCCTACTAAGTATTAAGTATATTTGCTTAGAAAATTGCCAAGGAGTTCCAAATGAGATGCATCTAGATATATGTTCCTTGGTGCAAATTTGGGCAGCGTTGGATAGAAATGTATATAGGATACGTGCAAAATAAAAATAAAAACTTCCAGGAGGAATCATTCTCAAGAACCTTTCATCAGAATTTCTATTGTGTTAATAATCTAATTCTATTATGTCTTTTTCGTACAAAAGCCCAAGACTATTTTTCATGTCTGAATATGGCGTGTGTTTGATGCTAGGTAGGCCTAAATGACTGTTTCTGTTTTCCGAATTTAAGCAATTTACTATATGTATAGAAACAAGAAAGAAATACATGTACGGTGATGATGTACGTATGCAAGTGTTTATGTCCAGTAAACCATTCATATATAATTAATAATGTAATTTATGTATTGCTCAAATATACTATAGGAACACAGTTGAAATTTGGAATGAAAATGAAATGAGGTATAACTAAACACAGTTTTGATCGATTGATAAGGGCGTTTATTTTAATGCCAAAGCGCAATCTAAATAATGTTCATAAGCTATTAAACTATACATTTTTAGCATTACTACCGAATGACAAATCTGGACGGCCAAATTTATAAGCACTAGGGAAGCACTGTCGACGTGGACTTGTAGCATACTTGATTTAGCGCTTTTCCACAAGAGCACCGCATCGATCTTTAACTCACTGCCCCTGCTTATAAAGATATTCACATTATTACTTTAAAAAAAAAATTAAATATAATTAAATTTATCATAATGCAATACCTTGGAACTGTAAATTTTACGTTGAAACGTAGACATGACGAGCTTTCATCCAGAACGAGGCTCTGATTGTAGGACGCATGCATATGCTACCTTGATTTACTAAAAAAGAATCCAGTTTCATACTAAGTGTCCACAAAAATAATTACCGAGAACCTCTACAGAATGACATCTTGTGGGGTTTGAAAATCAACTGGGAGCATTTATTTACCGTTTTTTTGAACGATTTTAAAAGTTCAATGTTACGTTTGGAAACTCCAATCCCTTGTCATTCTTTTTACATTTAGTTGGCATCATTCTCGTTCCCAGAGGTTATCTAGATTGCCTGTCTAAGCTAGTATCGAGAATCCTGATAGCCTCTGAGAAAGGGAATGTTTCTCGTCGGCTCTATTCTACTCGCACAATTTTATTTTTAAAGATGAAGACGCTCCTACGAGAAGAATTTAAACTATAGAAAAGTCATTATGAAGATGTTGAAGTTAAATCCTATACTTGTTTACTGACTAATGAAATCTTACAATTAATTTTCCGATATCAAAATTCACTTGCATTTAGGCTTTGCCGATTGAAAAAACTACCTAACTAGACATGTTTAAGAAAATGGAAATGTATAGCTAGTGATTATTCCAAAACAGAATAGCAGGGTGCTGCACCTTGCCCTTTTTTCTCCTCCCTGCCCTTTTTAGCCTATTTCTATGCAGTAATAGTACATTTAGGGGGACGTTTACCCTCAGATACGCCCTGCCCTTTTTTCTGCCTACCTGCCCCTTTCTGAGTTCTGGAATAATCACTAGTATAGCACTACACGTATATCCAAATAGTCACAGAGTTCAAGTCTTTCATTTTTTCTGATCAAAGACTCTCCTTACTCTACTTGCAGATGTAAAGGAATATTTACAAGACATAAGGATCAACGACGTCAATGATGAAGCACCTGAATTCATCAACAAACCTAAACCTTTCTTGGCTGCTGTTAATCCTAATGCTCAAGCTAACATCTTGGTGTATTCACTCACAGCTGTTGATGCTGATGCAGGCTCTAACGTACGTTTAGAAGTGGACAATGCCAAGACTAGTAAGTTGTTTTATTTTATTATTATGCTTCCCTCACTGCTCTGTAAAAGTAATATGTAGTTGCAGAAAGTAAACTAGTGTAACTTTCGAGTGGTGCAAATTTATTTATTTATTTACTGGGTTTAACTCCGTGTCAATACAATTTAGGTCATTTTACGGCGTCCAGCGCACCTAATCTAGCTTTCCTGGACCCTTTTCTACCCTTTTATAACCAGTACTCGCCTATATTAATTTATTATATACCTGGGTCCACAGACGGCCGGCACGGTCCCGGTCCCGAATCACTATAAGTAACCCTAACCCTGGGACTGTGCCGGCCGCCTGGGTCTGTAGTGCAGTCATAGGGCGACAGGATTTGGTATCAACTTTCCCAAAGAGTGTATGTGTTCAGATGCTACATTAGGCATTTAAATCCTTCCATCAAATATTTACATTAAGCCAGTTTTTCTCCATTAATATGGTATATAAAGAAGTTGCTGGCCTTGTGGAAAGGTAGGTCAGTAACAGTTATAGAAAAGCGTCCAAGAAAGCAAGGTTAAGTGCTATGGTGTCTGAGAATTGACCATAAATGTGTTGACAGAACGTTTAACCCTGTAAATAAGGATAATAATACTAGTATATAAGACCTGCCTAATAACATGTTGTGCATTAGTGGCAGGGTGCCTGATTACAAAGTCAGAGTTTTTGTGTTTGATTCCCTAGCAGGAAAACATTTCTTTGTAGAGTAAAGTCATGAAATATTTTTAGCTTGACTATTCGAAGAATAGTGGGGCTATCCTACTCAGCTGTGCGTCAGCATCGGCGTAACACTTCTTGGTTAAGTTTTTAGGTGCAACATTTTAGTATCTTTTATATCTTTGCAAGTACTGGAGGGATTCACTTAAAACTTTATTTGTGTTTGGGGTCACCATTGGAGATACTAAGTTACTTAACTCTAGGATGAATTTGGACTGAATTATGGCCCTTTTATACTTAGAAATTTCTTGGTTAAGTTTTTAGGTGCAACATTTTATCTTTGCAACTACTAATGGGATTCACTTGAAACTTCACACATGTCTATGGGGTTACTAATTGATGTCAAATACAAAGTTGCATAGGTCAAATACCAAGTTGCATAACTCCAGCATGAGTTTTGATTGGTTGTTGCTGTTGTTTACACGAATACCCCCAATAGTCAAGCACGCTGTCTGTGGACTGCTCTTGTCTACGGTCATTCTCCTGCTGACCTGGATCTGTGAAAACCCAGACCAGTTATCAGCACACTTATGTGGGTATAATGTAAGCAATAGATTAAAAGCTTTGGTTCAGATATATAGGCCAGAACACCATTTCACAAAAATTCTTATATTTAATTGCTAATTGTCCAGACCAAATGTAACACTGTATGTACATGTATATATCTAAATGTATTTTGTATCTTTATTTTAAGATTCAAGGGTCAACATGTTCTTTCGTATCTCAACACAAGGAGGCAAGGCTGATATACTGCGGGATGGAAGTAATATTTTCTCTTTAAATGAAGTTTTCAATATTTACTTTATCGCCACTGACCTGTCGGCACCTAGTGATTCCTCTAAGCGTACTTCTGAAACTAGTGTTGAAATTATAGCTGGAAGAAGACCACCACAGTTCATGGAATCTGAATATGTCATTGAATTTCAAGAAGACAATGGCATTGATCAAACGTAAGTGACTGTTTGCATAGTTTTATTACATGGTGATTCCGTCATTTAGAAGCGCACTATAACAAATCCCCATTTTAATCTGCTGCGAACAATAACTTAAATTAGGTTGCACATGTCCAATAAAAAGGATATATATATTTACTACTGCTATTAAATTAGCATGTATTAATCCTTGACAGTTTGTTTGTTTTTTATTGTTTTTGTTGGGTTTAATGCCGTAGCAACACATTGTATACTAGGTTATATCAGTGCAGTCAGTCAACATACTCAATGTTCCTGGAAAGACTTAAATCTCTGGATTAAGCTGTTTACCAACTACTTCTGTCAGTGACTGACTACTGCCCTGCATGATTTAGAATCAGTGGTAGGAGGGAGAAGAAAATTATTTCATGATCAAGCTCCATGAAAGTATGCCCGCCTGGGAATCGAACCTTCGACCCTCATTCAATTTAAAGTATAACATTCAATCTGAAGTAAAACATCCTAGTTAAAATATTTCATTCTATTTAAAGTAGTACATTCAATTTAAAGTATTAAATTCTATTTATAATATTACATTCTATTTATAGTATTAAATTCTATTTAAAGTATTAAATTCTATTTATAGTATTACATTCTATTTAAAGTATTACATTCTATTTAAAGTATTACATTCTATTTATAGTATTACATTCTATTTATAGTATTACATTCTATTTAAAATATTACATTCTATTTATAGTATTAAATTCTATTTATAGTATTACATTCTATTTAAAGTATTACATTCTATTTGGAGTATTAAATTCTATTTAAAGTATTACATTCTATTTGGAGTATTAAATTCTATTTAAAGTATTACATTCTATTTGGAGTATTAAATTCTATTTAAAGTATTACATTCTATTTGGAGTATTAAATTCTATTTAAAGTATTACATTCTATTTAAAGTATTACATTCTATTTAAAGTATTTTCTTCTATTTACAGTATCACAGTTAAGCCTATTGAAGTGTTTTCATTTCAAGACAGACCAGTAATTTTCCAAATTGAGAACACAAATGGGGACCCTTCAACAAATTTTGAAGCTCAATCATTGAGCTCAAGTAGCCAAGTAAAAGGATGTAGAATAATTGTGAAGAGAGTAATGGATTACGAAAGAGCACCGAGAGAGTTTAATGTTACATTAAAGGCCATTGAAGAAGGCACAGGCCTTACATCAGAAATAGGGGTATGTATTGTTTATGCAGACTGAGCAATTGATTAAATTTCTATTTGAAGTAAGCATCGATGAAAGTTTTCTGGCTTGGTTATTGCATTCAGGAGTTTTTGGACCTAACAAATGTTTTTTTTTCTATGTAAAAGCTTCCGAAAAAATGAAAATTGGGAATTTTCTGATTTTTAAACATTTTACTTTCCTCCAAGCTATACAGTGTATTTTGAACTATTTTGTTAATTATTTGATGATTCAGGAGACCCTCTACACACACACACCCCACCCCGGCCCCCCCACCCCCCCCACACACACACCACTCACACTCTCCTTTCGGTTTTGTCATTACTTACCCTTACTGTCATTTACAGTATTTAGGACTTTCAGCCTTATATATAAGATGAATTTTATAGATTTTATTATTACCTGATTGCTAATATAAGTGTAATTCAATATTTTTAACTGTTTTCTGAGTGAACTGTTGACCGGTCAATAGTTTTGACTGTTTCCTGCCCGTGCTCTGACGTCACGTAATGACGTCACGTATTGACGTCACAAACTGTTACTGTACTTATATAAAGGGAAGTAACTGCAACGGGGTTTTAGGCTTTACAGACGCTTTAAACATGTCAAGTACTGTTAGAATAGTAATTGATCAGGTAATAAAACAGTTATTTTATGTGTGATTTGGGAACAGTCAAATGGTTGTCCCTCGATGTCAGGAATAGTGCTTTTAACTGTTTCCCTCAGCCTACGGCCTCGGGAAACAGTTCAAAACACTATTCCCTCCACCTCGGGCCAACAGTTTGACTGTTCCCAAATCACTCATGAAATAACTGTATATTGTTAGGAGATGTGGACAGATAACTCTAAAATGTGTATTATATATTCTCTCAGCTATGGCCCTTACCAGGACTTAAATTTGCCCTATACTCACTAGGGGCCTTACCAGATTCAGACTATATTTTCAGGTTTTTCAGTTTCTCATGTTTGCATCATTGCAGCTATAAAGTTTGCTTTTCTTGAAATTGATTTTGTTTTATTTTCCACGTTTTCAGGTGCAAATATTTGTTACTGATAAAAATGAGTTTCAACCCACTTTCACGAAGTCAGTTTATACCAAAGACAATGTTAGAGAAGATATTCCTGTAGGAAGCTTAATTTTGAGAGGTAATCTTTATTCGGTATTAATCTTTATACGCTGTACCTTAGTTTGGCCTTCTTTATAGTTTTCTTTCTGGCATAAACCAAACTCCCGGCAGCGGTTATTTCCCTTTATTAAATCAATAACCACTGCCACCACAAGTAAATTTGTCCCTCAGAGAGCTGAAAAATTTGGCTATTAATTTGACAAAACACTGGCAGGGGGCGTCTGGTGTTGTTAAAAATGCATTAAAGTTTTTCTTTACCACATATTTCTGCTTTTTATTGTCAGATCTTTATGAAACTTCTTACAATGATAACATTATTATGTTCGTGTTGAAGCACCTCGAAGAGGGCATCATATGGCCATATCATCTTATATAACTATTTTTCCTCTACATTACAGTGACTGCTACTGATGATGATTTTAACTCTGTGGTTAGTTTCTCTGTTGATAATGATCTATTTAGAGTTGAAGCTGATCCTAACAATCAACCTGGCAGCAATACACATACAGCTACTGTTTACGTTGACAAGTGAGTATGTTCTTATAATTAACACTGATGGGACATGAAAATTAATGTACGGATGTTACATTATGGTAAAAACATTGTCGCAATATATTGCAATACACTAAACTAGTGTTACAATATATTGCAATACCTACTTTTTTTTGCATAGACTTGCTAAGCATGAATTAATACATACTGTGTGCAACGACTTAATTGGATCAACATTACACACATAATGATCTAATATCAAAATGTATTAATGACCTGTGTAAAATGGATTGATGTTTTTCTGTCATTTCTTTTTATTTTTGGGGTAAGTTTTACACAGATTGCAGTATTCTATATATATTTTATTCTTATACTTTTCCTTCATTTATTCTTTTAACTTTTCAAAACTGTTTTCAGAGCACTTGATTACGACTTCATTCGTCCAAAGAATTACGAATTTAACGTATTTGCCAAAGACGATGGTGCAATTAGCCAAACTGGTCGTGCTACTGTGCAAGTTTTTATGACAAATGTTAATGATGAACATCCAAAGTTCCGAGAAAACATGACCACTGGTATTCGTTACGACCTTCCCGCTGGATCAGATGTATATTACGCTCTAGCATCAGATGCTGATGAAGGTGATAAAGTCAGTTACCAGTTTGTTCAACGTAAGTTCTTTTTATGCATAAACAACCACAAAAATAAACATTGTAAAAAAATCTTGCACATTTTTGTTATCAGAGCATTATTTGTTTCCCCATTTTATTTCGTATATAAAGGGTCTGGTTGCCTTGGACAACCACTTTTAAGTTTGGGCAACCAACAATTTCTTTTGGGCAACCAAAATTCTGCAAATGAGACTGCACTTTCATATCCTAATTTCTTAGTTCGTAATAAAAGTAATTGCATTTTATAGTCTTAGTATCATGCCTATAATGCACATTCACAGACTTTAAATATATTACGTACCCTGGACATTGGGAGGTCTTTCATCAGCACAATTGTATTATTCAACCTTTGCATATCTATCTCCCTAATAGGTCTTTTATTCTGCTAAGTGAGGCCAACAGATTGGCAGAATGGAATTATACTACCTTCTCTGACACTCAGATTGGAGTGAGCAATTGCAATTAATTTCTTGCTTTAGGAAATAAGCAGTACCTCTGGTAGGGTACAAACCCACAACATCTCAATCTCTGAGCACCTGTCCTACCACTGGACTTCTGCTCTCCAAAAAAACCCCCTAACTTCAACCTATGTAATCTTGTTTTATGTCTTTCAGCATACTCAAACTTTAATTTGGACAGCACTTCTGGAAGAGTCACATTAAAAAATATGATAGCAAATAATCAGGATGACATAAACATATTTAAGTATGAGCTATTGATAATTGCAACAGATGATGGGGGATGCTGTGCTGGTGGGGGACCTAATTTGTCTTCCACAGGGACTTTAACAGTGAACATACTCATAGACAACAGATATAGACCTGTGTTTGGGAACTGTGATACTAGTCAACCCAGTGTACCAGAAGAAAGGGCTGATGCTTTTGTTATGAAGGTAAGTGAAAAATATTTATGCACTTGTATCTGTGATTTTTAGCCGGATTTTTCAACAAAAAAATTTGGCTTATAGTTTGGTGAAACAAAGGTAGGCGGTTGGGTGGGCTTTGGATGGGTGGGCGTCCGATGTTGTTAACAATTGCGTTAAAGTTTTCAATTTAGCATATATTTCTGCAATTTATTGTCAGATCTTTATACGATTGTAACATACTATGTGATTAACAGAATAAGAAAGTAACCGGCTAGGAGGGTCAT
Organism: Mactra quadrangularis; assembly: GCA_025267735.1. Lineage (NCBI taxonomy): Eukaryota > Metazoa > Mollusca > Bivalvia > Venerida > Mactridae > Mactra > Mactra quadrangularis. Next base: position 5,650,516 of record CM046305.1, read on the forward strand.
GACAAGATGACCTTTGTGTCGACTAATCAATGTGTAGCTTTCACCTAAATGGAACACTATATTTATAGCATTTTGATTTTGTAATTTCTTTTTATAGAATGAGGTTTGCGAGCTAATTTGACAGCGGTGTTATCACAGGCTGTGATTGATAGGCTCGTTTCAAATTGGGTGACATAGACGATGTTACTAAACATAAGTTACTAAACATAATTATTGGTCATGAATATTATAATGAGAAAAGGTCACCTGAATGTGACCCTCATAACAAAACAGCCAGATCTAAATAAGCCCGTAGTCAAGCAGAAAATTCTAGATCGGGTTTTAATCAGATTGGTTGACACTGAGATAATTATTTTTCCACATTTTTGTACATATTTCAATGGCAGTGTCCAATCAGTGCTTTCAGTACTTTGATTTTATTTTACAGGTAGATGCAAGCGACCAAGATAAAGGAGATTTTGGTAGAATAACATTCTCAATAAAAGAACCAGATTCTAAATTTAGAATTAATAGTACAACGGGTGACTTATATACGAGAGTACCTATTGATCGTGAAACTGATCTAGTTGGAACTACCAAGATTGTCGTTAACGTTGTCGCCACGGACGGAGGGAATGCTCAGAACGTCTGCTCGCTATTAGTATTAATCACTGACATCAACGACAATCATCCTATCTTTACTTCACCAAGTTATGATATAACGATTAAACAACTTCCTGTAGATACTACGGCTGCATATATTGAAGCTAAGGATAAGGATATCCAAGAGAATGGTCAAGTTAAATATTCATTTGCAACTGATGGAAACCCAGGTGGTTATTTTAAATTTGATGAACCCTCATTCACTGGACAAATAAAAGTAGCAAAGGCTTTAGTATCGGTAAGGCATTAAAAATGAAGTACCAATCCCATCCAAAATAACATTTGCACTTCAAAAAAGGCTCGTAGGAAGGACCTGAAGGGCAGCAATTGGGGTGGGTATGGGTGTCTCCTCCCGCTGGTCAAAGTTTGTTGTGTTTGTAAGCATCTGGAACTCGATTTCCAGCACTTTCAGTACCCCATGTTTAAGAACAAATCTTCATATATGACCTCCAGATTTTCATTATGTGTCATGGAAAGTTATTTGGCGGTCCCATTGCCGTTGATTGCCAGAATATTGGGGCCACAACCGCGGCTCCTGTGACCCCAGCTCCTACATACGCTCCTGAAAAAGCTGGTTTGACATTAATACAAGTAAATTTTTTTCAGATGTTTAAATTAATGCATTAAAGATAATTATAATAGATTATACATACATTTACATTGTACATTAATGTCCTTGTACAATGAAAATATTATTACCTCCCCATGCACTTGTATGTGCACTAGTATTATTATACCCCCGCTTCGAAGAAGAGGGGGGTATACTGTTTTACCCTTGTCCGTGCGTCCGTCCGTTACAAAATTTCCGTCGCAGTTTTCTCAGCAACTATAACATGCAGCAGCCTAATACTTTGCATATTGCTTCATCCCATAGTCCCATGTGGTGTAAAGCGATTTCATTCTCCTTGCTCATCTACTTCCTGTTTGTCGCATATTTTTAGATTTTTGCGGGGGTATCACTAGTGAGCATTAGCTCACAGATTTACTTGTTTTTAGCTGTAAACATACCATATTCCACTTCTGGACGAAGGCATTTTGATCTGGGACATGTTGATTTTTAGATTCCACTTGCCCGTGGACAAGCAGAAAAAACTTGAAATTCTCAACCCCTGGGTGTAATAATACTTTATACAATTGTAATTGTTATACATGTTCATTTATTTGAAGATGTGTTTTTATGTTTTATAGTACATTGCAGTGTTAGAAATAAGCACTTGCCCACTTGCCCTGCCAAGTTGAAAATCGACCAGGCAAATTGGTTTCAATGGTAGCTCTTCCACTGGGCAAGTCAACATTTCAGGCCTTAAAACCCAAGTTTGCATAAAAAGTCATTATTCGAGAGTTTCATTATAGTTGATGTCTGACTGATTTTAACATAATTGTTCTTTCAATCTAGTCAATCTTTCAAAATTTAAGTATTGTAATGCAGAAATAAACTGTTTCTTATAAAAAAGGGAAAATGGAAAATCAAAGTTAATACTTTCAAAGTGTTTATTCAGCAATAAAAATGGCAAAAAAGGTGATAAATGCTGGGGCAACTGGAAGGTACTGGGTGCAAGTTAATGTCAGGTTTAACTTGCCCCCTAGGCAAGTTGGTGTGAAAATTAAATCTATCACTGACATTGTATTGGTAAACATTTAAAAACTAATTATTCATTTATAAAAGTGTTAAGGTAATTCTGGATGGTACTGTGTATGAACTAATAAGGTTTTCTTGTAACATCAGTGTCATATGATTAGGCCATGAATTGATTCATTATAATTTACTGAATTGGTGTACATTTAACTTCTGATTTGCTTTCTGAAAAGCTATGAAATAATAAAATCAATGGTCTAAATACAGGGCTCAAATTAAAGCTTGCGTACTTGTAAATGCGAGTGGATTTTGAAAATTGCTAGTAACTTTTTTTTAACACGCAAATTTTTGCAAGTTGAAAACACTGCAAACATGTTACTGTCTTACCCAATAAGGCTGTAATCAGCATTGAAATAGCCAGATAGATCAATGGTATAATTAAATGTATAATTAAAGATTTACCATAAAAACATAATTGATATTCTTTGCTCATTCCACCATAACACACTTGTTCTATCTGTAGTTAAGTATGGTACTAAGTTGCTTTCATATTGCATACACGAATAGTTACTATGTCTGCTATTAGAATGTGGAGAAAAAAATCCAAGTGATCAACTCACAAAATTTTACGGGTCCAAGTTTTTGTTAAATTCAAGCCCTGTAAGTAGCTGAATGATCTTTATACAGGGACTTTTCTTTTACTCAAATTAGACATTTGGGACTTAAAAATCTTTAAAAAAGCAGGAATTTTATTTTATTTTCTTTCAATGGAAAAAAAACATTCATTTATTGACCAAAATTCAGTTAAAAATTTTGTATTTTACCCCTTCAATGTGTGATAATTGATTTTAGTATTTTTTTTATTAATTTATATATAGGTGAACTCCCCCCTTGATCTGATTGTTGTAGCGACTGATGGTGGACAGCCCCCATTGTCTTCTAATGTTACCATGAAGATTACAGTTAATACAGATCCAGCATTCTTACCGCCTGCTTTCCTGTCTAGTGATCCTCCTGGTTTCACCGTTACCGTCAAAGAGAACGTGACGAAAGAAAGCTCATTGATGACCTTCCAGGCAGAATCAAATGTTGAAGGAACCAGCGGTCTCACGTTTACCACCGTCTACTCTGAGGGTGATGAGGTCATATTTAAAGCTGAAGCCAGTTCTGGGAATGCGGGTGTACTAACCAATGTCATAAACTTGGATTATGAAACTCAGGAAGAACACAAAGTGACACTTCGAGTTTCTGTAAGTAAATACAGATTTCTATTTTACTTATGTTAAAAAGTTGTGTTAAAATATTTTTATAGAAATGCTCAGCTGACTTTACAATAACAGGCAATTAGGGACTATTGTCAGTTATCTTTCCTTGATAAAATAAGAAGCAATTCAATTTTAAGTAGATTCTTACAGTTGGAATCCTCTGATTTTATCACTGAATTCCTATGTAAGGATAATGAAATATTTCATCTAATATCTTTCTTGTTAATTAAGATATTAACAGAAGTGATGAAATTTAGATAGTTCTTTACCCTAAAAATACTTACCTTGAGTTTCAAACAAATTTAATGATTTACAAAAAACTTATTTAAGATTAATTTTGGCAAATTGTCATTAAAAAGTAAGGGTAAAATCCGAGTAATCCAACTAATTGGACCTACCTATTTCAAGAGTATACAAGGGGAAATAACTGACTAAAGACCCATATGATCGCTTATCATCAAAATAACCTTCAAATGGATTATTCTAATGATACCTATTTACATTAGGGTGGTTGGAGGCTTAAACAAAATGAAAATATAACATTGCAGATACAATATATAAGCCAAATGAATAGTATTTTGTGTTTTTTATTTGCCCTTTTCTGAAATTAAATCCCTAACATATGTATACTTCATTAGATCTATATAGTATTTGTACGAATGTTTCTGTTTTATGTACATGCTGTATATGCTAATTGTCAATATTTTGTACATTTGCCCCACTGGTCTTACTATGTGGCAACACAATTATGAGCATTAAATGGTGACCAGTCCACCTAACCTGGCTTTTCTTAACCCTTGTCTATAACCAGTATTCATCCACTCTTCCACAAAGCCCACAATGTCTACATATACCTCATTAATGGAGAAATATTGATATTATTGTCAAATTTTCATGCAAGGGTATAACGGCCCTGATGGGATTCATACCTGTATCCGCTGTGGGAAACTAAACTTGAAATTTTGATGCACTACTAACTTCACTACATATAGCGGTGTTGCTTTGTTCTACAAGTGATGTTGAAGCAGTAGTCTAGTAGTAGGAGTCGAGCTTAGAGATCGAGAGGTCCCGAAATTCGAATCCAACTAGGGGCAATGCTTATTTCATTGAGCTAGAATTACGATTGCTTCATTACACCCAAGTGTAAATGTGTACCTGCTAGGGTGGTATAATTCTGTTGTGACAATTTGTTGGCTGCACAAAGTGGTGTTAAAGACTCCTATATACAGATTCCAGTTGCCCGATGACCAGAAGTAATATGTGTAAAGTTGGTGAATGTATATAAGCATGAAACTTTGACTATAAAATACCATTATTTTACTACATTTTTGTGTTAACTTGAATAAACATGGATTTTTTATTTGCAGGATGTTAACAATATTTATACTGACAGAATAGTTACAGTAATTGTCACTGATGTGAACGATGAATCACCGAAATTTCTTTTACAAAGTGAAACTGGTTGGTTAGATATAGCTTTTAATGAAAAGAATTACTCTAGTGACAGTAACCCTTCATACATTGGTAAAGTGACAGCAATAGATAATGATAAATCATTTCCAAATAATAAAGTAAGTTTCGTTGCTTGTATTTTTCTCATACTGTAAAGTTTCGCTTAAAAATATTCTCTTGATTATTGTTAACCTTAGTTTAATTTTTTAGATTAAACATCTACTTGTTGACGCCTAAAGCAGACTATTTTGATAGCAGTTAAAGTAACTTTGCCTTAAGTTGGGTATGGTTTTAGTCTGTTGCCGATTACAATGAGGATTTGCTGCTGTCCGCTACTAAACATGGAGAAACCCCATGTAAAAATGGTCATTCTAATTATGTTTATTCATGTACTTTCATGTTTGTACATGTATATTCGTTTTTTATTTTAGATTGTGAACTACACGATAGAACGTAATACAAATCCACCAAAATTTACCATCAATTCTGCCACTGGGGAACTCTACACTCATGCAGATTTTGACAGAGAACAAACTCCTCATGTATTTACAATTACCGTTTTTGCTGAGGATGGGGCCCCATCAGCTCTGAGGTCAGACGGTAAACCAAATAAAGGTAATTCCTTTAACTAATAGTGTAAGGTACACTGGCCTCCAAACAATCTGATTAAAACCCGATCTAAAATTTTCCGCTCGCCTACTTGCTAATTTAGATCTGGCCTTTTTCAAACGAGGGTCATGTTCAGGTGACCTTTTCTCATCAGAATATTAATGACGAAATTGTTATGATAGGTAACTTGTTTACATCGCCTACGTCATGCAATTTGAAATGAGCCATCCAATCGCAGACTATTAATAATACCCCTGTTAAATTAGCTTGCAAACCTTGGTCTAAAAATAGAAATTATGAAAACAAAATGTTATTAATAGTGTTTCGTCTAGATGAAAGCTACGCATTGATTGGTCGACACAAAATTCATCTCGACGTGACCTTCCACGGAGACAGTAGAGATCCTGTACGACAGCGGTCTACAGGATATCTGTTTATGAAGATTGGCCTTCAAACGTCCCTTTACACTTTTTTGGGGAGACGTGGAATTACAAAAGTATCTCAAACTTGATATTGGTTGATTATGATTCATTGACAATAATTTTGGACTTATTTAAATACTCAATTCAGTACTTCTGTATTCTTGCTTTATAAAAATTGATACCAGTATTTATGTACACATATCATCGAACAAATATGGAGTATTTAAACTAGTGGGGTTAATGTATGCACTACTATCAGTAAAATAAAATTGAATAATATGTTTTACTTAAGATATTCAAACATTATTTTTAAACATTTTTGTTAAAAGATATTCAAACATTATTTTACACGTTTTGTTAAAAGATATTCGAACATTATTTTAACACATGTTTTGTTAAAAGATATTCAAACATTATTTTAACACATGTTTTGTTAAAAGATATTCAAATGTTATATTAACGCATATTTCATTAAAAGATATTGAAATGTTATATTAACACATATTCCATTAAAAGATATTGAAATGTTATATTAATGCATATTCCATTAAAAGACATTGAACACATATTTCATTAAAAGAGAATTATATTATTATGTTATTTTAACTCATGTTTCATTAGATATTCAAACATTATTTAACACAATTTTCATTAAAGGACATTCAAACATTAATTCAGCATATGTTTTGTTTCAGGAAGGGCCAATGTTAAGCTTACAGTATTAGATATCAATGACAATTCACCAGTGTTTGATAAAAATAGTTATGTATTTTATGCTGCTGAGGATATTCAGATTGACTCTTTTGTACCTAATGCTACTGTGAGAGCTACAGATCCTGATTCCAGTAAGTTTATTTGATTTTTATGGAACTTATATACATGTACGTGTATATGTATATCGCTGGTTTAGTGCAAAAATGTCAAAACTTGATATAAGAAAAGAGTGGGTTACGACTGTTTTGCACTTAACCAGGGACAGGGACTTTCTCTCATTTTTATACACAGTTCATAAATTTATCTTCATTTATGTGTTTGATATAGTAAATGTAAGCCCAACATTAAGTTTTCAAGTTTTTTTTTCCATTTTTGCCATATTTTTCCAATTTTTGCTTGTGGCAAAGAAAAAGCTCATTTTTGCCAGCAAACTCCAAACCATGCAACTTAAAATTAACACTGACTTTTGCCATTTGTTAGATAATTGGTGGCATGCTTGGTTAGTCACCTTACTCTTTGTATCTAGATAGGCTTGGATCTCTAAATTTCAAGTGTTTATCAGTTATTTATACTGGGTTTTACGCCTTGTCAATACAGTTTTTTAAGTGTTTATGGCATTCAGTGCACCTAACCTCGCTTTTCTGGGCCATTGTCTATAAGTAGTACTCACTTACCCTTCCAAAAGCCCAGAAACGTCTCCATATACCATATTAATGGAGGAAAATTTGACATTATTGTTAAATTTTCATGACAGGGTTCAGCGCAATATGCCCTTTCTGTGTTTGGTGCGTCGTAAAACCAAACCAAACAAACAAAATCATGAAAGAGTATAAGCTCACCAAGTGGAATTTGAACCCCTACCCCCTTCGGGAAAAGTTTTTATCAGTACTATGGACATCCAAATATCTGTCAATGAATATTTATAAACTAAAAGAACTTAGAAAGAAATTCATGACCAAATATTGAAAAAGGTAAATTGTAACAGTACTTACGTCAGGGGTCAAGTCAAAATTCAAAGGGTCAAAGTTGAAGATGCTAGAAGTCCAACTGACCTATTCTGTGTAATGTACCGTTTGGGTAAATGCGGGATTTTGATAAAATGTGGCATTTGGTAAAATGTACCATTTTGGTAAAATGTACAATATTTCGCTGATGGTTTTGTACATGAAAATGTACAATATAAACTTGTCAAAGTGTTTTTAATGTTTTCTATACACTATAAATATATTTTCCAGGTGCTATTCTAAACTACAATGTAAGGAGTTCGGACAATCCCCCACCATTCTCCGTACAACCACAAACTGGTGATCTTGTTGTTATCGCTAGTCTAGATTACGACAAAGGTGTTGAGGTATGTTGTAAATATATCACTACTTAATACAACCAGATATTAGGGTCCGTGTCTGAAATTTCAATGGTCATCTGTCCAGTAAACAAAGGTATTTTGCGTAACTTCTGCACATGGATTGGAATTGAAAAACATTGCTATACAGCACATTTAAATGGCTGATCTCTGTACTGTTAGTGTATCAGTAAAATCTAAAAATATAAGAAGAGGGGGGTATACTGTTTTACCCTTGTCCATGCGTGCGTCCGTCCGTTACAAAATTTCCGTCGCAGTTTTCTCAGCAACTATAACATGCAGCAGCCTAATACTTTGCATATTGCTTCATCCGATAGTCCCATGGGGTGTGAAGCGATTTCATGCTCCTTGCTCATCTACTTCCTGTTTGTCGCATATTTTTATATTTTGTTAAATGAAAGTTACATTATGATAGTCATACTTCTCACAGCGGGGGTATATACTTGTTTGTACTCGCAATACCAACTTATTGCAGTACAAAGACTGAACTATATTTTGTCATGTTAAAAGGTTCTGCAGGAAGTTAAAGGTCATTTCTGAAATTTTGATACATTATATCAATATGTCAGACCACTATACATATTGTGGCCCAGCCCGATATATATCACTATACGACCCTGACATTTGTAACCATGTATTCAAGGTTTACGGGTGGCCGACGAAAACAATGACAATGTTGAGTCTAATGTTCAATGCAATTCTCCTGCCCCTGTGCATGTTGCTTTGTCAAGACCATCAAATGTTTAGTCAAATGAATGTTCGTATTTTTACAATAACTACCCGTATCATAAATAATGATATCGTCTCTTTTTGTATCGATACATATTGTATCATGTGATACCCATATCATTTCATCCCTAATAAATACATTATACTATGTTTTCTTTCTAAACAGTTTCAAAAGTATGAATTCGAGATTGTAGTTGATGATTCGAAGAATTCGGCTACCACAACAGTTACTGTACATATCTTAGACATCAATGACAACCCACCAGTTGTTCATGGAAACTATGAATTCAATGATTTCGTTGAAGAAAACCCAGCAGATATCGGAGTTATTGCCAAGGTAAGACTTAATTATCTATTATACAGTACCCACCAAAAGTTTGGAGACAAAACACATACTCTACAATTCTGATGATAATTTTTGTGGAATTATCATTTTTGATAAATCTAAGTATGGTTTATGCTAAAATGAAAGCAAATTGTTCAAATGCAACACATTTAAAAGATTCAGCATTTGACATCTTAATTAAAGCCTCCAAAACCATGTTTATTATAATTATTTTCCATAACATAGCTTTTATGCTATTTTTGTTGTCTCATTTATAATTATAATGAAAAAAAATGAAGCAAAACAAAAAGGCATTTCAAACTTAACAGTTATTTTATTTTAGATAAAAGCAATTCAGTAGTCCAACAAAATGAAAATGTCTCCAAACTTTTGGTGGGTACTGTATTTCTTTTATTAGTTTGATGAATGCACTGTGTATAAATTACCAGAAGGTTATGAAAATAATCATGGGGAAAAATTCCTTCTCTAACTTGCAATAACTCATGCTGTCAAGTTTTTGCTCAATATCACTCTCAAGCACACGTTACATCTACCGGTACATTAATTTTGTTGAAAATTTGAAACTAATCGGATGAAAAATAAAAAAGTTAATTTGCAAGATTTACGAATTTGCAAACATATTTTTGACTGACTGTTAAAATTTAATGTAAAACAATAAAATACTCAGTTAATAAAACATTTTTTTTTTAATTTCAGGTTAATGCTACAGACAAAGACAATAATCAAGTGAATACATTCTATTATCAGCTAGCTTTTCCAAATCCTCTAGATTCACAATATTTTGATATAAACGAAAATACAGGGGAACTGAGTATTATCAAGAAACTGGACAGAGATTATCCCCATGGTTCAGCTGAGTTCTTGTTCATGGTCACTGTGGCTGATAACCCACCCGGAAGCACCAACGTACTACTTGGTTACCAGGATGTCATTGTCAGACCCAAGGATATCAACGATAATGATCCTTTCTTTCCTGAGGAATATTTACAGTTCAGAGTTATGGAGAATCAACCTATAGGTATGTTTGGGAGTTTAAATTTAAAAAAAGTTAAAATGCAGTTTAAAGTCTGCTTCCATTTACATGTTCAGCAGACTTTACAATCTTGTACGATAACTCCTGATCATTGATCATTTTCAGGCAGTGATTCCTCACAGTTCCCACTTACACCTGGGCGAAGTGGAACAATTGTAGGTTAATATCTTGCTCAAGGAAATAATCAGTGCCCCAAGTGGGGAGCGAACCTGGGACCTCTTGGCCCCTTAGCGAGCATCTTACCACTGGGCCACTGCTCCTATGAGTTATTATGTAGGGCTGCAAGGATTCACTGGAAAGTCAATTCAATTCGATTTGTTTTCTTCTGATTAGATTTTTCATTCCTTTCATTTAATAGTAAAGTGTATTCCAAATGTACAGTAATTTATTTATTCTTGGGGGGGGGGGGGGGGGGTCCAAACCTACGAACCACAACGACATTATACACTGATTGCAGAATAACGCAACATACTAAAGAAAAAAAGAAACTACATATCCATTTGATCTATGTTAAGCACAAATGCATGCGATGCGAGCCTGAGAAAAATTGCTGATGCTACCTAAAAATGGATTACATTTAAAAAATACACTCATGAACAGGTACATTTTTTAAATTTCTAGGGGGGGGAGGTCCTGACCCCTGGCTATACCTGTCTGTAGGACGTATGACTAAACAAAATCTCTGTTGCAAGACAAATAAAAATATTTGCATTAATTTTGTAGAACTGAGTACAGGGGAGGAAGACAGAATAGGACAGGATGCATTAGATCGAGGATTAATGTTTCAAAGTAATTATTTCTGCTTGGGAGAAACAAAAATGAACAGTGAGCAAAGGAAAGGGCAGGTTGCAGCACCCTGTTTTCCTGCTATAGAATAATTACATATTAATATATAATGAGACTTTTTATTGCTACTTATTTTCAGGCACTACCTTCGGTGTTGTACGAGCAGACGACTATGATTTCAAGGAAAACGGCACAGTTACCATTAGTCTAGTTGAAGTACGACCTTTAAACGTGTTTAATCTGACAGTATCTGAAAATACTCTGTATACAACTGCAGTGCTAGACAGAGAAACACTGGACAAATATACCGTAGTTGTTAGAGCAGTCGATCAAGGACCAGATCCAAGAACTGGTACAGGCACATTGACTGTAAACATCGGTGATGAGAATGACAATGCTCCTTTCTTTAACCAATCTTACACATTTACCATGTCTGAATTTCAGCTTTCAGGTATGTTCTGATTTAGTTCTGGCTACCAAAACTTTATAAGCAGCTTTTTTAACATTTTGATGCGGTATTAACAGTATACACACGGGTTCGCTGAAGACCTTAAGCTAAATAGCTGATTATTTTGTTATTGAGCCCAATTTCATTTAAATACCATCTAGCGTATGACTCTTGATCCAACAGCCGTGTGCCGACTGTTTACAGAGTTTTAACTGCAAGCTTATTGCTTGTTGTTTGATTGACATGATGCAAATAGGGCTAGCAGGGTTTACCAGTTTCAAGGTTGAGTTCAGACCTTTATATTGGACAATGGATGCTATGATTCGGTTTGTATCATGGTTCTCTTAAAGTAATACACAACTGACTATTTTCACCTATCTTTTAACAAATGCCATGAACCATCTGAGATATTTGCAGTTAATTAGAAACTGTAGTTATATCAAGACCTCAATCGGCTCAATATTTTACCTTGATAATGGATTGAACCTTCAACACCAATGTCTGCACTGTGACCTGTACATTCTGATTGGATTATATCATCATATGATAATCTGTGGCAGCTCTAGTCCTGATCACATGACTCTTAATAAGAATTCAAGATGGTGTCCAAGATGGCTGCCAATTTTTCCAAAAATGCTTGTTTGGTGGTGTTTTGGGTCTCTATATTTTACAATTCCATGTTATCAACCTTAACTATGGTCTTTGAATTTAAGAACTGGATTGATTATGGATTTTGAAATTACTGAAATATGGTGAAGTATAGCCAAAAGCTTAATATTACTTGTATTTAGTGCTCTACTCATGTTCAAAAGCTGTATAAAGATTTGTATTTGTGTAATATTGTTTATATAGTACCCACCAAAAGTTTGGAGACATTTTCACTTTGTAGGCCTAATCAAAAGCTTTTATCTAAAGTTAGATAACTGTCTACTTATTAGTTTTTTAATTATTTTTTGGTTATCAATATAAATATAAACTAAGACCTCAAAGTAAGCATAAAGGCTATGTTATGGAAAATAATTACCATTGCATGGTTTAGGGGGCTTTAGGATGTCAGGTGCTGAATCTTATAAATATGTTGGGTTCATAGAATTTGATCCCATGTTATTACATACAATACTTGAATTTATTAAAATATTGATTCTACAAAAATAATCATCGAACTTCAAGAATTGTAGTAAATTTAATTCTTTTGGTGGGTACTGTATTATATATGTAACAGCACTGTATGAAGGTAACTAGGGTAGTTAAAACATTCTTTTACTGCATATTATGAAAAAAGTGGGTGGGGTAACTTAAATTTATATTGTAAAATTTAGGGATATTTAGTTGATATATTTGTAAATGTTATATAATCCTATTTTAGGTGAAATTGGCAGAATTATTGCCTATGATCTTGATGATGGTGTTAATGCTAACATTACATACACTATAGCCCCAGAGGATGCCACACATTTCCAAATAACTACTGATAGATCTTCAAACCAGGGGGTTGTGAAAGTATACGTGGTAAGATTTCTCTTACTTTGCATGATCTTGTTTTCATACACACTTTTCATGATCCTGTTTTCATATTCACTTTTCATGATCTTGTTTTCATACACACTTTTCATGATCCTGTTTGCATATTCACTTTTCATGATCTTGTTTTCATAAGCACTTTTCATGATCTTGTTTTCATATACACTTTTTATGATATTATTTTCATATGCACTTTTCATGATCCTGTTTTCATACACACTTTTCATTATCTTGTTTTCATACCCACATTTCATTATCTTGTTTTCATATGCATTTTTTCATGATCCTGTTTTCATACACTATCTCCTTCAAACTTTTTTATGGTTCTGTGGCATTGGACTGACACTTCTTGGTTAAGTTTTAGATGAAATATTTTATTTTAAACTTTTGAAACTAATGAACGGATTCACTTGAAACTTCACACATTTCTACTGGGTTTCCATTGGAGGTCAAGTACCAAGTTGCATAACTTTAGCATGAATTTTGAGTGGTTGTTGCTGTTTTTACATGGGTACCTCATATAGTTTCAACTATCAAGCGGCATCCATGGACTGCTCTTGTTTATATTTTTACTCAATTAATTGGTCAGTTTGCCTTAAAATGTTAAGAATATTGTGTTATAACAAAATTACATATACTGTCAGGTAGTTTTTAAATATCAAAGTAATTGAATCAAATTGAGACTAGCTTTTAATAACCTGCAAGTACATTGTATGTGCAGTCTACAAAATAAGGATATGAAAGTGGTTACCCAAACAGGTCATTTTAGCAGGTAGCACCATATTTTGTTAGCTGAAATTTGGTTGCCCATAGAAATATTTGGTTGCCCAGACTTGAAATTGGTTGTCCTGGACAACCGGACGCCCACTAATTTCATAGACTGTATGTGTATTATCATTCTTCATTTTCTTAAACTTTCAGCCGGTTGATTATGATGACCCCAGCCAAAGAGAATTCAATCTCACAGCTTATGCTGTGGACCCTAAACCTGGTCCCAACAATGAGAATCGTGCAAGCACAACAATAAGGGTCATAGTTAGAGATTACAATGATGAAACTCCAACATTTGTTGAGAAGGAGAAATCACTTAGTATACCAGAGGACACACCCGTTGGTTACCAGCTTGCTATATTCACTGCAACTGATAAGGATGTTAACCCAGATTATGGATCATTCGAGTAAGTATGGATACAAGATATATACAAACTTTTATTCATAGTCGGTATTTTATACAACAGTTAACATTAGCTATGAATAGCAATTAGCCAACATAAACATACTTATATATACATGTATAAGGTAGTATTGGTAGCATTCCTCTCAAAAAACTCCCATTCACTACCACATGTCTGGCAGCTAAAAAATACAAAAAAATGAAATAGTGCATAAAATAACTATTACATTTATCAGTTTGAAAATGTCCGCATTAGCATTTGAGTTGAAATTGTTTACTCTGAATCTTCTGCACAAAATGTTTTTGCACATGACCTTGTTCACTGCTTCACATTGTATTTGTATGGAGGATTTGTGTTGATCGTAAAAGCTAGCTTCCAGGATGTAAATGCAAAATTTGTATATTACACTCTATCCCCATTATATTAGCTGCTAGCATTACCTTGTAGTTTCATGTAGTAACATTTTATTTATGTTTTCAGGTATTACATTGAAAGAAAATCTGATCCTAATCGTAATTTTGCCATTGATCAGAATGGACGTGTGACAATACAAAACTTACTAGATCGTGAAACAGTTGCTGAACATAAAGTGAAAATTCTAGCCATTGACAATGTGAACGGTAAATTATTTATATTTCATTGTTTACTCAATCTGATTAAAATTCGATCTAAATCAAAAATGAAATGTACTTGGAGAAAATTCTTTTTCAGAAATAATGAATAAAATAATCAATGGTATAATAATTCTTCTAACTTGAACTTAGAATTTTGTAGCAAAACAATTAATTGCACTAAATGAAATTTTGGATGGCAATTTACATGTATATATGATTGCTTATGTGTTTCCAGGATCCCCACAGAACACAGGAACAGCAACTCTGATCGTAACTGTTGGTGATGTGAATGATAATTTCCCGAACTTTGCTGTTGATTATACTCCAAGTATTGCAGAAAACGTAGAATTTCAGAACCATCTACTGATTACTTTGTCAGCTAAAGACGCAGATGATGAGAAAGACCATGGTCCGCCATTCTCATTTGCTTTAAATTGTTCTCATAGTGGTGCATCTCCACAGTGTAATAAATTCACTCTTACATTTGACCGCAGTAAGTGTTGCTATTTATTTATATTTATTGTTTTTTTTTATATTACTGTTACATTTTAACCTTGAAATTGTTTGACATAGCTTTTTAGTCGGATTTTTAAATGATTTTTTCAACGCCTGGGAGGGCATCTGGTGTCTTTAACAATTGCGTTAAAGTTTTCAATTTTGCATATATTTCTTCCCTTTATTGTCAGATATTTATGAAACTTCATATAATGATAACATACTGTGTGATGAATAAAATTAGAAAGTAACCACAACTCTATCTGGCTTTATTATAATGGATTATTTCCTTTTGTAATTTTTGCCTTTAAGTTTTTAAATCCCGCTTTAATGTGGTTTCCACATTACATTTCTTGTTAGTAATTCATTTTATTGTTTCTGGTTAGATTTCATTTATTAACTTAAAAAATATTTTACTCAGTTGTGAAACAATCTCTTACTACTTTGATTTATTACACACAAGTTTGCTTCCTAGGTGGTCGGTCCCCTAGTACTGAGCTAGTTGGATCAAGATTCTTACTCAAGGAAACAACCCTGAACTGGCTATCCAATAGGGCTGCAATGATTTGATACGTCAAAAATTGATCACAAGGGCGCCAATTAGATTTCGATTTGGAACAAGTGATTTTCGATTTGATACTGGCCTTTAAACTTGTCTTTAAAAGACATAAGGATTTAAGACTTTTAGTTACAATGATAAACTAGTAATAAATAAATCGGTGAAAACATTCATTTGCTTTATTTAGTTTGTTCTGAAATAAATTTGAAGAAACAGTTTCATTTATCAATTTAAGTTAGTTTCAAGCCCAAATGAATGTACATTACTGTACACTTTAAATAAAATATACCATTAAATGAATTGAATAAAAAATCAAATCAAAAGAAAAAGATGGAATCCCATTGAATTGACATTCAAGTAAATCATTGCAGACCTACTATCCAATGATTACCTGACCAATATATTATAATGTAACTACTCTGTCAAGCCTACTCTTTATGTTACCATTTGTATGTATGTTTTATGATGTGAGCCATGTTGTTAAATTGCATATTGAAATCTGTCTATATCCATCTACTCACAGCTGGTGATAACAATCGTGGGACAGGAGCAGTATATGTGACGGGTACATTTGATGCTGAAGTTGAGAGAGAAGTTATATTACCTATACGTATGTGTGATCGATATCAACTTAATGATGCTAGTCAACAATGTGGACATCGATATCTTACTGTAGGTATACAGAATGTCAATGACAACGATCATCGTGATGGATATCAATATATCACTGTCTTTAATTATAAAGGTTAGTCATTTATGTACCATGTTCCATCATTTGTCAGGTTATACAGTGAATCTTGTGTTAAGCTGCGGCTGTGGCGTAGTGGTTAGCATGTCTGATTTCGAATCCGGAGGTCGTGGGTTCGAATTCCGGTCACGGCAGGTCATACCCTATACATGAGTTGTAGGCCTCATGGTAGGGTAAGTTATTACTGGTGATAGAAAAGTGTCCAGGAAACCTATAGTAGGAAGAGCTGGTCATCGTATATATGACCTATATATGACTGTGTTTAATACGACGATAAAAAAAAAGAATCTTGTGTTAAGAGACCACTCTAGGGAAAGACAAAAAGTGGTTGTTTAAGACAATGGTCTCTTAAGAAAAATCATGTCAAATGTATGAATCTATTGTTACAAAGTTGTAGTGTATGAAGAGTGATCTATGCAGATTATCTCCATAATACATTCATAAAAGAAAACAGTAAAATCTTACCTTATTTAGTTGTATTTCTGCAGATAGTCCGCCACTGTCCGTTCCAAGGCTGAAATCCCTTAGGTTTTTGTTCCTGTTGTCTGTATGCAGTGTTTTTGTGTATCAAAAGTTTAAAAATCTAAAACCTCTCTCTCTTAGCTTTTTGACTCTGAGGAAGGTCTGTGTTATTTTACTGTTGCTGTCCCTGATATGTTTTCAGACTTCATTTTACATGGTATCATGGATGGCTATGACCTTTAGATGACCCTTATTGATTTTGGGGTCAGAAGTTAAAGGTCAAGGTCACACTAATCTTAAGCATAAAATCCTTGCCTGCTGAATAACTTGAAACTTATGAAGCTCAGGGACACCATAATTGGTGTCTTAGTTGGCCATTACCCATAGATGATCTCTCAAAGGTCAAGGTCACCTAAAGCAATTCTCTGATATTATAACACTCGGACTTGCATAGCTCTCTTTGTATTTTGTATCAAGTATGTTTGTTTTTACAGGACTATTTGGTAATATTGAAATTGGACATGTTAATGCTAACGACCCTGATGATCCCGATGACCCTGAACCTAAAGAGTATGCATTACAAAATACAGTAGTTGCTGGATACTATGTCGAGTAGGTTTTCATTTTCTACTTTTGCTTACTATTTCATATGTTGTTATTATATTATTATACCCCCGCTTCGAAGAAGAGGGGGGTATACTGTTTTACCCTGGTCCGTGCGTCCGTCCGTTACAAAATTTCCGTCGCAGTTTTCTCCGCAACTATAACATGCAGCAGCCTAATACTTTGCATATTGCTTCATCCCATAATCCCATGTGGTGTGAAGCGATTTCATGCTCCTTGCTCATCTACTTCCTGTTTGTCGCATATTTTTAGATTTCATTAAATGAAAATTACATTATGATAGTCATATTTCTCACTGCGGGGGTATCACTAGTGAGCATTAGCTCACAGATTTACTTGTTGTATTTATGTCATGTAGATATATCACCTGTCTGGTGATATATTGATTTAATAAATGAATATGAATCTTAACCTAAAAACTGGATTTTAGAAAAAAACTTTTTTGCCAAAAGATAAAATCTGTCTTTTGGATTAAAAAATCAACTACTCAGTATTAAAGCATATATCTGCATATGAACTTACGTAAGTTATTATAGAAGATTTATTATACCCCCGCTTCAAAGAAGAGGGGGGTATACTGTTTTACCCTTGTCACTAGTGGTGTAAAGCGATTTCATGCTCCTTGCTCATCTACGTCCGTCCGTCCGTTACAAAATTTCCGTCGCAGTTTTCTCAGCAACTATAACATGCAGCAGCCTAATACTTTGCATATTGCTTCATCCCATAGTCC
Source organism: Mactra quadrangularis (assembly GCA_025267735.1). Taxonomy (NCBI): domain Eukaryota; kingdom Metazoa; phylum Mollusca; class Bivalvia; order Venerida; family Mactridae; genus Mactra; species Mactra quadrangularis. The sequence continues at coordinate 5,668,829 of CM046305.1, forward strand.
CATGTGGTGTTTACTATGGGATGAAGCAATATGCAAAGTATTAGGCTGCTGCATGTTATAGTTGCTGAGAAAACTGCGACGGAAATTTTGTAACGGACGGACGGACGCACGGACAAGGGTGTAAAGCGATTTCATGCTCCTTGCTCATCTACTTCCTGTTTGTCGCATATTTTTAGATTTTTGCGGGGGTATCACTAGTGAGCATTAGCTCACAGATTTACTTGTTCTGTCTGTTTGATAAATAATCAACTACTGAAACTTAAATTGTATATCTATACATAAGAGAAGTCACTATATAATGTTATAGAATTTTGAAAAAATGCATTCAACTATGCAAAATTTTAAAGACAGATGAATTTTGCACCAGCAATTAGCAGCCAAGGGGAATAATAAGTACATTGCTTTTGAAGGGAAGGAAGTCAAATGTTGGCACCAAATTGGCATAAAATAAGCAGATATATTTATGAATCATCTATGATCAATTCATTCAATGCAGGAAACTTGTTATCTATTCCTTCTGTATTGCAGAGTACAACCTGAAAGTGGTAAAATTATTCTGAAACCCAACGTTCCAGAAATGTCATTTGAAATAACTGTCACTGTTACATTCGGAAATCTAGCAAGAATGTCTAAAGTTCGTATAACTATCATATATGTTACTGATGATGCTGTGTTCAATGCTGGAGCAATCAGGATTGATGGTAAGAAAATTAAAAAAATGTTAATTTTTACATGGCGCTTCACACGTCATTCTGACAATTTTACAGTTATATTCTGATGGTCTGTCATAAAAAGTTGAAGCAAAGTTTAAAGGTCAGCTTCCATATACATGTTCAGCCAACTTAACAATTTTGTACTATAATTCCTGATCAAATTCAGGCAGGTGATCCCTCACAGTACCCATTTACCTGGGTCAAGTGGAATAATTGTAGGTAAATGTCTTGCTCAAGAAAATTAGCAGTGCCCCTAATTAGGTTGGAGCCAGGGACCTCTCATTTCCCAAGCATGCATCCTTCCACTGGACTACCACTCTCCTCAAGTTTTCCTTGATCTCAAAACCCAAACTTTAACCTAGTCCTATGCACATGCCGTTACAACTAGTTGTTCTGACTACAGCCTTACATTATAAGCTTGGTAGACAGGAGAATAACTATAGAAAGCTTGTATAACCTGACCAAACTCCAAGAAGGCATGTATGTCCCATCTAGGTATGGAACCCATGACCATTGGATTCATAGTCAGATGGGCCAAAGCCTGAGCAAATAGAGTGGCTGTTAATAGTAAGTAATACATGTAATAACTGTAAACCAATGGTCTAGATAGTGGAATACCCTTGCTAAAGCCACAACAAGTTGATGATGGATTTCTCTGGAAATAAATGGGGCGAGTGAGCGAGCGAAGAAATTTTTTTAAATTCAGTTGCTTTATATAGCAGTATGACCAAATTTTTATGAGCAAGTGAGGAAATATTTTTTTTTGTAAAAACCATCAAAATTAAGGTGCAAGCGAATCCATAGAACACATGATAAACTTGTTGTGGCCTTAAGGGACCTTTTTCTTCTCAAATTAAGTATTTGTGAATTACAAATCATCAAAACTGGCATGAGTTTCGCAACTACCAAGATAGTCTAATTTTTCTGTATATGTCTGATTACTAACATTGTATCTTTACATACATTAAAGGAGTGACTGACAAAGATTTTCTTACAAAGCCTAAAAGAGAAGGAGGAGCTTCTGCTTTTGATCCTAGTATGATGGAAAAGTTCCGATCAAAGATGGCTAGAGAGTTGTACGGGTCAGATTCACCGGCTAATATTGAAAAAGTTCAAATTCTAAGTATAATGGGCCAGGATACCCATACAGATGTGATGATTGCAGCCCATGGATCACCATACTATCAACGTAGCCGTATTGAAGGAATTGTTTCATCTGACACTGCTGGTGTAAGTTTTTTACCCCATTTATTGTTTCTCTTAGGGCTCAACATTAATTTTAGGTTTAGTAGGTTGCCCAGTTGTACTAATATTTCCACACAAAATATGACAGTTTTCTATAAAAATTTTCATTCTGTAAAATCCTGCACAGAAAACATGATTCTTTGTCATTCTGTCATATTTCTACTTGTAAATAATTAAATCTGTCCCAAGTCCGTCCCTTTTTTGGGTGGATTCCATTGGCCTGTTGCCTAAGGGTTCCCTCCCTTGGTACCATCGATTTAATATCACATACTTATTCCTTTTGGTGTAAGAAGGGTACCAATGCACAAAGCGCTACATAGAGATTTGATTAGGCAACAGACCCCATGACATTTTTTCATACAGTTGATGGTATGAATGAGTATTAATTACACCAAATGTTTTTGTTTTTCAGTTTAATGACCTTCTGAAAGTCAATGGCGTTAGTAACACAGGAACAATCAGCATGGTACCTATAGATATGTGTCAATTTGAGAGTTGTGAAGCAGGTTGTTTTAACCAGCTCATTGTTGCCGATACCCCTAAACTCATTAATACAAATGGTGCATCTTACGTTGGCGTGAACACACGTATTAATGGAACTTGTGGTTGCCGAGCAACAACATTCCCACCAGAGATTGACTGTACACCTGGATATTGTTACCATGGAGGAGAATGTGTGAAAGATGATTGGGGAGTAATAAGGTTTGTAGCTTGATGATATTTAATACAAATTTGAACTATACTGTGGATATTACTCCCACTAACTCTGTATCAGGTAGGGAAGCTGTCAGTAAGTGGGGAGGGTTTGTCAATGCTTAGTCCCTCAGTTAGCCTATATTTTTACTGGTATAACACACATCTTTTTTTACCTCCATATCTGACTTCATTTTTTGTGTGCATGTTTACAAGAAAACAACAAAAATTTGACATGTCGTTGAAAAAAAAATCAATTGTTACCAAACCAATGTTGTGACCATCCTCAGTAACCCAGGGTATTATTTGTCAATGGTAATAATGTATGAGTATTGTGGGTTACCATTGATGTGTTGTAATCAACTCTGCCACACTCCCTCCATATTTATATCAATATTTTTCTATTTCAGTTGTAATTGCCCTGATGGATTTGAAGGTCCAAGATGCCAGGTATTGCGTCAAAGTTTTGATGGAACTGGTTACGCCCTCTATAGGCCGCTTGAGCAGTGTGAAGACAGTCGTACCAGCATAGAGATTCTTACGAGTAAAGCAAACAGTCTGATCTTGTACAATGGACCAGTTGGTGAGCTATCACCACCTGACCCTCGGGATTATATTGTGTTAGAGTTGGTGGGAGGTCATCCTGAGTTGCGAATTAATCATGGTACTGGAGAAGTTACATTGAAAGTTACAGGATCAAACAGACTTAATGATGGAGCTTGGCATAGAATTGATATATTTAGACAGAAAAAGGTACGCTTTTTATTAAAATTTATCTATGATATTCCTGAGAGAATATTATTTTTTGTTGAGTGGCCCCAAAGCAGAACAGAACAGAACATATCTTTTATTTTGTCACAGTTTACAAAGTAAATACATGTGAACAAATTTTAACATAAATACATGAATACAACATGATGGTACAATTTCAAAAGTTAAGAGTAGATCTTTATAAATATAAACATGATAAATGCCAGTTATAGGACTGTCAAGTGTGGGGATGGTGGTGCAAGAATACCAAAAAATACTTTAAATAATAAAAAATAATAATACTATTGTCCTAGATTTGTGCGATGGTTTAAAATGTAGAGTAATAAGATCAGTGTATTGGAGCGAGTGTGTACTCCTATTTTGTCAAATGTAAACACCAAGTATATGGAGCGTGGACAACATTGATTACTTTTGCCGTGGTCATGAATGTGTCCCCTTTTCGCTTACCTAAAGCCTAAGTCCAATACTATTTAAACTACCAACTTGAAACTAGATAGAAAGATAGGTCTCACAGGGGAGAAGTGCAGAGCACAAGAAATATAACTTTTGTCAAGCAACATATTTGTCTACGGAGTTCATGTTTTTTTTGAGGGAATTTAGAAAATGAGAGTATGCATATGATTACTGGAGAAATCATGAATCATTTATTTTCAAATTTGACTTTATTCTGTTTCTTTATTGTTTGTGTAGCATTTGAATGCACTATAGTTGTGCATGTTTGTACATTGTTTACTACAAAATGAAATAGACATTCGATAAATACAGTTCCATCAAAAGGTCTTTTGTCTTTTGACAAAATCTTTTAAGATAAATCAATTCATATTTATCCATGAAATAAAAAACAGCGAGTAATTTGAGCTCAACATATACCTATAGCTTTAACTACTTTCTTTTATCTTGATTGTGTCAGAACGATTCTTACAACTTAAAAAGATTAATCACTTTCGAGTCTGCTTCATAGTCTTTCAGTATGATAATGTAGTTGGATGATCAAATATTTTATATCTACCCAGTTCTGAGAGAGCAAGATAAGGTTTCTTACTTAAGGAAACTATAGGGTAGGTTTCGGATGAAATTCAAACCAATGCAGAGCTGACTATCCAATGATTACCAGTCCAATGTTGTAATCACTTGGCCACACCTCCATAGCATATGCTTATATAATTGTATATACATTGTATGTATTGTAGAAGATCATAGTGTTTCAGTTTTTTTTTATTGCTAAGTATGTTCTATGTTAATTTTCAGAATATACGTCTTGTCGTAGATCATTGTGTTAACAGCCAGAGGTCTGATAGAAGTGACTGTGAGGCTACAGGTGTTACCAAGGGAGAGAATATCTATATCAATGCTGGAGATCCTCTTCAATTAGGAGGTAGAATGTCTACACCATCATATCCTTCACAAGTTACTACACAGAAATTTGAAGGATGTATGAAGAATTTGATTCATAATGCTGAGGTATAGTTAGTTTTTGTGTATTTGTGTTATGGACACTTACTGCAGTTGGTATAAGGGCTGTCACAAAAAAACAACTTAAAACTTAAATCTATGAATTGTTTATTGTCAGCCATTTAGATTCATATTAAAGAGTCACAGGAACATACACATTATTCTTATAAATAGATCTACAATTTGAGTACAAGAGTGTACATACATTGTGTTATTCTTTTAAATCTACTATTTGAGTACAGGAGCATACCCATTATTCTTATAAATCTACAATTTGAGTACAGGAGTGTACATTTCATTCTTAGAAAATCTACAATTTGAGTACAGGAGTGTTTCTATTATACTTTCAAATCTACAATTTGAGTACAGGAGTGTTTCTATTATACTTTTAAATCTACAATTGGAGTGTTTCTAATATACTTCTAAATCTACAATTTGAGTACAGGAGTGTTTCTATTATACTTTTAAATCTACAATTTGAGTACAGGAGTGTTTCTATTATACTTTTAAATCTACAATTTGAGTACAGGAGTGTTTCTATTATACTTTTAAATCTACAATTTGAGTACAGGAGTGTTTCTATTATACTTTCAAATCTACAATTTGAGAACAGGTGCATACATATTATAATTTTAGATCTACAATTTGAGTACAGGAGTGTTTCTATTATACTTTTAAATCTACAATTTGAGTACAGGAGTGTACATATTATAATTTTAGATCTACAATTTGAGTACAAAAATGGATACATTGCGATCTAGATCAACAATTTGAGTACAGGAATGCATACATTATAATTTTTGCTTCTATGACTTGAGTACAGAATTGTATTGTATACTTTCAATTTTTAATGAGTACTAGAGTGTTCTCATTTTATTTTTTTATTTATGATTTTAGTATTTCATGGGTTTAGCGCAAAACAGTCGTAACTTACTATTTTCTTATATTGAGTTACGACCGTTTTGAGCTAACCTGCAATTTGAGTGTACATATTCTTATTTTAGATCTATGATTTGAGTACTGGTGGACAGTTCCCAGGGGCTACAGATGGTTGCAGTAGAGAAGATGATGCATGTGGCACTGACTGTATTAATGGTCAATGTCGAATAATGGATGTCAGTAATGCTGGAACTGTTAGAGCTGAATGTGTTTGTGATGATGGATATCGTAAAACAAATTCAGACGCTTGTGATGCTGGTAGGTTACATTTTACTCTCCTTTGCCTCCCACAAAAGTTTCACACGTTCACTTTCTCACTCTTTTTAAAAAAACTGTGAGCAAACGGATATTTCTATTTTTAGACAGAGACACAAACATGCTTAAATCACATGAGTGTCCCATGGTTTTTAAAATTAGATTCAGATCAACTACAAGATATTAGAATTCAAAAAATTCTCAGTCAAATTTCAAAATGTCGATATGCAAAGATGTTTACATGTCAATTTATAATTATGGTCAGGTGATCATTTCAACCAATAAAAATGCCTATAAAGTTTTTTAATCACATTGGAATTTCGTAAAACATTTATTGGTTGTTAAAAAATGTTCCCGATAAAGGTCAATAAAGGTCACTATCATGAATTGACACTTATTAAATGTAGTATTATTCACTGAAGTGCAAGGGAAGCATAGTTACATTAGTGATGAGCATTGACACATAAAGCCTGGCTAGCTCAGTGAGAAGCATGCTAGTCTACTGATCATTTTGTTGTGGGTTACTATTCCCATGTGGCGCAAACCTTTTGTGGATATTTGTCTGGAAAGGATTTTAATAATAAAATTATTTCGTGACAAATATCTACAAAAGTAAATAATTTTTATTATTAAAATTTTCTTCTCTCCTAGTACAGATCATTCTTAATCATATAGGACAGTCGTTTGTCACTGTATTTGCATTGTACATGTAACTGGTTAACAGCTTAATCCTTAGATTTAACCTTTTTGAGAATGGCAAGTAGGTTGACTGACAGCTATGATATAATCATACAATGTGTTGCTACGGCACAACCCCCCCCCCTCCCAAAAAAAAAAGCTGTTTTAAAGTTTGTGTCTAAATATCTGAGCCAATGCTTAGACTTAGATTCTATAAGTCCTAAAAAAGTATTGAACTACATTTGTATATGCATTGGCTTACAGTGACAGTCTACGAAATTAGGTTATGAAAGTGGTTGCCCGAACAGGCCATTTTTGTAGTGGACACTATATATCTTGTTTGTGAAATGTTTGCAGTGATGTTTTGATTTTGACCAAAGTAAAGATATTTTTATTATCAACTACTTTTTTTACAGTGACAACACAGGTAGACTTTGGTTCCAGCAGTTTTATGGATTGGAATATAAAGAACACATATCTGCCATTCTTGGATTCTAAGACAATGGAAATAGTGTTCCATTTCCGTTCTAGAGATAACAATGGTTTGATCCTCTCATTAACGGACAGAGACGATAGTAACAAGTACATCAAGTTTAAGGTATGTTTGTTAATTATTAGTTATTTATTGTCAGATCTTTATGAAACTTCATACAATGTACACATACCATGTGATGCACAGAATTAGAAAGAAACCTACCTGGCTTTATTATGGATTATTTCTCTTTGTAATTTTTGTGTACCATATTTATTATATTTAACTACACTAATGTTTAATTACTTTCTCTATATCCTCTATATACATGTACAGCAAAACCCCTTATATCTTTACTTGCTCGGGACTGAGGAGAAAATATACAGTTTAGAGATGTAATCAGAATAAAAGGTTTTTACATTCTGACTATTAAGATAAAGAGGGACAATATTCATACATATACACCTAGAAAAAATTCTGGTTTGGAGAGTCTCAAGTAAAGGGGGTTCCAGTTTAAAGGGTCTCATTTTAGAGGGTCTTGTTTAGAGGGTCTCGCTTTAGAGAGGTTTTACTATATGTTGTTATACTAATTCATTTTTGCTCAATTGTGAAACAAGTTCTTACAACTTAGATATTTATCTCTTTCGAGTCAGCTTCCTGTTCCCACAGTACTGAGCTAGTAGGATAAAGTTTCTTGCTCAAGGAAGCAAGAGGGTAGGTTTTGGATGGAATTTGTACAAACGCGGAGCTGGCTATCCAATGATTACCAGTTCAGCATTGTAACCGCTCGACCACGCCTGCTCTTGTACTATATGTTGTTTTGTTACTTTATTAACAGATTGTAAGCTCTAGATTAATGGTGATATACAATCTTGGTGATGATAGATATGAACTACCTCTGTCTAATGTACCTGCGGTCAATGATGGACAGTGGCACAAAGTTGTACTTGAACGATATGGTAAAGAATTTATCCTCAAGATGGACAGTGGCGAGGGACGTTATTACGCTGATACTGTTGGACCACTGAACGGACAGGAACTTTTCACAGTTAGACAGGATCAGGTCTATGCTGGTGCTAGCCTATCATACAGTGGTGGAAATGCTCAATTTAATGGCGATGATTTTAATAGTTGTAAGTATGATTTCTTCTTCTTTTTCTACCAATATTGAGCAGGACCTTTATAGATCATAATATGCTTTGTACACCTTTATGTTGGGCTTGACATCAATAGTGTTCTGGTTCTGATTTGAAAAAAAAATCCCGACCCTAAATTCTCAGTTATTTATGCACCAAAAAAAGGAAAAACCAAACACAGTACGAATAAGCTCAATTATCACACTGTTTGAAAAAATGTCAGTGAATTTCTAATACTATTATCAATTTCACTCAGAGCTTGTACAAAATGGGTTAGAAAGTCGCTTGTAATTGACATATTATATCTTTTTTTTATTTCGACCTATCTAAAAATACAAAAAGTGTGGCCTAAGAATCCTCATCTCAACATATATAATAGTAAATCTTTTTGTTATTATAATTTTTCATTATTTTTTTTCTAGCATGTATGAATGACATACGTTATGATAATGCATGGTTTCCAATGACAACACAAGAGACACAAAGTCGTATAGCCAGTGTAGGAACGACAAGGAATGTTGAAGAACAATGTATTAGGGACGATTGTGCCGGCATGAAATGTCCAGAGACTTTTGTCTGCCTACCATTGTGGGAAACATTCCAATGTGTGTAAGTATAGGGTTAAAGTTTGGACATATGAATCCCATACAATCAACAGTCTAATGCCTCAGTCCCATAAAATCGCAGCTTCTTGCGGAACCGTACGTGCAGACAGCCATAGGCCGTGGGAAGCATTGCGTGCTAAGGTGACGATACGCACATTGCACAAAACAACACACCCATATGGAGCTGTAGATGGCAGATTTGCCAGTTTAATTCATACTCGGCCACATTTGTGTTACGATTTGACTTTGAAACTGATACCTGTATCCTGGGCTCATCTCACAGACCCTGGTAAAAACGTAACAGTACGTACGGGTACACAAGAGTTTGTATGGGTCCTTGCGAAGCTTGATTGCACGGCGCCCGTACGGTGCCCTCACGGCTCTTGTTATGTTTATGGGACTGTAGCTTTAGACTGATATTAGTTGTAAATTCATTTACTGTTTGCTAAGAAATTGTTGGTAGAGGAGATCCAATGGATGCTTATACATATGGATCTCATATTATCAACAGTCTAAAACTGATTTTAGTCATAAATTTTATTCAAACCCGGGCCGATAACGCAGTTGGTAGCATGCCGGGATTTGGGATCTCGTGCCTGAGGGGGTGCGGGTTCAAATCCCACCCGGGGAGGTTATACCCTTCCATGAAAATTTGACAATAATGTCGATTTTCCTGCATTGATTAGATAATATGGAGAAGTTTCTGGCCTTGTGGAAGGGTAGGTGTGTACTTGTTATAGACAATGGTCCAGGAAAGCTAGGTTAGGTGTGCTGGACGGCTTAAAATGACCTAAATTGTGTTGACACGGCGATAACTCCAATAAATGAAATAAATAAATTTTATTCCTTTGCTGTTAACCAAGAAATTGTTTTAGTGATTTTTAATTTAGCAACTTTCACAGTTGCATAAAATTTGCATGAAATGTTATTGTGGCTAAATGGCTATTTGCTTTACAATCATGAGTCCATTATTGTATGTACATAGATATGCATGACCTTATGATATGACCCGTATATGATGAAGTATGTACACTGTAAGATATTATTGCTTTATTTCAGATGTCCGGAGCATTATGTAAGTGATGGCATACGATGTGTAGAGAAAGATTATTGTAATGACTCACCATGTTTTGGTGGCGCCACCTGTACAAACAACGTACCCCCAGCAGCCAATGAGAACCCATTTATATGTAGCTGTGTGTCACCATGGTATGGTCCACTATGTCAGTGTCACTCAAGTTTAGACCCTGGTGGTGTTTGTGTTCTACCTACGGAACCAGAAGAGGTTGTGGGAGTTGCTAGTGGAATTATTGTTGCTGTTGTACTTGGAGTATTGTTCCTTATAGGTAATGATTTACATACTCTTATGTATATTTATGCAGTCTACGAAATTAGTGGGTGTCCAATTAGGGACTTTAGTCAGTTATCTTTCCCTGATAAAATCTGAAGCAATCCATTTGGTAAGTAGGTCCTTACAGTTGGAATCCTTGGATTTTATTATTGAAGTCCTATGTAGGGATAACAAAATATTCCATCTAATATATTTCTTGTTAATTAAGATATGAACAAAAGTGGTGAAATTTAGATAGTTCTTTACCCTTAAAATACTTAGCTTGAATTTCAAACAAATTAAATGATTTACAAAAATGTTATTTAAGATAAATTTTGGCAAATTGACATTGAAAAGTAAGGGTTAGATCCGAGTAATCCACCTATTTGAACAGTATACAAGGGGAAATAACTGACTAAGGTCCCTTATTGCACAGGACAACCAATTTCTAGTTTGGGCAACCATAAGTTTTTTGGGGCTACTAAAATTCTACAAACAAGATATAGTTCTAGCTGTTAAATGACTTACTCAGGCAACCACTTTTATATATCCTAATTTAGTAGACTGTTTAAAATCAAGGTACCTTTATCAAAAATGTTAATGTTTGCCAATGGTTACTGGGTGAGTTAATTAGGTGATGTATGATATATCTTGAACTCAAAACATTGAGTTTTTCCATCTGCACTTGTTTATACTAATTTGTTTTAGCTCTATCATGAAATAAGTTCTTACAACTTAGATTTATAACTTTCAAGTCCACTTCCTGGCTAGTAGGATAAAGTTACTTGCTCAAGGAAACAACAGGGTAGGTTTTGGACGAGATTCAAACTAACACGAAGATGGCTATCCAATGATTACCAGTCAAATGTTGTAACTGCTCGGCCACTGGGTACCTCGGTGGATACCTCGGATTGGATGGCAGGTCTTGGTATTGTATTATAACTATATCATGCAGCATAATTGTACATTTTTTTGTTAAATTCTAACAATTTAAATCAAGTGTTTTACTGCAACATTTTCTTTTATTATGCTTCAGTGATAGGTATGTACAGGTTGTAATTGCTCTTGAACTGTGACACAATAAATTACATGACTGTATACCCCATGTCCTTAAAATGTCTTATATATGTCCTAATCAGTTGGTTTTTTATTTATTTTAACGTTGTACAATAATTTTGTTTGTTTTGCTGTGTATGATGATTACTATTTTTAACCTTCACATGAAACCAAAGCTTTCATATCGCATTTAACACTGGTGATCTAACAGGAGCGGAACCACAATTTTTTTCGGGGGGGGGGGGGGGGGGTCCAAATTTTCGAACCACAACCAAATTATACACTGTTACAATAACCCTACATATTCAAAATTAAACTACATAACCATTTGATCTATGTGAAGCACAAAGGCGCCCAAAGCAAGCCCGATGAAAATTGCTTCATGCCGCACCCTCCCGTCGCTAGATCTGCCTATGTCTAACTTTGTTTTATCCACTTTGGCTTTATTTATTTTAAGTATTGTACAAATATTTTGTTACAAGTTGACTTCAGTTTTGTAAAGATGTATTGTTTTACAGGCATTAACAATTTGAAAATTCATTAAAGATACCTAAGATTTTTACACATCTTATCAGATTTCAGATCATGTAATTTTAATTTGAATAAAGTAAAGGATTAAAACAATAATTAAGATCTTAATACAATGTACATGTATATGTTATTGTGAATTAATTCTGTAATCAAACTACAGTGCTACTCTATTATGTACTATTTTGACTTGTAACCCTAACCCTTTCTCATGGAACTTTTTATCAAACTTATGAATAGTATTCAAATAGTATTATCATGATTATTATTATTATGTTATTATTATTATTTTTATTATCATTATTATTTTTATTATTATGTTATTATCATTGTAGCTCACCCGGCTAGCTCAGTTGGTAGCACACAAGTCAACTGATGGAGTGGTCATAGGTTTGATTCCCTGGCGGGGCATACTTTGGTAGAGATTGGTCATGAAATAATTTTCTATGGCCTTTTTCCGCCTAGTAGTTTGTTAACAGCTAAATCCAGAAATTTAGCTTTTTTAGGAACAGAGAGTATGTACGGTAGACTGATGGCTATGATATAACCTAGACAATGTGTTGCTATGGCGTTAAACCAAACAAACTTATTCTTGTTATTATTATTATGATGTATCATTATTTACCATTATTTATCATTATTTATTTTATGATATTTCAGTGGCTATTATACTTGTAATATATTTATTAATGAGAAGGAGACGTGACGACAGTAAGCAACCATTTAATGAAGATATGGATGATGATGACATCAGAGAAAATGTTATGTACTACGATGAAGAAGGGGCAGGTAAGAAATTTGTCAGCTTTATTGAAATAAGGTTTTTTTTAGGAATCAGATAGGGGCACAGTGGCTGAAAATAGAGACAGAGTGCATCATGGGTTAATGTTTTATGGTAACTTTTTTGCATGAGAAGGAGGAACAAAAAAGGGGAGAGAGGAGAGAAAAAGGGCAGGGTGCAGTGCCCTTCTGTTCTTCTGTTCCATTTTAGAATAATTGCTGTTGAAATCTGTAAGACGCTTAGCTGCTGAACAATGCTATTGTGTACATTCATTCAAAATTTGGTGTTCCAGGATATAAAGCAGTTTTACAAGAACATTTTTCTACCTTCATAAATATCTAACTGTAATTTACTTAGTATTTTGTACACTACAGTTTTACTATAAGGACCTTCAAAATTGATAGTCTTAATAGTAAAATGGTCTTGATTTGATGTGTTGAACTATTTAATGAATTGAATAGGAAAAAATCAAATTAAAAGAAAAAATGGAATCGGCTTTCCAGTGAATCATTGCAGCCCTACTAAACACAGGAACCATTTTCTTCTCAAATTAAACATTTAATTGGGACTTTAAAATCATCAAAATTACAAGATTTCTCAATAATTTAGATGGTTTATAGTAGAGATTTACTGTACATTATTTTGATGGAACAAAAGAAATGTAAATTACAACAAATGCCTTTTTTACCTTTCAGGTGAAGAGGATATGACTCAGTATGACTTGAGTCGTTTACGTAAGCCTGATGACGGTGAACATCCATCAACATGGGATGCACCTGATGTTCCCATGACTACAAAGCCTCTTGGGGCTGCAGGTGACCGTCCTGATGTTGGCGACTTCATCAACAGCAGACTTGGTGATGCCGACGGTGACCCGAGCTCTCCACCATATGACACGCCTCATGACTTTAATTACGAAGGAGGAAGTAGTGATGCTGGTTCCCTGAGTTCATTAAATACATCAAGCTCTGGGAGCCAGGACTATGACTATCTCAATGAATGGGGACCAAAGTTTGCTAAATTGGCTGATATGTATAATAATTATGATGACCAGGAATGAACATCTCAGTGACTTTATGTGTTAATTGACTTGTGATCTAATCCGTCTTTTAGTGTTGTGTGATGCCCAGCAGTCATGGCCTTAAATTTTCTCCAGCACTAGCCTGGTTTTCATGTTATATGGACCTAGTAAGGTGTGAAATTTTATCAACTAGCCAAAGTAATTTTCACTGACAAAAATTAATTTTCGCTACTCTTGGACATTAGGCTCGTGTGTTAAGGTGTGGACTAGCCAAGTGGAACACATTAAGTGATTTGTGTTTTTGAAAATATACAGTGAAAATGTCAATAATATTTTATATTCTAAGAGCCATTTAAAATTCATTCAGTGACTTTAATACTGGGATTCACTTTGAGTTGTTCTCATCATGTCATTTATATTTTTACAGACAGTTTTTTAAACGGAACAAGTATGGCCTAAATTATGGCTTTGATACACTGAATGATAACTAAACAGACGTTTGGATTTTTTTATATTTATACATGTATTTAGTTGGGTGTATGATATATTATATCTCAAACTTTGTTCTAACTCTTGCTATTCATACATTGCCATCCATAAATACTTTTACATTTTTATTAATGTTTCATTTGTTTTAAAATTTTACAAATTCTTGCTCATGAAATTTCAAGCATATTTTTAGATACATCATGTACATGTATTTTATAATAGTAGCATGAAGTATCATTACTCCCCTTTAAAATATTACAATCTATTATAACTATTCTAATGTTTAAAAACATCTAAAATCAAATTTAATTGTATTAATGAAAAATCAGTCAGTTAACATTTTGGTATAAAAAAGGTATTTATGAATGGCACTGTATTTATTACCATGGGATCTCTCTACAATGGCCTGTATAGCAGCAATTTACTTAATAGGCTATATCTAGAATTCAAATATTTTGAGTTTTTCCCTGCAGTACAAACTAAGTTGCTCTGTTGCAATTTTAATATGTGTACAAAGAACAATAGGATTTAATCCATATTTCGTGCCTTACAGCAGTAATGTGTAAAAAACTTTGTTTGTACTGCCTGTACACATAGGGAAAACCCTCATATTTGAGTTCCGAATTAAGTCTATTGACCGTAGTAAAGAAGTGACTGTTAAACTCAGCTGTATTTTTTAAACTGAAAAATGCCTAGAAATGGTACATTTGAGTCTAGTTGCTGTTGTGAGATGGTGGTTTTGGTGAGATGGCTTTTTAGAGAAATTTCACTGTAGTTGTAAATGGATCAAAGATTTTATTTAATATGTGATTTTATGATAGACTATTATTATGGCCTATGTATGTATAGTTTGATCGCCTTGCTAGTTTTAACTGCCATCAAAATATATGTACATGTTTGTTTTTATACTTCCATTATAGCACTTCAATTGTTTCACATTTTGTGATAATCAAAATGTCCGAATAATTTTTTATACTGACTTGTTAATCTTGCAATGTTAAGTTATTTCAGTCTATGAAATTAGGATATGAACGCAGTAACTGTTGACTGAACGAGTCATTTTAGCAACAAGAGCTATACCTTATTTGTTGTTTTTGGTTGCCCAAAAGAAAATTAATTATGGTTGCCCAAACTAAAACATGATTTTCCTAGACAACTGGACACTCACTAATTTCATAGACTGCTTTGCTGCTAGAAATGCTTATAATTGATTTAACTTTAATGTTTCATCGCTTTCTTCAAAGATTACATTGAGTAGTAGACTATTTTAATTTGAAGTTGAAGACAATAATGTTGAAAATAATATTTATGTTTAAAAATGTTCTAATTGGTAAGGGTCACAAAATTAACAGACAATTTTGCCCCCTGTCACTGTTCTAAATCATATACCTTATCAAATTTTCTGTACAAGTAATGCAGATCGTGAATAAAAAAATAATAACTTCTAAGTATCTAAAAAGAATTTCGAAGTGTCATTTAAATATGCAGGGCTTAACATTGATAATTGTCCGATTGCTCCTGACGACCTATATTTGGGTTCGAGCAACTTGTTGTTACTGCTAGTAAACATTTAGTATGGGCAAGTAAAACATATAGCTGGTTTTCCAACTGGGAAATCTAGTTTTAAAAGTTAATATTGACTCCAGAACATGTTCCACTCATTGGACCTCGTATAGAAATGTGAAATGATAAGTTTGAGAATGTATGACTCATTTATAAAAAAGATAATTGTAAAAAATAAACAATAGCAGTGTAAGTAATGGCTGCAAAAGCTTTTCTAGTGATTTCGTTTTATTTTTTGTACATTTTATTTTGAATTTATCACTTAAAGTGATGACCGAAATAAAAACATTCCAAGGTAGTTATTTAGTTGATACAGTGCTATTAATATTTTAGTGTGTGTAGTCATAACAATTATCTGTTTCTACGCATTTGTTTTAATTTGTCCACGCTTTTGTTTGTATTTTTTTTTTCAATTTTGGTTTGTATTTTTGTAGATTTTTTTGTTTATAACAATATTTGATATGTACCTTTATAATTTGTTTTTAACAGAAATTTCTATATTGTTAACAGATACATATTAATTATTTAATGAATTTTTAGTCCTGATTTTAATTTTATTTCCTTCTGAGGAAGTTTATTTTCTGAATTGCATATTTTGATAAGTTTTAACTGTTTCGGTGAGTCATATTTAATGCAATAAATTTTGATTATGTATGCTTTAACATTCCTTATAAAACAAAACTTATCTTTAAAAAAGAAATAATTTATTAAATAAGATCAAAATGGATTTTTTAGTAATATAAAATTTGTTTAATCTGTATTTATGAGTCCTAGTGAGTTTTATACAAAGGAATTTGGTTGCAATCCCCACACCATGCTATACAGTTATCTCAATTCTTATAAATTACGGTGTGAACTCCCAAAAACTACCTTGAGCCATTGTTGAACGCAGCACTAAAAGTTCATATTTGTAGTAATTTTGTCTAAGCACAAATTCACATATCATATGTTCCAAGCATGAGTGTTTTTGTTTCATTTTTACTATGTTAATTCTTGATGTTTCATCTATATTCATGTGCATATCATCTTGTTTTTTTTTATGTTATCAAGCTTAATATTTTCAATAATATAAGTTATTTCCATTGTTCATTCAGTCTTTTGCAGAAAGGCTAACAATTTTTTCTTTCATTTCACTTGCTGTAATTAGAAAATATATGTTTTTGTTAATTTTAACTAACATATTCAGAATTAATTTGGAAAAGATAACAGGTATATTTTATTTGGACTAACAGGCTACTTTCAGCTAGTTATAGGACTGTCAGTTGGATAAATTGTATACTTTATAAATATAGTTGGCGTATGGGACATTTATATTTGTGTATGAAATATATTTTCATTTATTTCTTTATTTGACTTTTTTAATTGCATTTTATCATAACTCCTGTGGGTGATTTGTATAATAATTATACCCCCGCTTCGAAGAAGAGGGGGGTATACTGTTTTACCCTTGTCCGTGCGTCCATCCGTCCGTCCGTCCGTCCGTTACAAAATTTCCGTCGCAGTTTTCTCAGCAACTATAACATGCAGCAGCCTAATACTTTGCAAATTGCTTCATCCCATAGTCCCATGTGGTGTAAAGCGATTTCATGCTCCTTGCTCATCTACTTCCTGTTTGTCGCATATTTTAAGATTTTGGCAGGGGTATCACTAGTGAGCATTAGCTCACAGATTTACTTGTTTTATATATACTGATTGGTTAAATGCTTGTTATACTTGCCAGTTTGGATTTAAGTAGACCAAATGCTTTATTATATTCATCATTCTACAAGTTTATAGTTTAATAGTTTTTATACTATTTTGCATTTTTTCGTCAAAGTTTCACTTGTTTTGTCCTTGTGTCATTTTGTGTTAGTTTTCGTCCAGGTCGATTTTGTTGGCGTTATTAAATTTCTAAGGGATAGCTGTTTTGTTTGAAACCCAGAGCAAGTTAAGAAACATGAATAATTGAGGGCATGGGTTGATTTAGTAATACTTTCTAAAGGGGTGGGGGGTTTGCATCAAGTATATATTTTCACTCAAATATCTTTTGAGTCATAATTTTGTTATTTTAAGGGTATCCTCCTTTTGCTGGATATACCAGGCAGCGTCCATGTTTAAAACTATGTGTAATTTACATAAGCATTGATGCTTTCAAAATCAGGAAAATATTTCTTTGGGACCAAATCCATTATGGCTATAATCATTTTTGTGAAATAGTTTTTCATACTTTTGTATCATCATTGTACAAAGTTTCTCTTTTATTAATAGCATATTCATGAGTGTAGATATTAATATTCATACATGTACCAATGATGACATCAGCCTTCATGGCTTTAAACTTAAGGAGTCATTCTTGTATTAAAACAGCTGTCATTTTATTTACATAGAAATTATTGTGGACCAAAAATGACATAACTTTAAATTATAGATAATAAAGGTTTTCATAAATAATTAGGGACTTTCATATCTCAATGATGCATTGGTGAAAGTTTTCAGTATTTATACTTATTCAAGTATTTTGAAATAGATTCGTCTCTGTACCGGTAATTTATGTAAAATCTGTCGAACTCAGATTTTTTTCTAAGTATGTTTTCAATATTTTCAAAACTTTCAATCATGACTCTGTGAGTTATTAAAATTTTATACCCATCTAAGGTATTGCAAATTTATGGTAAACCTGTCGACAAACAATGTCCATAAATAGATGGAGTTTATTCAATAAAGGAAACGTTACATTTGTAGCACAAGAATGATTAAGAAAAGTAAAAACATGAATTATAAAAATGTACTGTAATTATGCAATATTCTTTACAAGGACAAATTTCATCTATTAAGTATAAGGCAAATGAATTGTATATTTCCTTTGTTCCAAACAAACGTCAAAAAGTATATTCAATTCTTTGATTTTATAAAAGAAACTACTATTAACATTGATAGTGCACGACCTTAATGCATTAGGAAATAGTTCACAGTTTTTTTCTAATCACTTATTCAAATTTTCTAGAAATTCTCAAACGTTTGCCTTTGTCATTTTGTATATTATATCATAGTTGCTTCACATTGTACATTGTATCCTTGATTAAATTATCAGGGATGTGGAATTCCTCTGTTCAACTTGGGTGACGCATACATTCTTTTCCAGTGAATAAGTGAAATGTGTGGTGTTGGCTCCTCATTTGTCCATGCACTAGTTATAGCCTTAACTGTAATTAGCTGTAATTATATTTTTGGACCTTAAACATTATATTAATGCTATTGATAAATATAAAATGATAATTTTGTGATCAAAATTTATTGAATTTTTAAGTGTCACATTGCCTGAAGTACATTTAATTTTCTATCACTATTTTTGTTCCTATGAAAGAAGGCATTGGGTACTAAACAAGAAACATTTAAAATAATTTTGGCCAAACATGAAGTTTTTTTACCTTTTAACCCTCAATTTGTATAACTCATTGAATGCAATTCAGTAACAACATAATATTTGACATTTTATCAATATTTGCATTTGGAAATTTAGTGGAAATGAATTTGATTGTTGAAGTTTGGACTCTGGCATTGTCCTTTTTTCATTTGCAAGTAATGAACAAGTAGATTTCCACACCTTTGAATTTATTGTAAATTTTTATACAATTTAGATTGAGTAGTATATCATTAATATATTGTTAATAGAAATCTTATCATCTATTTGTTTTTTTATAATATAAAACACATCATGATTACATAACCATATCATAAATTTATATAGATGCCTGTGTTTGTGAAAATTTTGCTATATTTTTGTCTAATATTAATAAAGGATATATGTTTGTAAACTTTTGTTGAACTTTTTTTTTACTTTGTGTCACAATGTTTTGTAATTTATGCAGTGCTGTGCAGTGTAGAGGTAGCACACATGATTTCAGATTTGGCTATTTGGATTCTTTTTGTGGCAAACCCCAGTCAAAACACTGTGAAAAATCAGCTCTGTGTGTGATTTTCTCCAAGTAGGAAAAAGCATGTCAATTCCTTGTGGAAGGGTTGGCAGTTACTGAAAAAAAGTGTTTAGGTTAGCAGGTTAGCTCTAAGATGGATCACCAATCAGACAAAACCTTATATGAGTGTTGATAAATTGCCTGAATCCAAATGAGAAATTTTAAGATGCAATATAACCTGGTCCATTGCGCAGTTGGTAGCCCACTGGGATTTCGAATCTAGTGTCTTGATGGGTTTAAGGGTTTGAATCCTACCCGAGGTTATACTCTTCCATGAAAATTTGACAATATGTCAATTTTTCTCCACTAATAAGGTATATGGAGAAGTTTATCTTGACTTGTGGAAGGGTAGGTACGTACTGGTTATAGACAAGGGTCCAGGAAAGCTAGGTTAGGTGCGCTGGACACCATTATATGACCTATACAATGTGTTGCTAGGGTGTTAAACCCAACACTATAAATGAATTAAAGACGCAATAAAGTTAAGGTACGATATAAGTTGTACCAGCTATAAGTACGATAAATTAAAACAAGAATATATATAAATTTGTTATTCCAATTGCATCTTATGAGAACAAGCTCAACATAGAATGTTTTATAGTAATGTTGAAATTTTCAACCAGCCTACCTATATATGAAGTTGGTAGTTTTGCTTGTTTGCGATGAATCTAGAGAATCTAAGAATCAAGAAAACTTACTATAATTTGTACTAGTGTAATGGAAACAATGAAAATAGTAAGAACAATGTAAGAACATCTCCATTATGCACCACTTTATTTTTAATGCAATATGCCAATAATTTTCTACAATTTAGCATTCCCTTGCTTGCTAAAACAATTTGAAAGACTTAAAAATGTATTAACAGAGCAAGGACCCTATATAACAATATAGGGTCCTTGAACAGAGGTAGCAATCTTAGTTTTGCCGGCTCTAAGATCTTGGCTGGCACAAAAAAGCCTTATTAAAAACACTGGTCAGCATCTTTCTTGTGCGACTGGCTGTCTTTGTATGAACAAGCTACTTTTACCCTGTTAATAAGAGGGTTCCCAATATTTTTTATAAAGGGGAGTAACTCTGTAAAAATAAAACATTTTCAAAGCGTCTATCAACACAGATTTTTAGGTATTTTTCCCGTAAATTTAATGTGTTGTTTTGTAGAGTTTTCGTCTTTAAGTATCATTTTTATAACCTAAGTAGTTAAATCATCACATAGATAATGATATTTTGGTTGCTGATTAATAATTGCATCGGTAATAAAATGCCCTGCATACATTATATCAATGTAGTGTATTTCGGATTATGCATTTTCGGGTAGAATTTTGTCTAGCTGTATTGTGTGTAAACCTTTTCAGCTGTTTTCTACTAAGACGTTTTTACATTGCGCCAAACTTGTGAAACTTGATTTAAGCTAGTAAACGTTTCTAATTTCGTGTGATAGGGCTACTTTTAAAGCTTATAAATCTACAATTAATATATAATTATAGACAAATTATGGTTTATCATCATGATGTCATTGTTGTGACCCAAATTCTTGGCTCTGGAATCTATCCAGATACTGACCTGGGTCTATAGTTGATATCCCACTTTGGTTTCTAATCTAATGTCCCAAGCAGGGGCGGATCCTGGAACTTTTTTCTAGAGGGGTCCGACATTTTCTAGGGGTAGTCCAAACTTTTCTAGGGGGATCTGAACTTTTGAACCTCAACCACATAATACACATTTTGCAGAAAACATGCAACATATCAATAATAAACACTACATAACCATTAAATCTATGTTAAGCACCGAGAAATTTAATTACATCTGAATAAAAGGTTGATCTACTAAATTAGATAGTACTTTATTTAATTGATGCAAGTTTAACAGTTACATGTAGCTTCACAGAGATTTTTCTTTTAATATTTGTAGAGGAGTTTTTGATAGTATCAAATGTGCATACATGTTTTACATATCTTTTATTTTCATTTGATTTAGCAATAAGAATTTCAAATTATAATGATAATGTATTCTGTAAAATATCAGGAGTTTGATAAGTTCTTTAATACTCATGAAAAATCAACCCTTTAGACAATGGCATTTATAGAATTAGTGTCCCCATCCGTTATCAAGGGTTTCAATCAAGAATGTGTAGACACAGATCTACCCAGTCTAGATCTATTTAAAGTAAAGTTTGGGAATACAAATGTCATGCCTGACTGGAAATCAGACTTACTTCTCTAGGATGGTAAGTGAGACACTCAATTGTTAACTCTTTACTGGTCAATCCCTTATTTTTACTTGTCACCAGAAAAAATGGTGATAAAAAACTATGTTTTTAGTCTCTGAAGAGTACTAGCTCTTTACACCTCATTCTAGGTAAATATTACTGGATCATATGCAAATTTGTGGTTGCCCTATTTCTTCCAACCAAGCATTGCCATGGTGCATGTAACTAGCTTTTTTCTGAGAAATAACCTGGAGAATAACTTAGCTAAGTCGCATTTCTGTCAGTCATTTAGTAGTGACATACAAGCATATTGATATAGCACTATCATGTTATAGTGAATAAAATGGCCAATTTTCACCCATGTTGCAACCAGTGAATGGTTAATGGTAGAGTTCGAACACCCTTTCCTTAGTGGCTAGTTTGTTCACTATAAATTATAACAATTGACTGTTATAATTTTTTATTTGGAACTTATAACCTCCCATTAATTTTAAATTGCTTGATTTAAAGTAATAACCTCTGTAAAATTAAAACTGCTGGATTTTAACTTATAACCACCCTTTGATTTAAAATTTTTGTTTCAAACTTATAACCTTCCTTTAATTTAAAATTGTTTCAAACTTATTACCTCCCTTTCATTTAAAATTGTTTGTTTCAGACTTAAAACCTTCCTTTAATTTAAAATTGTTTTAAACTTATTACCTCCCTTTTATTTAAAATTGTTTGTTTCAGACTTAAAACCTTCCTTTAATTTAAAATTGTTTTAAACTTATTACCTCCCTTTTATTTAAAATTGTTTGTTTCAAACTTGTAACCTCCATTTAATTTAAAATTGTTTCAAACTTATTACCTCCCTTTGATTTTAAATTGTTTAATGTAAACCCAGCGCTCGAATTCAAGCTCGCAAACTTGCAAAATATGAGTGTATTTTGATAATTGGGAGTAACTTTTATTTCTACACTCAAATTCTTGCGAGTTGAATTGCCACAAACATATTACTGTTAATACTAATGAGGCTCTAATCAGCATTTGAAGTCCAGATAGACCGATGGTGGTAATAAAAGAGTCACAATAAAAATTATTTTCATATTGTTTTGTCTATATCCCAAAAATGCCACTGTTCTATCTAAAATAAGTTTTATGTTTTGTATTGCATGTATGAATAGTTAGTATGTATGCATTTAAAATTTGGAGAAAAAAGCTGATTGATTTCTTTTAATTTTGCGAGTTTAAATGAAATCATCTCGCAGCTTGCAAGTCTATTTCTATGTTAAATTCGAGCCCTGGTAAACCTATTACTTCCTTTTGATTTAAAACTTTTTGATTTAAACTTATAAACTCCCTTTTATTTGAAAATAAGATACATTAGTCTGAGTTAATGTTTTTTTGAAAATTTGACATGTTGAAATATGTTAAAAATGATTTTCTGTATAATCAGTTGGGAAAAAAATCACCCAGCAACCATTTCATTTATGACAGCACAACTTATCAGATTTCAAATTGCCTGGCATCTGTGAGATAGTTTAAAGCTGCAGATGGTGTAAAAATGTTACCCATGACATTTTCAGCACATCACGGGTTTAGCGCAAAACGGTGACCATAACTCACTCTTTTCTTATAATGAGTTACGACCATTTTGCACGAAACCCGCGTCATACTGCATTAAATTTCTAATTTCAAAAGTTTAGTATTTTAAGTAAAAAACATTTAACTTAAAGCTATAACTTTATATTAAATTTACTATAAAAAAATTATTTTCTTCAGTTCAGCATTTTTTTGCTAAGAGGCTAGAAATCTGATACTTCATCTTTATAAATGTAAGAATTGTCATTGTCCAGCTTTGAATGCTGTTTTAATACTTAGACACAATATTCACAATGATCCACAATACTAGTAACATGATTTCCCACCCTTTTTCATCAGCATAAAAAAGTTTTGCACCTGTTTTGTTTATCTACAATGTTTATTTGCAGGACTTTGTCAATGCACTCAATATCTGTTAGAGCATTGTTTGTTTACTCCTTAGTGCATACAATAATGTGAGTATAAAAGATGCGAAGGTGATAAAGTGTAATGTGATTTGTTATTGAATATCTGAAAAAAACAACAACAAACACAACACCTTTCAACAAGGCAGATTTACATCTTACATTTTATGCCTTCAATGACAGCAACCTTTATATTGATGAAAGTGTTGATGCTGACGTCCACTGCTTTTCAAACTGAATGAATGACTTGATTGTGAATCAATATGAAATATCACAACTACAAAAAAGTGATATCGAACATTAGTTTGTTACAATGACCCTTTGTGCTTTCACTCTTCAGCATTTGATAGACATACATATACTTTTGGTGATTCATAAACAACAGTATTTCACCTATAGGTGTGACATTTATCTGTTAAGAGCCAACATTATAAATCCATTTTGTAAATGTTTCTGTACTTTTAATTTGAACTTATCTGTTTATGCAGAAAGACACTTAAGTTGCAATATTGCGATACAGTTTATTCTTGTGAAAACAAAATTAATTGTTCAGTACATAAAGTAAAAAAAGTAATTGCAATTTATAGTCTAAGTTTCATGCTTACGCACGTTCACCGACTTTACAGCTATTACCCCTGGTCATTGGGCTTCTGGTATCTATCTATCAATCTCCCTGGGGAGTCTTTTTTACTCTGCTTATTAGTGCAGCCGACAAATTGGTGCAACGGAATTATACCACCCTCGCAGGTACCCATTTACACCTGGGTGAAGTGAAGCAATCGCAGGTAAATTTCTTGCTCAAGGAAATTAGCAGTGCCCCTGGTGGGATTCGAACCCATGACCTCTCCATCCCTAAGCGCGTGTCCTACCACTGGACCACTGCTCCTGCAGTACATGTGACTCAGTAGATAAGAGACTAAGAGTGCAGATATTACTAACTTTTTCTTTCATAGATAATGATTATATATATTTTTTTTTAATCTAAGACAGTCACTCCTCTTTAGTTTGATTGACATGTCAAGTTTAAACTATTACATATTCCATCCACCAATTGTCAAATATTTGAGTACTAATATCTTACTATCGCTATCAATTTTTCATGTTTAAACGTGAGGGGTGTTCACTTTTCAATTAATTCAAAGCACATGTTATATAGCTTAAAACGCCCTGTGTTATGATGTGGTTTTATTTGTTTGAGTTCTGAGATGTGCAAATACATCAAATACATCAAATTACTTCAATTGTACGAGATTATTTGGTAATAAAGTCCTTTTTTTCTTAAGCCTTGATATAATGATGTCGTCACTTTGGAAATGCGTTCACAGTGTTTTTTTGCGGAAATAAGCCCCATTTTTACTATGGGAAAAACGACAAAACTCAAAAATAACACAAAAACTCATAATCTGTTACATGCTTTTGCATAAACAGGGGTGTGATTCTTTCAAGAATCCCTAGTTTTAATTGTCCCTAGAGAAATTGCCGATTTTACAAAGGATATTGACTATTTTCTTTAGTATAAGTTTGCATGATTCTTGTATAAAACCAGCGAATTTATTTTGTTAACGACGCATAGTTTTTAAAAAAAAAAAAAATAACAATAGCAAATTTGATTTTTCTACTTAAAATCCTGGAATTTCACAAAAAATCTTGACGTTTTATGTAAAAAGTGCCGATTTAAAGTAAAATGTCAAAAACTTCTATACAAAATCGGTGTTTCCCTCGTTAAAATCCTCGAATTGTGATCCTCGAATTGGTAGTCTGTCTGATTTATTGTGAAATATTGTTGAACCTTTCCATAAAAAATGCCGATCTTCAGAAAAATTGCCAAAATTTAGGTAGAAAATCGCCAGTCACCGATTTAACCCAGCAGCTTCAGTACTTTGATTGAAGAATGTACTTACTGAGGATAATTGATAATTATTTAATCTAATGACTGAGATTATTGGATTAATCACTAGAGGGATTTCATTCCAATAAGATAACATCAAAGTGTTAATATAAACTATTAGAAAAACCATGTGTCTGTTTTCAATTACAGTTAATGTATGAAATTGTATTCACAATTTATACAAGGAATGTAAACAACCTTGATAAAATGTTTATTATCTAGGTGTATAGTGCTACCCATGATGATGATTTTAGTTTATGTGCATGTGAGAGACTCTTTTAATTGATATTTGTCTTGTAGTTTTAGTCTGGTTACCAGTCGTACTTTGACGGTTAAAAGTACTTCAGGCAAGGCGGAATAATGGTGGCGCCCGATGTATTGTACAAGGTTTCGGATAATTCTGATTTCAAATGAACATTCCTCACTACAGGTTGAAACAAAAGGACGTAAGTGCAAGAATTACAGTGGGTACCTTTGTTTTAGTCGTTCAGTTACATTTATGCTAAATAAAGTATGCAAAATTCTAACGAGAAATAGTCAATGTAGAATTATGTCTACTTTGCAGACATGGTTTTTGGTTACTCGATCGGTAAATTTAAGTACACACAGAAAAAGCGACTTCAAAAAACCTTATTTTGTACTGAACTCATATATAGAAAGTCTTAACTTATGTCTATCTTGTTGTTTTGAGTTTGTAAAAGATGAGATTTATTTTCAATCATAAAAATGTCATAATTAAATTCTTTAGCAAGAAGTGTTGCACTGCCACTGACTCACAAAATTCACGACTTTATGTATCTTCTATTCTAATTTTTATGACTGTACAGGAAAATAAGTACATTATGATGTTAACAATATCTTATCGCTTTACTCCATTCAGGATTCATATTTAATGATGAACTCCTGCAAATAAACAAATGTTCCAATCCTAATGAAATTTCCATTGCTGATATTGTGGATGAAAATATTCATAATATGTTGCAAAAATTAACATGTCTAATTTTAGGTAGCTTACAAACGTATCTACATGGTAAATGTGTACATTTTATAACTTTATACCCCCATATATCACTATAATCAGTATTAGGAAATAGGCGCACTAACGTTAACTAATATTAAAAATGGAGTATGAATTAATTTGAATAACCATAAAAAGTTTAATCTTTTTCTGATTAACTTAATCCTCAAATGAGAAATATTTATTAGTACCTCTCTGGATACACAATATTTTTTCCTGGCAAACTTAACTTACTATAATGTATAATCTTATCTCAACTAATTTGGCTGAGGTTAACAGAGTTTAGTGCATTTTTGATCTTGTGATACAAAAAATAAATCTGGCCAAAACGTAACTATTTTTTGTATCATTTTCAATTAACTTTGTGTTCAATGTGTGTGTTTTTGTATGTACTAACCATGATAATATTACTGATGGCATTCGGTTCATGGTATAATATTGTCTGACTCGGCACAAATTGCCCTCCCAAAATACATCGCAGCATACATGTATGGTTGTGTCATTCACACATTCCTTTTGATGTCAAAAGACTTTATAAAACCTGCTGTTAGATTCTATAATAGTATCTTCTAATTTATGTTATGTCAATAAAATATATAAGATCTATGCAAGTGACATGTTCCTGGAAATAAGAAGTTTGTAATGTGTACATTTATGTAAAATACTGAAGATATATTATGTATACTTTCATGTATTCTAATGACTATATACCGTAAAAGAAAATCAGGTGAAGAATTTACCATAGGCGGATCTTACGGGGGGTCGGGGGGGGGGGTCAGGGGGGGTCTGGACCCCCAGAATTTGGAAAATGTATTTGTCCATTAGTGTATTTCTTGACCGTAAGTCATTTTAAGTAGCATGAAGCAATTTTTCTCAGTGCCTATTTCACATATACAGTATAACCTCTCTACAACAGCCAGCAGCCGGCCATGACAAAAGTGGTATCCGGACAGTTGCCCCCCCCCCCGGACATTTGCCCCCCGGACTTTTACCCCCTTTTTTCGACAGGGCGGACATTTGCCCCCCTCAGTTTTTTGAAGGGCGGACATTTGCCCCCTCGTGTGTTTTGACAGGGCGGACATTTGCCCCCCTTAGTTTTTTGGAGGGCGGACATTTTATTTGATTTTAATAAAATCAAATAAAATTAAAATTATGTTCTGTTCTTATCTTAACTGATTTATGTGAAAATGTTTAAACATAATGATTGCAAAATAACATCTTTTCATTGACAGTTAATTTACAATGGTCACTGTTACTATGGTAACAAATAACCTTTCTATCTTGACACTTGTGTATTAACAACATATTGATAACAGGATATACAGTATATTGTTTAACAATAATAGATGATGACACTATATGAATGTACATTGTATAGTGCGTACAAAAAAACAAAACACTGTTTATAATAACAATACAATGAACTAACCCACGACGAGGGATGCCCAGGATGACAATAAAATAACGATTGTGATATGTTTTATTAATATCTTAGTTGTTGGTGTAATGGAAGGGCGTTCTACCATAACAAGCATAATTTACCAAGTGGTGATGGTTTATTCGACATGCTAATTTTGTTAAAATGAATTACACACATTTTATTTTCATTACTGCCTACCCCTGAAATGAATTGTCTCATTTTCAATGTTTACCAAAACACGTTTTGTTTTTTGTACGCACTATACATGTATATATAAAATTTCACTGGCTGTTCTGGAGGTTTATACCTATCGTTGGGATATTATAGACTGGCTGTTGACTGGAGTTAGGAGGTGACCGTTATTGGGAGGTTCATTACTGTTGAAAAATGCACGGGGGAATTTAAAGTGGCTGTTGTGAGGAGGTGGCTGTTGTTGAGAGGTAGCATTTAAGGGAGGTTATACAGTATTAATAATGGTTATGTTGTTCAGCAAAATGTGTATAATATTGTGGTTCGAAAGTTTGGATCCTCCCCCTTTGAAAAGTTCGGACCACCCCCCTGCAAAAAAAACCTGGATCCGCCCTTGTTTACTATTTTATATGTTTTTTTGTCGTATGTATACAAGTGTAAATTAAGGACTATGTAAAAGTTGAAATTACAGAAAGGTACCTTTAAGTACCGGCCCTCAAAAAGTTGGTTAGGGTAAATGCAGTGCTAAAAATATCATAATGTTTAATCATCCCTCTTGCCTGAAATCTTTTGGACCAGGCAATATTAGCGTAGGTACTTCACATCACCTGTGAATACAGAAATAAATACGTTATTTTCTGTGCAAGTTTCCTTTTATTCTAGCGAACAATTTCAGTATACATAAGCAGATCTTGAATGCATTAATATTACTCTAGATGCACTGAGGCTTACATTTTCTATATCTGTGACTGAATTTACATATATGAACAAATAAACAAGTGGGCTCTGTAATCAAAATTTGGGCGTCCATTTTGTGTGAATTAAAAACTTATTCATTACACATCTTTGCGGAAGTCAGGGGCTAATCACAAAAACGTGTGTACATACGCGAACTGAACTTCTATCTAAAGATTGAAAGATTTCGATGAAATGTCTTAAGAATGGTTTATTTTTTATGAAGTTATAACTATATAAGTCTGTAGATTTGATGATTTATTGTTTTAAGGTATTTATTTGACGCCACGTGGGAACTTTTTGTGCCTAATTACTTTATTTTGACATCCATCGGTTCCGTCTTAAATTGGTCGATGTTTTGTTAGCAGATGACCATTTATTGTGTCATACCACCTTTGTTTAAATTGGCCGTGTATTGAAAAATCAAGAGTAAGGTGGCTCGGTATAGCCCTCGTGCATTTTCTTCGAGAGCTTCTAATCTCCGTTTGTGAAATTGTTCGTTGAAAGTGGAACATATTGTATTCTTTAAATGTTTTGTAGTTTATAATGTATTGTTAACAAATCATGTGACCAAAATTTGAGGGCTTCACCACTTGTCGTTGACTTACTTCAAATCGTATTGTAGCTAAGATTTTAAGTTTAGAGTGAGCCTTTGAAATTCTCTCATTGTAAACGCAAGGTAAGTAAGTAATTTCGGAAATTTCGCTATCTTACGTAAGATAAGATTTCATAAGATGAAACAGTCCCAGTTCTTTATGAGTCCTGCGTTCAGTAAGCATTTAACGTTAGTCAATCACCGTTACCGTTATGAACGGTT
Source organism: Mactra quadrangularis (assembly GCA_025267735.1). NCBI lineage: Eukaryota > Metazoa > Mollusca > Bivalvia > Venerida > Mactridae > Mactra > Mactra quadrangularis. The sequence goes on from CM046305.1 coordinate 5,698,770, forward strand.
AATTGAACGATCCGCTGAAGCGCGAACGTTTAAAGATAGCGGACAAGAGAATCTTTACTTCAATTTATTAGAAAAATTCTGAGAGGATGAATTGTTTTCTTGTTTACTTGTTTTTTTGTGTGTAAATTTATTGATCTAAATCAATGGGAGTAACACCGCCGACTTCGTTGTAATGGCAGTTACTAATTTGCACAATATACTGGAACTATTTTGTTTCAGGTTGTTTCATACTCGCGTACTATATACTTAAATCGTTTGCTGTTTGCCTGAAACGTTTTCCGCTAACAGGCCGTTCAATGACATTAGTGAATTATACCAGTCCTATTTGAAGTGTGTACTTTTCATTACCTGTGTCCATTATTGGACACCGTACTTTTTGTTTGTACTACTTCTTTTGTGTAAAGTTGTATTTTGGACATGTTGAAAATTATGAATTTTAGTATATAGAGATATTTTATTATACTGATTTCAGACAATGTATAAATTAAATTGTATTTTCAACTCTTAGTGCATCTGTACAGGGGTGTACACAATCTGATTGTAAGATTTTATTTTAACTGTTTTCACTGTACTTCATGTAAACTTGCACAAAAGTTTACATGTTTAAACTCACTTTTTTCATAAAAAATAAATATTACTAAACCACTTTTTTGATATTTTTCTATTAAACTTACTTATTTATTTCATTAGGATTAAAATGAAAACTGACATTTATGAAAATTATTTGTAAATTTCAATTATTGCAACCACACCTATTTTCAAGTCATGACAGACATTCGTAAATTACATAGTCCTGAATACTATTTTGCTGTAGGGGAACAATAAGCCTAATTGGAAACTCTACAGGGGTCACAAGATTATACCTTGTTACATTAGAAAATGTTGAAAATCTTTTTCTTAAATACTTTTAAGTCGAAAATATTCACTGTAGATCACAGTTTTCATACAGCTAAACTGAAAGTGTTTTATGATTTTGTGCCAGATGCCCTTAGAATCTAGTTCTCAACTTCTCAGGAGAGCGTACTATGGTCTTCAGGACGTCTCGTTCTTTCATAACATTAACTAGAAATGTTAGCTTGAAAACCCAACTTTAAATTGTCTTGATCTCAGGGTAAATGAGATTAAAGTGTGTTGTTAATAAGCGAAATAGTAAATCAATTAGGCCTGTCACCCTCAGCCTTTAGATTTCTACACATCTGAACTATTAGTATGAATGTATGAATGTATTCTATATCACTTGTTTTATCACATTAGACGGAAAATTCTTTCCTTACCAGCATTGAAAATATCTTCATTTTAAAATCAGATTTCTTCTTGTTATCTGTTTCGTTATCTTCCCTTAAATTTCTCTAAATTCAAAACTGTTAAAATTGTTTATCAGTTCTAAAATTTATGTATTTATTTCCCGTTTACTATCATCTGTTCTGCTGAAGCCATCGTAGATAGCGACTGGCGGCTGTTAACTTGTTAAATATATGTTTACAGCTGTTTTTATTGGTTTATTTTATTATCTCTGCATACAGGCAACTCACGGCTGGAAGTTTACAGTGCCTATAGATTGAATAGTTTACATCTTGACTCAATGGATAAACATATAGGTAAGTTGACTGTTGTATGAATACATTTACTTAAATAAACTTGTTTTATCAATGTTTAATCTAATATTTTGGGAGAAGAAGTAATCACAGAGGCATGAACATATCGAGGACTGAACGACACTATCTTGTAACTTCATTTGAAATTAAAGGGAGTTGCAATAGAGCTTCATTCAGTCTTCGATATTACTTGTTACTCATCATTTAATGTTTAAGTATGAAGTTAGAAAGAAGTACAAATCTACTGTCTAAATGATTGATAAAATATGTAAATAACACCTAATTAATTCGTAATAAGTTCAGAAACATCAAACATGTAGTAAATTTAATACGAATTTATAAATACATTTGCTTGGGTCAGTATGAATTTATTTTATAGATATCTTTGCTTGGGTCAGTATATGAATTTTATTAATACATGTATAAATTTATTTGCTTGGGTCAGTGTAAATTTATCGTATAAATATTTTTGCTTGGGTCAGTTTGAATTGTATTGATATAAATTTATTTGCTTGGGTCAGTGAAGTTTATTTTATAAATATATTTGCTCGGATCAGTATGAATTTATCTTATAAATATCTTGTTTGTGTTAGTGTAAGTTTATTTTATAAATATATTTGCTTGGATCAGTATGAATATATCTTATAAATATCTTGCTTGTGTCAGTGTAAGTTTATTTTATAAATATATTTGCTCGGATCAGTATGAATATATCTCATACATATCTTGCTTGTGTCAGTGTAAGTTTATTTTATAAATATATTTGCTCGGATCAGTATGAATATATCTTATAAATATCTTGCTTGTGTTAGTACTAATATATCTTATGAATATCTTTGCTTGGGTCAATGTGAATTTTTATAGCTTTGCAGGGTATGGATATATACTTTGATTATCTTTGCTTGGGTCAGTATGGATTAACATTATACCTTTTTTTGTTTGGGTCAGGTTGATTTTTGTCTAAATATTTTTTGCTTGTGTTGGTATGAATATATTATACCCCCGCTTCGAAGAAGAGGGGGGTATACTGTTTTACCCTTGTCCGTGCGTGTGTGCGTCCGTCTGTCCATCCGTCCGTCCGTTACAAAATTTCCGTCGCAGTTTTCTCAGCAACTATAACATGCAGCAGCCTAATACTTTGCATATTGCTTCATCCCATAGTCCCATGTGGTGTAAAGCGATTTCATGCTCCTTCCTCGTCTACTTCCTGTTTGTCGCATATTTTTAGATTTTTGCGGGGGTATCACTAGTGAGCATTAGCTCACAGATTTACTTGTTTTTATTATGATTATCTTTGCCCGGTCAGTGTGTAAAGGATATTAACTGAGTGCGAGGGTTTTATGAGTTAGAACAACTTGGCTGCAGACTTCTCTTGGAAATCCTCAAACGCGAAGCGTTTGAGGATTTTGAGAAATCTAAGGCACGAGCACGAGGTTAATATCCGACTTACACAACGATTCGATTCGAGTGATTAGTTATACTTGTAGATCGACCGGGCATGGACTACATTTTTGCAAACGAATTTGACTTGGATGCATCTTTTTCTCTCACGAGCGTTTAAGTGGATTTGATGCTATTAATTAACAGATAACGAGTGTAGTTTTGAATACACGTTTTAGAATCCGCGACGGTAAATAAAATTTGTTAATTTACTGAATTAAAAATAAAAGCATAAATAAGTTTCTGGATTCATTTATTGTTGATTTTTTTATTTAGGCTGGTATTTTGTTCTTATTCAATGTCATTATCTCATTTTCGGTAAATTACGCAATTTTACGCCTTACGTGTACTTAGTCATGAGCAGTGTTAATTTACATAATTATTCTGGATCATATCTAATTTGGTAGTTATATCGTAAGCCAATGAGCCGGAATTTGAATATCGTAAGCCAATGAGCCGGAATTTGAAGGTGGTTAACATCACTAATAATATCATTGTATAAATACATACATTATTCATATTTCATTACTTTTTCATTACTAAATTTCTGTTTATACGAAATGATTTAAGTTTTGTAATAAACATTTCATGGAAAAAAACCATAAGTTTCGTAATTAATACAATATATCTAAATAAACAGTTCGTGTTTATTTTAAATTCTCAATTTACACGTAGACTGCGTTCCCTTTATTACACGAATTAAAGTTTCACGAGGGCAGGTTTTTCTTTTCACGTTGCCAGGTTGATTTCTAAATATCAACTCGCCCACGTGAAAAAGAACAACTCGCTCACGTGAAATCTTTTGTTTTATAAGGTGGTTCCGAAAAATATCAACCCATGTTAAACAAAAGAAGCGGTGTGTAAAATATATAAATTGCTTTTAAGAAAACTTCTAGTAAAGCCAATATGCCACTTAATTAATTAATCATTGTAACGGAGGTTATATACCACCAATTATTCAAGACAGGTTTACAATGCTGTCATTTTAGATAGTATTCCTATATGCCTGTGTTGTTATTGTTAGCTAGTTTTTTTGAAATATATATTACAATTTTGTTCTTGATGTACAGATTCATGGCTGTAGGGAAACTTATTTTTCATAACACAATAGACCTAATCCGGAATTCAAATTTATGGGTTTTCCGTCCGTGCACAGGCGGTACAAACAAGGTTTATTACGCATTACTGCTAAACAGCACGAACTATGGATTAAATCCTATTGTTCTTTGTACACTTGTTTTCATTGTAACGGTGAAAGTTTGTACCGGAGGGGAAAACCCAAATATTTGAATTCTGGATATTATTAGTTACAGTCAGTTACTGACCGGATACGGTGTGATACCGGGTCAGTAAATTAATATTGGGTGAGAGCGTAGCTCAAGCCCAATATTTATTCACTGACCCGGTATTACACCGTATCCGGTCAGTAACTGACTGTGTAACGAATTTATCTTACCCGAATTAATTTTGGAGTAGAAAAATAAGGTTTCGTCAGCGCTATCGTTTATAAATTTTGTTACTGACTGGATATTAGAATCTACTGACCTAATATGGGATAATACATGGTCAGCACGTGACCGCTCTCGGTCAATGAAAAACGAGTATTCTGTACGAGGTAAGATAAAGTCTATTACTCTCAGAGTAATGTTGTACTAACACGTGTATTATCTGTAGTAGTATTTGACAAGTGGTCTAAATTCTTTGATGATGTTTGTACAACAATGATTTTGTCTTCATTTGATACATTTTGAACATCAAACATTTTCATTGTTTCAGGTTTCTGCTGTTGTATACAACGAAATATGTTTTGATAAAATTTCTTATATACTTTAGTCATCTTACTCAAAAGGTTTGTATTTCTAATTTGTCTCTTCTTCCCTGTTTAGTAATTGATGTCCATCCTATAATTTTTATCCGATTTTCAACGAAAAAATTCGGCCAATAGTTAGGTGAAACACGGGCGGGCGTCCGGTGTCGTTAACAATTGGGTTGAAGTTTTTCTTTACCAGATATTTCTGCCATTAATTGTCAGATCTTTATAAAACTGTATACAATGATAACATACCATGTGATGAACAGAATAAGAAAGTAACCACAACTCTACCTGCCTTTATTATGAATTATTTCCCTTTGTAATTTTTTCGTTAAAGTTTTTAAATCCGGCTTTAATGTGGTTTTCTCATTACGTTTCTTGTTTTATGATAGCTGTGAAAAGTTAAGAGAAACCTTCGAGACTAGATAAAGGATGCCCACTTTGATGTAATCAATATGTTTGAAATAGGCATAAGCTGTAATGCGAATTAAGTACACTATACATTTGTATATATACATATATCGTATATCACTCCGAAATAGTACCCAAGTTCAATTATTGGTTAATTTCTTCTTAATAATTATTATATTTCACAGGTTTATACATAAACACATAGCTAAGACCTCAAACTTTAAACATTTTGAATTTTCTTATACAAAATCCGTGCTTTTTTATTAAACTTTTTTCTTAAAGATGTGATTTTATTTCTTTTCTTATTTTCAGTTAAACCATGATCACATATTGTGCCTTGTTTTGTTGTATATGGTACACTGTATGTGCCTTAAGTACAGATATAAAGTTAGACTTCGTTCATCATAATCAGAGTCAAATGAAAGATTTCCTCAATCAAGTACATGAAGCTTATCCTGATCTCACTAAAGTTTACAGTATTGGGAAATCTGGCCAGGGTAAACTGTTTAAACATTTCTTTAAAAATATTTTAGTTTTACGCTGTGTTCCTTGTGTATATGTAGATTATCTTAAGTAATATCATTTGTCTGTGATATTAATCATCCCGATTATCTCAGGTTGAAAAGCATCTTACTTGCAGCCAGATGCCACTTTTTCAGACCTATGATATTTTCCCTTTTTAAAGGAAATTTTTTTCTCCACCTGAGATTGCAGAATAGTTTCAAATATATTCATTAAAGCAGTTAGACGACAAGTGTAATTTGATGTATCTAATATTTTGTCAAAAGTCGTGTCAATACTGTACATGTAATTACCATCAGGTATGATCAAATCTTGAAACAACAAAAAATGTACACACTAAAATTTATATTTAAATTCCTTTTAAATCATATTAAAATTCTTTTGTAATGTTTGTCAATAAAATCATTCGAGTTTTGTTTTATTTCAATGATTTTGCTGAAGTTGCCAATTTGGATTAGGTAGAACACTATATTCATGTATCATGTACAGTCGCAACATATTTTGGTACTATTTGTACTGCAATACAACAGATGGTTGCAAATTTATTTCTTTGATAAGGGAAATGGTGTCAATTTATCAGAACTTTTATTTCTGAATTAATTGTATGGACATACAGTAAAAGTTCGCTGGCTCGAACTCAAGGGGACATGTAAAATGATTCGAGAGAGCCAAGTGTTCGACCCGGCCGACTTTTGTCCAAGTGCGACGTTATTACTTCCTCTTGTTTTGTAATTGTTTTTAAATTTGTTATCTCCCTTGGTTTAGTATATAACCCGAACACACGGTTCATGTGTCATGTATACGTAGTTAGTAATTACTGCAAATTAAATTGCCAACTACATATTTGTTGTGCGTTATTTTTACATTTAAGAACATGATTACGATATAGGTTAGTAGTAGTAGATGAATTGATCATTTCTATAATGTGATTATTTCGATAAACTTTGGATAATCACTACCCAATTCTTATTAGCCATATAATGGGAATATAAAGTTAAACAACTAGTAATTGTAGTTACATAGATTTAATTGATGGGCGTAGCAATGCCCTTAATATTATTCAATACAGAAATCTAATAATTAGTTTACATACATATGCATGACTATTACTTTAATATAATACAGAGTAGCTGTGATGATTGAGAGAGCATCAATACCTTATTGATATATGACAAAATAGTGGCAAATAAAGGCCGAGGTAGCTTGGCCCAACGTTAGCTTAACTACAACTAATTCCCAGGACAGGCATGCAGAAATCTAAGTAAATTGATATAAATAGCGTGTGGCGATCTGGGGCCTAAACTTGGCAAGCATTTACATAACTACTGATCAAGGTGGGGTGAAATTAATGCAGTATCAGTACATCCAAATATTCCACTAAAGACCCAGCATGGTCAAAATATGTTTTACATATTGTATTCATTGTATACAATCATGTATCTATTTATTGGTATGAGTGCCCCTGTTATTGGCAAATTTACAAAGTTAACATCCATGGTCCAGTTTGGTTTACATCTAGCATGATCTCATATACTACCAGTCATGGTCAAAATACAATACTTTAGTCATATACATCCATAATTGTAACTAATTTGCCAGCCATGGCTACGGTGTATGTTCATGGAAATTTTTGCGGCCCGCAATGGCCAAATATTCGGACTAAACTAAAACAAAATCTACCAGCTATAGTCTAATATCCAGGTTTAGACAGAATCAATTAAAATATACCAGCCTTTGTCTAATATCCAGCCTTGGAAGAAATTATTAAAATGTACTGGTCAGCCTAGGTCAAATATCCAGCCATGGACCAAATTAATGAAATGTACCAGCCTTGGTCAAATATCCAGCCATGGACAAAAATAATGAAATGCACTAGCATTGGTCGAATATCCAGCCATGAACTAAATTAATGAAATGTACCAGCCTTGGTCAAGTATCCAGCCATGGACCAAATTAATGAAATGTACCAGCCTTGGTAAAAAAAATCCAGCCATGGACAAAATTAATGAAATGACAAAATTAATGAAATGGACAAAATCAATCGAAGTGTACCAGCCATGGTAAAATATCCAGCCATGGACGAAATCAGTTAATGTGTACCAGCCATGGTCAAATATCCAGCCATGGACGAATTCAGTTAACATGTACCAGCCATGGTCAAACATCCAGCCATGGACACAATCAATTAAAATGTATTAGTCATGAATCTAACAGTTAGCCATGGACCATGGATATTGTTACTTTTCCTTTGTACTTTAATTTTGATCTTGGACTTAAACTTGGAGCTAAACCTGGCCTATCTTTGTTTGTATTTAGTCCGGACTGGCCAGTTAGCAGGGTCAATATCCAAAGATATAGTATACCATTAAAAGGGCGAGCTGATGACCGCCAGGTCCACATATAGTGCTACTGACAAGAACTCCAGCCAGCCCCTTACATGGATAAATGAATTCTAGTAGACCACACACACTAAATATATAATAAATCAACCATTGAATTGATTTGAATACACGGCTATATAGTACAATAACATATTTTACTCAAGGTACTGGTGATAGTTTCAAGGGCCTTTTGTATTATAAATTATTCCACTTGGTCTATCCTTTAATGTTACTTAGGGGTCAATCACTGAATACCGGGTCCAGCATAAGTGCTACCGACAAGTTCAGCAACCCACCCCTAACACTTATAAATTAGTTTTAGTATGCATTGCCCATATACTAAGTATATGGTATATATATATGGTCCAAAGACTTATGGGGGCTACGCTATAATATTGGTTCTTAATAATTGCCTTGATTATTTCTACCACCAGCCCCCTGAGCAAGTTTATTTCTATTTTTATAATATGTTCACATGCCTCTCATTGGGCCAAACTGTCTCGACTGTAACCATAATCATTTAAATATGGCACAAAAGTAATTGTTTTCTTTTTCTTGTAAGCACACTGAATAGATCACAAACTGAATGTTTAATAAACCTTTGAACATCAAGTTAATGGCACTATGTCTTTATACCTTTTAATGCTGTCCTATGGTATATGTATGACTGGTTATGATATCCATTGTTTCCTCCTTACATCCATTGTTCATGTATCACTTTCATTGTTTGTAATAAAGATTTAACCATCTGATTTGTTGTTTGGCATTTCTTCCTAGTTTTCGCCTACGCTGACCATATCTAGGTTGTCACTCTGACCTGTATGTTTACTTTTTCTTAAGTAACTATCTAACGTAGTAGTGTGCTCACTAGTGATGCTCTCTCAAATTTCTTTACATACTTTCTGAAAATATATACAACAGCTTGGCAGTATCTTGATACAACATATTACATCACCATAATATAACAGATCAATGCTCAGGTATATTAAGTATTAAGTATTTTTAAAATTCAACTTTGAATAATCCAGAGGGTGGGTGGGGTGGGTTTCTCCTGTCACGGCAATAGCGCAGTAAAAAGTGAGCCACATGTTGAGTGAGCGCTTCTTTTATGTAATTGCCGCCGGGGGCGTGGCCTGACGTTTACGCTTCTTCCGGTGATAAACCAAAACAAAGTTACGAAATAAATTCAATGTATTTTTGAATGAAAATAATTGTTATTATTTCGATAAACTTTGGATAATCACTACCCAATTCTTATTAGCCATATAATGGGAATATAAAGTTAAACAACTAGTAATTGTAGTTACATAGATTTAATTGATGGGCGTAGCAATGCCCTTAATATTATTCAATACAGAAATCTAATAATTAGTTTACATACATATGCATGACTATTACTTTAATATAATACAGAGTAGCTGTGATGATTGAGAGAGCATCAATACCTTATTGATATATGACAAAATAGTGGCAAATAAAGGCCGAGGTAGCTTGGCCCAACGTTAGCTTAACTACAACTAATTCCCAGGACAGGCATGCAGAAATCTAAGTAAATTGATATAAATAGCGTGTGGCGATCTGGGGCCTAAACTTGGCAAGCATTTACATAACTACTGATCAAGGTGGGGTGAAATTAATGCAGTATCAGTACATCCAAATATTCCACTAAAGGGGGTAGATTTGATGACTAACGGGTCCGCATGTAGTGCACCGAAAAGTTCATCGCTCAAGCCCTTAGACGGTTAAGATGAATAGTAACTGACCATACATAATGGGTATTCTGCATGACTGCCCCGGAGAATTTTCCGCCACTTAATGCGTAGCATTCCTCCAAAATTCTCCTATCTTAAATGCCCTAGTTCGTTATATAAAACAAAAAACTGAGCTTTACTTATTTAAAATATTAAATGATATTCTGGTGATGGTTAGACAGGCCCCCTTCAATTTAAGCGTTACTACTACCTCTACCAGAAGTAGTAATAATAATAATAATAATAATAATAATAATAGGGATGAGTATCGCCGGAAATTTCGTATTGCGATATATTGTGATATCAAACAGGGTATTGCAATACGTATTGCGATATATTGGGAGTTTATAAAATAATCTTTCTTCAACACCCATGCTTGTATTTGAATGACAATATGAATATTCAACACAATTATACATTGTGAAAGCTTAATTTATCCCAATGCAACAGTAAAGACTCAACTTTTGTCCAGTAAAATAAGCATTATTACAAATCTTACTTTAAATTGAAAGTTCATTTGCGACACTATGTTGATAGACTGATAGTGTCATCATTCCAATTGTTAATTACGTATTAATAATGGCAATTTCATTTATGAATACAGATGGGCCCCTTATTCATATTTTTTGAAATCAAAGGGGGATAATCGTGTCGTGGAATGACATGCTTTGATTACAAGTATGGCATTTACAAGGGAGGTAACTATGTAAACATGACCTAAATTTTTCTCCTACCTGGGCTAAGCACCAAGACGATTAATATTCGTTTGCTGAACCCATGTGTTTAACATCAATATACGGAATAAACATGTGCTATGGACTTACTGCCTTGTGGTTAAAATTGGTAATTATCTCCAAGGTCTGCATTCACTGTTTTTCAATAATCATGTACATTTCAAAAATATTTTTCTTGGAAATTGAAGTATTAGAAAACACGATAAAAGTTATAGTAAAGTGTTGTTGTACTTTCTAAGATTGACACCCCAAAATTTTGAATGCAACACTCCTCTACTTTTCGAGTAACACCTTTGCAAAAAGTACTACTATAAGACATTCTGAAACCGCCCAAAAACCACCGTTACTATGGAGCTCGGTTTATTTATACGTTGTTATTCATACAATTAATGAGTGTGTTTACCTTAGCTTATAGTAATACTACCACAGGACATAAACCAGCACTTATGTGTATCACAAAAGCTACTGTGAATGTATTTAGTGATTTTGAAACCCGTAATAGTTTGATCCCAAATCATAACTGATAACAAAAACTCAGTGTTGAAAAACTAAATGTAAATACATTCTCAACAAAATATAATATGACCTCATGTATGAATTATTAACAAAAAATAAATAAATTTATGGTATTTTTCTTCAATAAATTCAATAAAACATAAAAAAGATGATATCATATTTTTGTCTTGTGTCGCTAAAATAACAAGCTGCAATGTAACGGAGGTTTTATATTTTCTAAGCAAATGGAGTTTTTTATTTCAACGTAATAGTGATGCAAATGAATCCTTTATTTACATGTGTGTAAGTTTTCATTATTTGCTGGTGATATCTCAAACAAATGCCAACAAAATAAAAACCAATTATGTACATAATGAACTAAATTCCCATCCATTATAAATTAAATAGGGAATCAAATGCAGCTTATATGTTTTATTTAACAAATTCAAGTTGCATAAACACTTATCAATGTTTTTCACAACATGTAGAGGCAAATCACTTCTGTCCTCATACTTAACAATAATAACAACTAAATTAAATCATAAGAACGAAATAAATGTTAGTAACGAAGGTTTTTGAAGTTTGGTAACGAAAGTTTATTTTCAATTAAGATCCATATCAAGTTTTTAATAGTTAGTTGCGCTTCAAATCGCGTTAATCTATACTTGTTCAAACATAATTATTGTTGAAACAAACGTTTATATCTAAATACAAAACAGCAGAGAGTTATCAACAATTATACCAGTTCAATTTATGCATTTTGACCAAATGCAGACCAGATAGTTAACGGTGTCAGTTCAATTGTTCGAATAGATTTTTAACTTTCTCTGTATCGTCAGAGCTTATCTTATACAATCTCTTAGATTTTCCAGTACCCTCAGGGGGACTTATCTTACAAAGGATCTTTTCGTTCTCTATCCAAATAACATCTTCACGCCTTGGCCATTGAAATAACTGTTTCTTTTGTTCCATAAAACTGACCTTATATTCATATTGATCCTTCTCTTTAATTTTTCCAATATACCAATGGTTTTCATAGAGAGCCGCAATATAGTCTTCTATTTCGAAATCTGGATTATCTATCTTATGAGCACTAGATTTAGATACTTGTTGTAGTTCAATAACGGCATCAGTTTCTGTTGGTAATCCGTTAGTTGTAGTGATACTTGATGAAGAGTTTGATTCATTTGAATTTGGCATAACTGTCTTTTCATATGTACTTGTAGTGCTAGTAGCCCAACCATCGCATGTTTGTCCCAACAGACATATTTCACAGTAACAGCTGACCTCACGAGTCTTAATCTGTGACTGACCAAAGCCAGCAACAACATGAATCTTCATAGTACCTTTGATCGGTTTAACTGCTTTCTTATCTTGCTCTTGCTGTACAAGTTCACATTGTGTTGATGATACATATCTGAAATGTACATTCACCATACTGGATCTTGTTGCCCATTGATAAAACCCTTCCGCGTCTTGAATGACGACTTTGCCACTCTTAATAGCTTCATCAGCAAGACGTTTGCAGGTTCCTCCTAACCCATCACAGGGCCCCTTGCCGTGACCGGCCTCGAAGTAATTCCATCTGGCATCAAGTCCGTAAATTTCCTTATGGTTAGCAATGAGATCAAAAATAAACTTATTACGATATTGACTTGTTGGAGAATCGCTCCAATAATGAATCTTTCGAAGGTCTTTATCAATGTTCTTCAGTACTGGTATGATGTCATTTATGAAGGCTGTTACTGTTGAAGATTTATGACCCATTTCATTAGAGATTATGATGAAACTTTGATGACGCAAAACTCCATCACCTTCACGATAGTATGCTACAATCGGGTGAAGGGTCACCATGGTTTGGTTGAAATAAGCACTCTGTACTTCGTCCATTGATCTACAGCTGTAGTTTTCAGCGAAATCAAGTTGGACCATGATTTCATGTTTAGGAAGGTTAAGTTTCAGACGTTTGAGTTCTTCGTATTGCTTTCCAACACGACCAACGTGCTCCCTGAATTCAGTCATCTGCTTCTCAAATTGATCAAGGAACTTGTCTTTGTTTAATTTGCTTTCAACTATTTTGGTGATAAACTTCTTTTTACCTTTCTCATCTACTTCGACGCGTTTCCATTGTTTCAACGACACGGTGTCATCAAGTGATTGATCTAGCAATTCAATACTTGGCATATTCTCACAAACATCTTCAGGATTTAAAGGAATATCTACGTCAGCTCTTCTAATCATCTTCACTATCAGCGCGGCATTCTGGTGTTTAGTACAAAGACATGAGTTTGCACTTGAATATGCCGCCGTTAAAATATACTTGGGCTTTGACCTATAAAATGACGTGAATGATATCTGATTTGATGGATTTTCTGCTTTAAATTTATTGTACAGATTTTTTAGGTAATCTGTTAGTACATACGTCTGAATCTTCACGCCTTTCTTTATTCTAGTTGCGTCAGCTTTACCTGGTTTTAGTTTACTATTATCTTCGCGCTTCAAGAATTCTTCTATACAGCTTTTGTTTCTTTTTACAGTACTTATTCTTGTAGGTTTTTTCAGTTGGTGGTCCTTGCTTTCACACTTTGAAAGTTTGTGTCTGCTCAACCCAGTTCTTTTTGCCAACATACCAGCGCATCTGTACTTCTTCACTATTTTACCTGATATAATCCTGTGGAGAGATTTCATTGAACCAAGAGGTGTTTTCTCTTTTGTAGCTTTTATCTCACCAATCATTACATTCCCAAGCAGCAAACGTTTTCGAATTTTTGCTCTCTGGTTTTCATTTAACTCTGCATCATTCATCAGCTTTTCAGTTTCTCTTCTAGGTGTATCTGGTCCATTATCTAGCTTCTTCTTTTTCATTCTTTGAAGTGATCTCTGGGTGGATCTATACTTTTTAACAAGTTCTTTTCTTTCTTGCTCCAGTAGTCGTATGCGGGACGTAGCTTCAGATAATTCACGCCTCCATCTTAACATAGCCCCTTTCTTCCGATTGTTCTGGAATGGAAGACGTACAGTCATTCGCCCTCTTTCGTGCATGTTGTCTACCTGTCCACTCTCATACCCACTTGTGTCAGAAATCAGCTCATTATTTCTCATTCGTTCTTGTCGTTTCCGAGTGTAAAATCTTCGAAGTTTCTCACGATTCATTTCATTTCTTCGTTTTCTGTCTCTTTCAGAGAGTCTTTCAGAAGGGACATAACTGCGCCTATTACGTTCTCTTTCCTTTCTAAGATATTCATCGTTGTTCTTCTCTTTTAGCCTTTGTCGGTATGCCTTCTGAATTTCAGCTCTACTCTTTGGCATTTTGGAAATCTGAAAAGTAAAACCATCGTTACTAACAATAAACCTTCGTTACCAATTTAAAACAGTCTGTAAAATCTCGTGTTATAGTTTGAAGATTAATAAAGGAAACGATTCATTAAGATAATATACACTGCAATAGATTCAATGTAATGTCCATACGTTTACAACAATTTAATGCAAGCGATACCAGAACAATTAAACTGAGTAGCATTTTAGTGTCAGATATTACAACTATCTAAGTTTGTTAGTATTTGCTACTAGTATATTCAATAAATGTTCAGTCCAAAATGGTGATTCAAATGTTTAAACCATATCTTAACACCAATAGCCAACTTCGGTAATAATTATACAAAATCTGGAGACTCCTTCAAGCGCTGAACAGACTTAGTAAAAACTGAAACCATCGTTACTTTACAGTAACGATGGTTTAATTAACTTTGGTGTCTATAATAGTAGATAAAGGGACGTAACTCAAGCAGGTTTCTGTCACAAACATGAACTGGGTCATTGGTCAATAAGTTCCTCCGTGTAAAGTCACAAAGAAAACAGAACAGGATTGAGCATGTCACTGAATAGAAAGGTAATTAAATCACTCTTACCTAAAGTGTCTACAAAAGTTAAACTTCAATCTTTTGAAAACGCTAACTCTACCATACACACTGAGTAATGGCGGTAAATAACTTTCCGAATGACGTCAGCACATATAAAGCTACTCACACTCTGCTTTCCTAAGTTTCGAATTTTGGTATCGAAAGTTTCAGTAACGATGGTTTAAATTTTATACCTTCAACGCGTAATGTAGCTACATATTTTAAAATATTTACTGCCAAATACAGCCAATAGATTCTAAGTGATAAAAACTCATTATACGATTCATCAAGACACCGTCGTTTCTACCCTTTTTGTATTATGAAGGGTAACGATGATTTATCAATTTGAATAAGAATTAACAGGTGCGGAATTCATGTTAAAATATTTGAAAAATAATCTAAGAAGTGACAAAACTTTTACTTTTTCTGCATCATATATATCTTGACGCAATAAAATGAATAATTTGTTTAGCAAAAACGATAATCAAGAACAATAACTGAAATGCGCTTATCATGATAACGAAGGTTTATGCGGACTTACAAAAATCGGCGACACTTCATTTTGTGATGATTTCGTAAAGATTAATTGCTAAACACAAATATCATCTGGACAATAACAAAAAACAATGCTTAAGCTTTTAATTTTGAATATACCATTCTTCATTTTGGACATGTGCAAATCGTATGTTTAACTTAAAAATGGAAAACATTGCCAGCGACAGTAACGATGGTTTTAATTTCGGACTGTTTTTTATTAATCTTATCAAAATAATTGTATTGCAAAGGGTGAAAGTTCCTCAAAATATTCAGCAGGGTGGATTTAAAGTAGGTCATACTTAGTCTCGTTATTTACCAGATTAAACTGACTGTATTCAGACTGAACACACAATGTACATGGTTATTGAAAAACAGTTATTACTTGTGTTTTGCTGGGTATTGGAATTATTACTAGATCTATTCTTGTTAAACCAGCAATTAACTGCGCTATGTTGTTTACCGCAGTTGGAACAGGCATGTTGGAATTTGCAATTCTGCCACTGACATTTGCCCTTATTAAAATCAAAGCATGTCGTTATGGGCTTACTGTCCATAGACTGAGATGGTGTTTCACTTGGGTCTGATAGAATGGAGCATCTATACCACAGGTAATTGTTAATTTCTGCCCAATTGCCTGTTGAGCCTGCCTGCCTTAGTCTAAATTGACGGTCATATGTTATCCAGGCAAAACCTGGCCTTTTTGCACAATCCCTAATGGTATTCATGTAATGAAGCAACTCGTACATTTTATCAATATGGTTGGTAAGATAGATTGATGCATAAATTATGAAAGCATCAGTCCACTTTTCAATTGAGTTTATTGTCTCTTTAGTTTGTTTGGGTCTTAGAACTATTTGACCTTCAGAAAATGTAAGGGCTTGACCGCTATACACCTCAGCCAATTCATTTGCTCCCTTAAGTAAAAGTGACAAATTAATGTATGCTCCTCTACAAATCTGGCTTTTTAACGTAGATGGAACGTGAATAGCCAAGTCGTCTTGCGGCGACCGGAATGGGCTGGGATTTATCGTCTCCCGGAAGTTAAACATATTACCGGAAGTAGCATTAAATGGCGACAAAACATTGTAACTTGGGGCCTGCATTTCACATGAAATGTGGCCTTGCTCTTCGTTTTGGTTGCTGCTTCCTTTCTCAAGAGAGGCGGGAGCGCATTCAGAGTTCAACAGGACTCTTTCAAAGTCAATAATAGGTAAGGTTTTCTCACCATTATCCTCTGCCGTCGCCCTATCTGGGTCCGAACGAAGACTTCTCCTTACTCGTCTCTCTTCTCCGTTGTCCCCCTGGCCTTGTTGTGTTTCTGCCACGTTTCTCTTTCTTCCACGACCGCGTCCTGGCATTTTTCTTGTAGAAGCTTTCTCCTGTCACGGCAATAGCGCAGTAAAAAGTGAGCCACATGTTGAGTGAGCGCTTCTTTTATGTAATTGCCGCCGGGGGCGTGGCCTGACGTTTACGCTTCTTCCGGCGATAAACCAAAACAAAGTTACGAAATAAATTCAATGTATTTTTGAATGAAAATAATTGTTATTACTTGTAAGTGAAAAAGGTTCGATGTGACCGGGTCCTCCAGTAAGTTTTTATTTCCGCTGTTGTATATGTGTGTATATTCTGTTCTAAAGTTTTGATCCTTAATTTGGACTTATTTTTACCGAAATTGCACGAACTTTTTATCAGTTTTTATTAATTAAAACTAACATACACGCTGTATATGCACTAATTAATTTTTAAGCGAGACCTTATTTACTCGTTTTATCATTTATTTTTAATCATACCTTGACATTTTATAATATGTGCCTGTCTACAAGTTGCAGTCAACAAACAATTCTATTGTTAAGCAATTTTTATGCAATATTATAAACAATATATTTTCTAATCACAATGTGTTGGGCACATTAAAATCAATTAACAAATCTATTGTTAAGCGATTAAAATCAATTAACAAATCTATTGTTAAGCTATTTTCACACCCTGTTATTATCACGCGTCACAAACAATGACGACAGTCAAGATTTTACGGCCGATGTGTGAAAATCTATTGTTTGAGAGAAACAATTGAATATAAGTGTACGTGTATTTGTAAACCACGGGACCAAGATATTGGTTCGAGAGTTCGACTCAGTCCTGTTCGACCCAACAGAGGTTGACTAATATAGATATAGAAGGGAAATTGATCGGTGCCAGACAATGTGTTCGACTCGGCCAATTAATTCGACCCGGTGGTGTTCGAGTGAATGAACTTATACTGTAGTTGTATATTTTTTCAATAACATTACCCTATTTAAGAGTCATAAAACATTATTGCACTTACGTAACTACTTAACATAGTTAAGTTCTACCAGGAATATAATTTGTGATACGTTCCATCTAAATATGTTAGGTAAAATCAACTTTTTGCGATATTGTATAATAGCGATAACATTTTCAGGTAGAGATTTATGGGCAATTGCCATTGCTGGAAATATCAAAACTGATGTTGGTTTGAGACCGCATGTAAAATATGTTGGCAACATGCATGGGAATGAGGTAAGTCCGTGCTAAGTCTAACTCAA
Organism: Mactra quadrangularis; assembly: GCA_025267735.1. Taxonomy (NCBI): domain Eukaryota; kingdom Metazoa; phylum Mollusca; class Bivalvia; order Venerida; family Mactridae; genus Mactra; species Mactra quadrangularis. The sequence goes on from CM046305.1 coordinate 5,716,915, forward strand.
TGGTCAACTGGATAACTGATAGCTTGGCTTTTATTTTGTGCTCAACACAATGATGTAATATTAAGTACATATGGTCATAGCTCGTTTTGATGTTATGAACAATATAGATAGTAATTAAATACACAAATAAATGAAATATAAAAGATGTATTACTTATTGTTATTGCTTCTTATCATACTTTCACCATAATCCTGAAAAATTAAGCCGGCATTTAAATGGATTTCACCACCCTAATTAAGATTCATGAGCAACCATTGTACTCTCAGTTTTGAAATCTCATGTGAAGCAACCAGTTTCAAAAGAATCTGTAACAGTTGAAGATCACCCTTAAAATATCTCATTAAGGCTAAAGGTTTTTAACACTGAACAAGTAGAAAATATGTCTTGCTGATTATATATGTCAGCGAAATATAGAATTTACTATGCAACTTGGTAAGAGCTATATATATTTATCAGGTTGTAGGACGTGAACTACTATTGCATCTTACGAAGCATTTTGTATCGGAGTATAGTACTAATTCTACTATACAACGCTTCTTAAATACTACAGTAGTACATTTGTTACCTAGTATGAATCCTGATGGCAACGCTGTGTCTTCTCCGGCATGTGACTCAATTGTTGGAAGGTAATGTTTTTTTGTTTTTATTTTTTATTTAGCATAGCCTCCTCTGTTTAACTGCGTGTATATACTGTCATAATACTATCAACATTTTTGTATAAGCTTTATTGAAGTTGTTGAATTATTATCGTATTTATTGATGGTTCATACGATCGTTCAAATTTTCGCTTCTTAATATGAGAGGTTTGTATCGCTTACATGGCTAATTGCAATTGCAAAATATTATTTTTAATTGTTCTTCTTTTTGTCATAATCTTTCCCAAACAAACATTGATTTGTGTCCACTTATATATCTTGATGGACATTATATTTCTTCAGTTAAAGCAAGTTTACTTTCTAAGTGTTTATATCTATGTAGATATTATTATTAATGAATAATTTGAAACCAAGAATTTAACGAATGTTAAAGTTGTGTAAGTTGCGTCCTTTTATGTAAGACAGTAGAACACGGGTGATGAGAGGTTTTTTTTCTGAAAAAGTGTCTAAATCAACCTTTGACCTATATATTTAACCATTACAATAAACTATGCCATAGCTGTTTGTTTGTACAATGAAATACTCATGTGATACAGAGAAATGGATAAAAGATATGGTATCTTTGGTAATTTGTAATAAAAAGGTGTCTAGCTGGGACAGTAGTTGTTGACTATTTCTGTGTTATATGGGTGACTCCCTATGCTAATTGATTACACATTCGTCGTGGTACGCTCCTAGCGGTATGAATGAACAGCGAACTTGTTGCTACTTTTCAGGAACAATATGAACAATGTAGATCTAAATAGGAATTTTCCTGATTTAAGTAATGGTGTTAATCCACCCAAAGCTCCTATACAACCTGAAACACGTCTAATCATGGATTGGTTACCACAATACCCATTTGTCTTATCAGCTAATCTACATGGCGGAGCTTTAGTAGCTAATTATCCGTTTGATCATTATAGCTATCCCGGTGGTAAGTGGTTTACATGTATTTGATGATTTGTTTTAGTTAGAAATAACGCGGTAGCAACACATTGTAAAGGTTTACTTGTTACTGGGCGCATTCATTCATCAGTGACAGACAAGTGCTCTACATGATTAAGAAAAGGTGGTTGGAGGGAAAATGGAAATATTTTTCTTGACCAAGCTCCACGAAAGTATTCCCGCCTGGAAATCGAACCCATGATCCCTCGATTGGTAGACTAGTGTGCTACTGAGATAGTCTTGATGAACGTATTATTATCAAAAAGTGATTAGAAGACAATAGAAAGATGGTATAGTGTTTTGAATAAATAGTCACTTGTTATCAAAAAATACATTACTTGTGTCATATTATTTCTATGTAACATACGGGGTATTGTTCTATAAGTTATTCTGCACTCATTCTTGAATGACCGTGAAAATAAAATCTAAAACATTGAATACGATTTCCTCGATTATAAGATAAAATGGTAAAGCAAACCTGCACTTTTTGTTTATCTTGTATCTGGGACAGCGTGTACAGGCAGTAAGGGGTTGCAAAACAACTTTTCGTTAAATAACATTCTTTCACTCTTCAGAATAGCTGTGTCTTAACTTGTGGCTCAACCACAAAATTTGTGTTTAATGTCTCGTTGATGAAATAAAAACTACACTCACACCAGCATTGATAGATAATCCTCTATGTAATATTACAGCTAAGAGTGAATATGAAGCAGAGTGTCCTGATGATGATACCTTTGTATTTCTTGCTTCCACATTCGCTAGTTCTCATTCTACAATGCATATTGGTGCCGAGTGTGATGGATATAGATTTAAAAATGGTATTACCAACGGTGCTGAATGGTATCCTGTTAAGGGTAAGTTTTATGTTGTGAAATTGGTTGTAAGAGAAAAACAGAAATGCATGTACAATGTTCAACCTCGGAATGAGGTTTTATAAAATATCTAGTATGAGATTTGTCAAGTGCGAAGCCAACTAGCTTTCTTATAGGAAGGCTAGTGTCACTGATTCTTCTACTACTTGCATAATCTTCAAACACCGATGATGTCTTTTTGTATGTTTATATGTAATGACTTCAACAACCAGAGGCATAGTTGGTACTTATCTTACCATCCGTTTTTGGTTGCACAGCTACTGGATGCACACCGTCTAAAAGCATTTGTCTTCATCCTTACTTAATCTAAAGAGCCAATGTCAATATCTAAACTCGATTCCATGCCTTTTTATCATGAAATAAGTAGTTGTTCTGTACCAACTGATCTACGAACGGGAATTGAAGGTATGATTTAAAATTCTCATTAAAATGCTGTTATAATTCTAAAATATGATACAGGATGGGAGAAACAAATAAATGAAGAATTAAGAAAACATTGTTTCGTATGACAGCGGTTTGACTAGCCACCTTACTTTACACAATGATTATTTAACGACCCTTTGTCACAGCAGTATTTGACTTTGTTCGCATATTTTGGTTTTCTTGTACTAAGCATTTACGATATAGTTTTCTGTTGACGAAAACAACTAGGTTCGCATTGAATGAAATTTTAATAAATCATGATACGTAGTGTTTGTCCAATGATTTCTACTGCAATGTTGTTTCCTTTCAATCACATTCAGGCTTGTGTTTACAGGTGGAATGCAGGACTATAATTATCTTGCTCACGGTATATTTGAACTAACGCTAGAAATAGGTTGTTGCAAATATCCACCAGCAAATCGTTTAGAGAACTATTGGCAGATCAACAAAAATGCTATGATTAACTTGCTCATGGAGGTGCATAGGGGTAAGTGTGTTGTGTAAAAAATAAGAGATTATGGTTTTGGTTTTTGTTTGAAATGATTCTTCATAACTTAATATATCGATGTCTGTATTTTGTAAACATTTATTTACATGTATATCGAGAAGCTTACAAAACATTTTACCCAATAAAAAAATAACGTTCCTATAAATGTTAAAAACAAACTTATGCAGAGCTAATGTGGTGCAATTATGGTTGGATGTTATTTCCAATTTTTAGCTCGACTTTTCGAAGAAAATGAGAGCTATTGCTATCACTTTGGCGTCGGCGTCGGCGTTGGCGTTGGCGTTGGTTTTCAGGTTAAAGTTTTTTGAAACACTTATAACTTCAACACTATCCAAGTTATTTTATTGAAAGTTGGTATACTTATTAAGTGGGACTATATTAACCATTCTGTGAAAGGGGATAACTCTGGATGAATTATTTTATGAGTTATTGCCCTTTTATAATTAAATAATTGCAAAATATGAGGTTAAAGTTTTTCCTATTTAGAATATCTTCAATACTGATCAATTCATTTGACTTAAAGTTTGTATACTTATTTGTCAGTACAATATCTACACGACTGTGAAGGCACGTAACTGTGGATGAATTATTTTTGGAGTGATTGCCCTTTTATACTTAAGAAAAATGCAAAATATAATGTTAAAATCATTTCTATATGTAATATCTTTAATACTAATCAAGATATTTGACTTTAAGTTTGTATACTTAGTTATGGGTACTATATCTACACAACTATAAAGGGACGTTACTTTGGATGAATTATTGTTGGAGTTATGCCCCTTTATACTTAAACATTTAAGATTAAAATTTGTTCTCATGGGATATATTTAGAACTTATAAATATATTTGAATGAAAGTTGGAATGCTTATTCGTCAGTTCTTCATCTATCGGACTATAAAGGGACATAACTCTAGATGAATTACTTCAGAGTTATTCCCCTTTATACTTTAATATTTAAGGGTTATGTTTGCTCAAATTTAATATATTTTGTTTGATAGAAAGTTAGTATACTTTTTCATCAGTACTACATCTAGTTGAATACAATGGGATGTAATAATTGATGAATTATTGTTGGAGTTGTGACCCTTTTCAACTTTTTAATTCGGGAGAAAGTATTATGAAGTGAAATATTTTCGATACTTAAGCAGATATTTAAATGACAATTAGTATGCTTATTCATCAGTACTACATCTACGCGACTACAAAGGGACATAACTCATGATGTTATTTTTTGAAGTTATGCCCCTTACTTTAATTTTGAATTTTGTTCAAATTGAAATACAATGTATTTATAGTTCGTCATATAGATATTTAAATGAAAGTAGGTATGCTTATTCGTTGATACTATGTCTACTTTACTCTGAAGGGGCGTAACTATGGATGAATGTTCTAGGAATAATGCCCCTTTTATATTTTACAAATATGAATTGGTAATTATTGTTTGACTGAATTATATACTTTCAAAAATTATGTCCTGTCTTGAAATTACTTTTGTTTAAAGATAAGCCTTGCCATGAACAAAACACCCGAAAAGTCGAGCGCGCTGTCCTTGGACTGCTCTTGTATAGTATGCAGAAAGTTGGATTACACGAATATCACATTTAAATGACAATTGAAAATAAACCTGACATGCATAGAAATTGTCTTGGGTGATTATCAGAACAAATAAATTGAGGCTTTGAGATCTGTTATGCATACAGCCAGCTTGCTTTCTGGAAAGGAAACTTATTGATCTTTTACTCAGAAGTGCACAATAAACACTGATTATGATGATAATAATTATGATGGTGGCGATAGTATTGATGATGTAATACTACTTGTTTATGTAACACTTTACATTTTGTTACTATGAAGCTGAAATGCCCTAATTACTAAGTTACTCAATTTTTTGCATTTCGAAAAAAGAGCTTAAATAGTTTTCTGTTATTGATCATTAAAATTTTGTTTCCACCACATGTCTTATAAATTAAATTATTTTTACGAATTAATTGATTTATATTGTGATTGTTTAACGAAGTTGTATGAGTGTTTGTACCTGTATATATAATTGTTATTTTAAGGTGTAAAAGGTTTCATACTCGACAAATCAGATAATTCATCTATAGTTGGTGCCAACTTAACACTCATGGGTAGAGAGAGTGTTCCCTTTAAATCGTTACGAAATGGAGAATATTATCGTCTTCTTATGCCTGGTACCTCTTACAAGTTACAGGTATTAAAACATTTTATTTCTTACTTTGCATAGTCATGTCCGTTATGTTCTAGTTTAACTACATTCTCAAGCGCGAATTAGAGCTCATGTTATGTAAAATGATCGATGAATATGTCTATCAATCGAAACATTGACATTTGAAGTTTTAAGTCACTCTACACTTGATTAGTAGTCAACGTTTATCCTTTTTATTTAAACAGCATACTTGTTGAAAATCTAAATTTGATATCATTATGTGATAGTTTGTTTCTTTCCTTTGGCTTCAAAGAATGATAATGATAGCATCGGACAAGGGCATCTTATAATTATAGTTCATACAAGAAAACAAAAACCTGTTTATGTAAACAATACAATGAACTAATCTACGACAGGGGATGCTAAGGATGACAATAAAATGTTTTAAAGTATTAATTTAGATATGTTTTAATGAGTGTCTTGTTGGCGTAATGGTAAAGTGTTCTACCATTACAAGCATGATTGATTAATGTAGATGGTGGTCTATCCGCCTTAGTTACAAACTACACAACCTTTATATTCAATACTGCGCTACCTTTAAAATGGATTGGTTTATTTTAATGTTTACTCAAATACGTACTGTTATTTTGTACAAACGATATATATCGGAGGTTTTTAATGGATTATAATTTATTAAAACCTCTCGTTGTGTTAGTGAAATTAAGTTTTAAAAAGTAATAAATGAAGCGAGAAATATAGAAAATGTTATTTTTGCAATGAAGAGATGAGTTAAATAGAAAAATTATGAAAAACCTTGTACATGTATAGTTAAACTTGAAATTAATTTTGCAATTGTTGTTATGAGTAAGATTTCTTTGCATTTTATAGTATGTGAGTTTTTGACTTGTTTCATTTTCAGGTTTCTGCAGACGGTTATAAATCTAGTAGTCATAGTTTTGAAGTCGAAGAGGGAAATGTAAAAAGACTCGATGTACTTTTAGAGAAATCCTCTGGGTTTCCATCAAAATCTAAAGACGTACTAGACTCCAGGAATTCAGCAAGCTATCAGATAATAAGTTATCTCCCTTTGCTAGTTATTTGTCCTACTTTATTTCTGTTATGATGATAGTGAAGGACATAGTTTAAAAAAAGTGTTTTTATTTTTTTAATTTCTGGTTATGTTGATATTTTGTAGCAAAATTTTACAGATAGAATCTAGTTTAGCGGACCCCGCTATTGCGCATGCTCGGACGTTGCGTTGTTTACAAATTTTGGACGCCATTTTGTTTTTAACTATGCAGATTTTATTCATTATTTAAATAAATTATTTTTAATAACTATTTTAAAATGCTTTTTTTGTTATCCATTTATAACATCAGCGGGTGTGTGGGGGCGGCAGCCACCATAAAAACAGAAAATTACCCGCATTTACCTTCGCGCGTCTGCTCATAGAAACAGCACGCTGTGCACGCATATTTATATTTACTTCCGGGGTCTGCTTAACTAGATGTGTTCCAATGCTACATACTAAATGACCAGTAATTTAGTAAATGTTTAACATGGTTTTATGTTGTATAGCTTTCGAACGGTTTAGACATGATTTGGTCAGTGACAGGTTAACACTTTTGCTGTTTGAAGATGGTGTAATGCAAAATGTATATCACGATGTATAAAGGTTGTTTAATAGGCAAAAGACAACGAATACTTGTACGACTATACTTTTAGGTTGCTTTAAGCAGTTGTGTTAAGCTAAATGTTACATATGGAAAAGCAATAGTGTTGCAATTATTGATTCTTTCGAAAGTAAAGTAATAATATTTGTGGCAATATTTGTATTCGTTTATTTGTAAATTTCACAATTTGTATTAAGTTTATGTTGCTAGTTTGTTCTGAAATCAAAATTATCCAATATTAGGGCAGATACTGAATTCTTCAGTGAGTCCAGTAAAATTTCATAGAGGAAATAGGCCACTGCTGGGGACCATTATCTGTGTTTCATTTATTTTTCATCTTCTGAGTGTCGCTCTAAATTGCTTTAAAATATGTAAGGTGATTATGATGGAAGATGGAAGTACGGTAAGCTGCAACTATAAGCTACGTATAGATTTTGAATGAAAAAAATGGCTTATTGACTTTGAAAGAAAATGACCATTGTTGATCCCACTTAGAGTAGCCAGTGTCCAAATTATGTTCTGATTTATTCAGCAAGTTTATTATTGACTTTTAATGCCATAATTTCGTTCTGAGTTTTACTTCAAAATCTGGATTTATATCATGTTAGCAGAAATATGTTTGACATGCAAATAACTTATAACTTACGAATGGTTGTCTTGAAGTTTATTCACTTTGTGGTTACTGCTTTTGTTGTAATAATTACTCAATGTGCTAAAACAAATTATTACTTAGGCAGATAAGGTACATACATAGCAAGGTGCCAATAAAGTATGTCGTTAATAAATGTCATGGTTGTAGATGTATAATTCAATCATGACTATTGAAGCTGAGAAGATATTTAATTCTCTTAACGATATAAAATACTGTGTATATCTTGTATTTTTTAATGGACAAAAATGTTTTTGTAGGACAAAAATATTTGTCCAGATTAGAGGACAAAAATATTTGTCCAGATTAGAGAAAACATATTGTTAGATAACATTCAAAATCAAAGTGTTTAAACATTGGTCAGGTGTAATTGTTTTGTTAGTGAATTTACATATCGATGGTGCATTTTGTAGTCAGTTTATTTGTTTACTATCGAAAATGTTGACAATTTTTAAAAGTAATTATTTTTAGCCATTGTATACAAAATTTTTAGTCGTGGCTATAAGGGCTATGTCTATTTTAATATCATATGTCGTACAGGTAATATTTTGTTTGCTTTATTTTTAAACGTAACATATTTTTAACAAATGTTGTTTTATATCATTTTACTAGTGTAATTTTTTTCTAGTCATGACTATGTATGATTTGGTTTTGTTTTAAAGACAATTGATGTAGTTTGATTTATAGTATTTTAAGTGATGGTATAATGTGGAGATAGGTGTGCCGGTATGACTGCTTCGTTACTTTGTGTGTAGAAAAATTAGTCATTGTATTTATGTACATTGGAAAATCCCACCTAGCAAATCGATTGTCCAAAACTGTAATTAGAGAATACAGATTGTAAGATATCATCCAGAATCAAGTGTTTAAACAATGGCCTGGTGTAATTGTTAGTGCTTGCACATACTGATTTTGCATTTTGTTTAGTATTGAAAATGTTGACAATTGTGGAAAATCTTTGCATGATAAATTTTCAAGTCATAGCTATGAGTGTTTTACTCAATTTTCAATGACATATTTTGTATAAATTTATTTTTTAAACGTAACATACGAGATAAGGCTCGAATTTTATATAACAATTGTTGTTTTTACCATTTTGTAGTTCTGTTATATCAACCTGTCACAACTTGAATAATTACACAGTCACTGAATGTGTTAGTATTTATCTTCTTTTAAACCATTGAGCCACCGATCCATATTAATTATTGATGATCTAACTATATATGTAGCAATTTTGATTATTGTTGAAAAAAAACAAGTTCAAAAGAACTTAAAAATAACAAATTCAGTGACCGTGTAATTATTTATGTTGTGACAGGTTAGTATAACAGAACTATACAAGTGTGATTGCTGTTCTAGTCATGACTATGTATGTTTGGTTCTGTTTTAATAACAGTTAGTGTTGTTTGGTGTAAAATGTTCGTTTTAGTGGTCGTATAATTTGGAAGCTTGGTGTTCCGGTATGACTGCTACGCTACTTGCATGAAGAAAACTTAGTCATTGTATTATATACATTGAAAACCCCCTCTTAGCAAATCCATTGTCTAAAAATGTAATTAGAGAATACAAATTTTAAGATATCATCCAGAATCAAGTGTTTAAACATTAGCCAGGTGTAATTGTTAGTGTATGTACATACTGATTGTGCATTTTGTTTAGTATTGAAAATGTTGACATTTTTTGAAACATCATTGCATAGCAATTTTCCAGTCATTGCTATGATTGTTATACACATGTACTCAATTTTCAATGGCATGTGTTGTATAAGTATCATTTTGTTTGCTTTAGTTTTAAAACGTAGTCTAGTTTACAGATCTTTTTAAGTATTGTGTTTTAGTCATGACTATGTATGTTCAGTTGTGTTTAAATGACAAGTGGTACTGTATGTTGTAGTGTGTATTGTTTGTGTAATATGAAACCTTTTTGTGGTAGTATGACTGTTACATTACACATTTGTAGATAACTAAGTCATTGTATTATAACTATTGTAAATAGGCCGAAGCTTAGCCAGTGCCCAAATTGTGTTCTTTTTTATTTAACAAGTTTATTATTGATTTTAATGCCATTTTTTTGTTCTTTTTTTGTTCTTACTTTTTCGAGTTTTACTCAAATCTGGATTTTTTAATGTTAGCAGGAACATGTTTGTCATGCAAATAATTTTAAGTCTATACATTTTAAATTACAAATGTTAGTTTTGACGTTTACTTAGTTGATGATTAATGCTTTTGTTGTAATAAGTTATCAATATGCATAAACAAATTATTACTTAGGCAGATACAGCTCATACATTGCATAGTGCCAAAATAAGTTTTCCTTAATAAATGTCATGAATGTACATGTGTGATTTAATCATGTCTATGGAAACTGGAAACATATTTAATTTTTCTAGGATACAAAAGACAATGTTAGTTCATTGTATTGTATTTTATGCTGGACACAATGTTTTTGTACTGAAAAATTGGCATTTTTTTACAAGTGTAAAAGTAGTTTTGGATGGCATTGTTTGTACATGTACAAACAAGTTGTGCATTTTGTTGTTATTATACCCCCGCTTCGAAGAAGAGGGGTGTATACTGTTTTACCCTTGTCCGTCCGTCCGTTACAAAATTTCCGTCGCAGTTTTCTCAGCAACTATAACATGTAGCAGCCTAATACTTTGCATATTGCTTCATCCCATAGTCCCATGTGGTGTAAAGCGATTTCATGCTCCTTGCTCATCTACTTCCTGTTTGTCGCATATTTTTAGATTTTTGCGGGGGTATCACTTGTGAGCATTAGCTCACAGATTTACTTGTTTTTTCTGTTTACTTCTAAAAACGTGACTATTGTGTTTGCTTTAGTTGTAATACAGAGTCTATTATCAACACATCATGTTTTATGAAATTGTACCCGTATAATTTGTTTTCTAGTCATTCTACTATGAATACGCAGTATTGTTTATGTCTGAGTGGATTGATATTTACTGTGCATGGACGCAGGATCTTATCATCCATATTCATCCCACCGTCAAAGTGTTTCTCCATCTTCTATTATTTGGAGTTTAACTGCAGTGCACTAGGCTTTTTGATACTATTTTATACAATTTGTAATTGAAACAAGAAAAAGGGCAATAATACTGTACGTGACAAGATAAAATTTATAATATTTAGATTATATAGATATAATGCAACAATGATCGGTAGTCTCATACAGGAATATGAGGGCAAGGCTACATGTAAAAAATACCATTCTTAAGTTTATAAATGTCACGATTTTATTTCAGCTTGATTGTGAAACGGGTTCTTACAACTTAGATTTGTCACACTCATGTCCCATTTTTGGCCCTTTCTCAGTACTAAGTTAGATGGAAAATGTTTCTTGCTCTTGGAAACAACAAGGTAGGTATTGGATATAATTTGAATTAAATATAAGCTGGATACCCCAAAATTACCAGTCCTACGCCGTTACCAATCTACCACGCTCTATTCTTAGATAGGCATATTAATTATGGTACCTATGAATGCCACATTGTAGTATAGGTAAAATTTCAAATGGAGTCTTACCTTTTAACACTTGTATGCGACTACTGAATGTTGAATCTCTGTACAGGACGATTTGTATCTGTAACTAGTATTGTGATTTTGTTTTATATTGTTAAGATTAAATGATATTGTCATAAATAAAAGTGTGCCAACAAACAGAAATTGTCGTAGTTTTTATAACATCATTCCCAACTCCTCGGCCATTCACTACGGATGAATATCGGACATATTTAGACGCCATGTTGGAAATACTTTCGCGTCACATAACCAAACAAAATGGCCGTTGAGAATTGCTCATTTTAGCTAAATATTTGGAAACGCAAACAGCTCACGACACGATTATCAATTATAAATTGAATTACACTTACCTGTACATAGTTAAGAATATGTTTTGTTGAATGGTTTTGCTACTCGTGCTAAAGCTTTGTCATGCAATTTACCATTTGACTGCTTTATCCGGTATTTGAAGTAAACAGATACTAGATTGTTTAAACAATGACAAAGTCTCGTTTTAGTCCATGACTTTTAAATACATGATTCGATAAGATCACTGGACAATTTCAAGTCCCATGAATAATATAAAATTGTCTTTGCTGTGTGTTAACAACAACAATAACGCTCGTGGAATTAAGCAACCGACTCGTTCACGGTGGCAATACCATGTGACTATGACACCACAAATGCTACGGTTTCAAGATTTGTTTGTGTTTGGTTTAATGCCGTAGCAACACATTGTATAGGTCATATATAACGGCAGTACGGTTTCAAGAAGAATACTAAAAATCCACTTCCACTGAGTTTTAAAGAGTTGTAAGTTTTTTTTATTCTTGTCAGATTTACATGATATAGTCCATTTTTTCCCAAATGTCAAAGTTTGAATAATTTTACGGTGATGATTACATACAATCTCAATATCACGAGTGTTAGACACGAAGTCACCTTGAAATTATTCATGATTTGACAGTTAAGAAAAAACGAACTATACCTACTGTTAAGACATGAACCTGCATTACATGGGTGCACTTGTATATAACCCATTTATCAAACGTGCAAGCGATGTGGACGAGTAAGTTTCATTGAACACATCTTGATAATGTTGTACAGTTCTTCAGCGATAGTTAAGCGTTTTGTTAAGGCAATTGTAACTATCAGGCATCTCAGAATGGAACGTCTGAAAGAATTTTAGGTTGGGTATACCGCCAAGGCTATACTTCGTATAAAGGTCACACAATGGCGGTCGATCAATCTACTTGCCGTTCCTGGAAAAGGCAAAATCTCTGGATTAGGCTGTTAAACAGTTACTGAGTGCATAATTTTGTCAGTGACTGATAACAACCACATTTGTTTAAGAATCAGAGGTAAAAGGGAGACTGGTCTTAGAAATTATTTCATGACCAAGCTCCACGAATCAAACACTCAACCCCTTGATCAGACTTGTGCGCGCTGACATTATTATAACATAGGATTGTGTTAGAACATTGTGTTTAAGTTATTAAAATTGCATTAAACTATTAGTTGTAATTAGTCCATTTAAGTTATTAAAAAACAAAGATAATTATTCAAAATATACTGTCAAGCCCATATTCCACTTACGACATGTGAGTTCGAATCTCAGTTGGGATCATGGATTTTTATTGGGTTACATTTACATTGTGATTGTTAATGTTGCTCACCAAAATATTTGTAAGAGAAGTTAATAGAACGATAGGTTCATGATTTAATAACATAGTCAGTAATCGGTGTGTGTCCACTTTAGCAATATGTATCCTCGTCATTTGGGTTGGTGACTTCTCTAGAAATGAAGGAAAATTCTTATTAAATACAGAATGCTTAAACCAAAGATACATTCCTGTAAGTAGCATTAGGCATGCCTTGGAGCAAATATAAATAGTTAACTGACTTAAAAATATTGTATGATAACCCCTGATCATTGAAACCATCTTGGGACAGGTGTCCCTCACAGTAGTAATTTACACGTGGGTGGAGTGGAACAACTGTATGTTCTGTTTTGTTAAAAGTTTTTCTATAAATTTGTTGCTCAAGGAAATAAACAGTGCTCATAGTGGATTCTAAATGGGGCCCTCTTGATCCCTAAGCATGCATCCTACCACTGGACCATTTCTCCTACCAAATATAACACGAGATAGAAAAAACATGAATACCAAATTGTTGCTTACATTTTATTCACAATAATATCATTCTATCACTATATACATTAAAATTAGAAAAAATTTCACTATACAAATAAATAAATATCCTTTTGATACAAAAATAACACAACCAATGTACACATGACACATCAATTGTATTTTTTTACAATTAATATTTTGGAAAAATGCTTAAGATTATTTTTCTGAAAATTTACACATAGTTTTATTACAAGTGTACACCAACATTTGAAAGTTTTAATACAATGCAGTTTTCAGGTACAAACTACCCATGTTCAAAGTAAAGAATCATAACTTTCTTTTTTTGTTCATTATTTATGCAAAGAATACAATTTTCATTGATACATTTTATTTTGGTTGCAGCACTAGATATTCGTCAGCCTCTAAAACAACTTATCAATGCTTTAGCATTAGTTTAAAAATAAATTTGTAATCTCACACCTATAAGAAAAATTTACAAATTTCAAAAACAAAAACTAACAAGTAATGCTATAAATTCAATAGATTACTTTAAATATCTTTTCTAGCTTAAGAAAACAACATAAGATGCACAATTTTCTGGTAAGCTCAACTGCTTAAAATTCTAATAGTTTACCTAAGTACGACAAAGCAGTTTAGTCCTCATCAACACACATTAATAAGTTTCTGAAAGCCAACATTCATTTAGGCTAACAAAAGAAACAAGGAAAATAAACTCAAATGGCTTGTTTAGAAAATTACTTTCCTATCCTTATATCAAAGACTATTACATATATTTTTGGTTTGGGCAACCAATTGTGTCTGTTGGACGTCCAAAATTCTACAAACACGATACAGTGCTTGCTACTAAAATGACCTGTACAGACAATCAATTCCATGTCCTTATTTTGGCATTAGCTTCATTTTCATTCTTTATTCAGAATAGAAAATCAATACAGTAATATCACTATTTACACTAGATTTGGACGGATTAAATGTGAGTCAACAAGAGGAGTGACTTTATCAGGATGCAACTGTTTAAGATGTTGTTTTTAACAATCTCAGGATGCAGCTGTTTTATCTATCTCAGAATGCAGCTGTTTTAGATGTTTTTATATATCTCATGCTGCAGCTGTTTTTATTTATCTCAGGATGCAGCTGTTTTAGATGTTGTTTATCTACCTCATGATGCAGCTGTTTTTAATGTTGTTTTATCTATCTCAGGATGCAGCTGTTTTTGATGTTGTTTTTATCAACTCTTTGGAAGCATTTTCACGGGCTTGTAACATACGCTGTCTTGCTTTTTTAAATGCATCTAAAAAAATCAAAATCATGTCTTTATTCTACAATAACCAATAAATTTGCTATATGCTTGACTATATGTCCAATTTCATTTACAGTTAACTGTTATATATAAACAGTCTAAATTTGTATGTAGGGCTCTACACTGGTATATGTCAAATACCAGTATTGTAGAATCTATAGATATATTGGATCGAACATTTCTATATCAAACAAATATTGATCAATGACAGTCATACAAATAAAATTCATGGCCTGCAAATAAGATGATATTTTGTATTGCAGAAAGAAGAATGAAAAATCAAACTCCAAATTTGTGAGAAACTGCATGATTTCAAAGAAATTTCAGTAGGGAAGACTCCTGTCAATAGCCCCTGTAATATAAGGAAAAAGCCCCAGTTCCAAACAGTAGTATGTAAAATTAAAAAGACTTAGAAAATTAAGCATTCTAAAGCTATTATAACATAAAGAGACATACCTAAAACATTAGTAATGTTCTGTTGTACTGCATTGATACTGAAATAAGAATTAAAGAATGTGAATGAGAAAAATGCCATGAGAGAAGTCATATGAAGAAAATAAACCTAGGTTCATCCAGTCAATAGGTTTCCCTCAGTTGGCAGTAGGATAAACATAATGCTATAACTATAAGTAACTCACATCAATGCCATTCTCGTACCCAGAGTCTAGTAGGATTCTCAATACAAGCTAGTATTTAGAATCCTACTAGACTCTGGGAACGAGAATGCATCAATGCATAATCAGTATCATTTCTTTTACATGTATACAGCTTGCTTGGTGCTAATCAACTAAAAAGCAACATCAACACTTGTTTGGTAATATCAACAGTCAAGCTGTTTTCAAAATGATGGTATTTGTGTAAATGGTGCCATAATTATTGTTTTTAGACAATAATTTATTCAATTACATGGCAATTCATTTAATCACACTTGGGGAATGTACTTTAGTCAAAGATTTAATATGTAATTAAAAGATGCCAATTTTAGGCAATAGTTAAATCAATATAACTAAAAGGTTTATTGGAACCTGGGTCAGTAACACTGGTTGGTAGCGTGCCGGGATTTTGAATCTAGTGTCCTGAAGAGAGTATGGGTTCAAGTCCTACCATAAGGTTATATTCTTCCAGGAAAATTTGACAAAAATGTCAATTTTCCTCTATGAATAAGGTATATTGAGAAGTTTCCAACCTTGTGGAAGCATAGGTTATTACTGGCTACAGACAAGGGTCCTGAAAAGCTAGGTAAGGTGTGCAGGACGCTGTAAAATATCCTTAATTATGTTGACACAGTGTTAAATCCACTATAAAAGTTAGAAGGTTTATCTAGACAATGTCTTACCCTAATGCTTCCAATAATGAACTTAGAGATTGTTTGCTGGCTTTCTTTTCTCTAAATGCTCTGAAATAAAGAAATGTCAAGTATGATACTAAACAGCGATTGAATTTTTACAAGTTTGAAATTACATAACATACAGTACATCTAAAATTCTGATATGAAATTATTATCCGAGTACATAAAGACTGGTGTCTCAGAATATAAAAGTGTAGATATAACTTAAAGAGATAATAATAAAAATAGAATATTTCTCAATATATTCATTACTTCTTTGTTTTTGAAAGTTTGACTTGTGTTTCGTTTGATTGACATGCCAAGTTAAAAAATTTACCTGTACATACTGTTAGTTTGTTTTAAAGTTTCGTACCCTTGTTTTTGATACTTTGAGGTAAAATTGTATACTCCTCTTGTAATGAATTGATGAATGTTTAGAGTATTTACTTGAGAGGAAGGGAATCAAAATAAATATGAAAAAAAATTACCTTGACTGCATTATAATATTTAAATTCACATTCACACTGCCTGTAGTCTCTGTTCTAAAACCATATTTACTTAAATGGGTGCCCTAAAATAACATTAAAAAAAACAAATTAATAAAACAAAGGATCACTTTTAATACTACAGCTACCCAGCTAGCTCAGTCAGTAGTGCACAATTCTACTGATCAAGGGGTCATTATAGATTCGATTCCAGCAGAAGGGGGAGGCTACTTTCATGTAGCTTTGTCATGAAATAATTTCTATGGCTATTCTCCCTCCTACCACTGATTTTTATGATGTAAGGCAGTCGTCAGTCACTGACAGGTTACTAAAGTATTTAAATTTTATGTTTGTATTAAAGACTGCTACTACATACATGTTCAGCAGTCTTCTCGAAAGTGTATGACAAACTGTATTCATCAGTGTAATCTTTAAACATGTGACCCTTGACATACTCATTTACCCCATGCTGAAGTCAAGCAAGTCTTGTTGAAGGGTAGATAGCATGAGTACTGGTTATAGATAACGGTCCAGAAAAGCTAGGTTAGGTGCATTGTTACCATAAAATGATTTTAATTGCATTAAAAAGGCATTAAAAGGGCCTCAGAGCAGACTCCTTTCAAAATAAAGATTTATAATAATAATAAAGATTGTTAAGTGGGTTTCTTTTTACAAAAATAAAAGAACAATTTAGGCATTTTTGTTGTTCATTTTGATAATATAGGTTTTTAAAGAAATTTTCAAATATAAATCCATTTATTCATCTTAAAATAAATGCCATTTTTTGCAAATAACAAGATGGTCCCCAGTCATGTCATTATGTTAGTATTCAAGGAGCAATACTCTGACATGACTGTTGGGAAGCATGGTTCCCGTATCAAAATGCATACTTCCTCTTAGACTGAAAATCTAAAGGTTTTGCTAAAATGCTTGCATTAAACCCAATAAATAAATAGATTTTTTATTTTTTATTTATTGGAGTTAACGCCGTATCAACACAATTTAGGTCATTTTACGGCGTCCAGCGCACCTAACCTAGCTTTCCTGGACCATTGTCTATAACCAGTAATCGCCTTTCCTTCCACAAGGTCGGAAACTTCTCCATATTATCTAATCAATGGAGGAAAATCAACATTATTGTCAAATTTTCATGGAAGGGTATAACCTCCCAGGTGGGATTCAAACCCGCACCCCTTCGGGCACGAGATTCCAAATCCCAGCACGCTACCAACTGTGCTATCGACCCGGGTTAAATAGATAGATAATAACTACCTGAAATGTTGATGGTGTACCCGTATAAGTGGGATCTTCAAGCTCTGGGGATCCACCAATAAAAAATCTACGTAATTGTGATGTAATACCAGTACCCATAGGTCTCCAACAATGTAACGTTTCATTATGTTTACCTGAAAATTGACATTTAAGGTAAAACTCCTAAAATACAAAACTATATTCATGACCACAGAACATTTCAGCAGGCATGCTAAGCAATATGGTAATATAAGAACATACTTTCAGGTTCCAAAAATTTTAATCTCATTTGACTTCAAAATTTGTATTTTTCAGTCATTATGCCCCTCCAGCATTGCCATGGTAACCAAGATTTGGGCTCAAATGGCCATATCTCACAGCCAATAACATAGGAAACAGTTTGACCAAATTGCACAACTATTACAAAAAAAGAAAGATGAGAGTATTCTAAAAATGTTTATAAGCAATAAATGGCAAAATGGTCTATTTTTTTACCAAGTCAAAATTAGTAATGGCCTAATAACATCAATACCCAATAGGAGTCACCAATGATAGGTGTATGATAATTGATAATTATGTAACAATAAATACCTGGTTGTCCAGGAATGGTAAGATATGTATATCCTTCAGTTCTAAATCTGTTCCAAGTATCTAATGATAAAACTTCTATCATTATTGTAGGAAAACTTGGCATTTCTTCCTCTGTAATGTAATGTTATATTATTGATTAATACTATACAAATAACTAGCTAGCCCCTCGGTTGATATTATTTTCCAAGGGTTGATAATCTGTACCTTCACCCTCATTGCCATGTGTTATTTGTTTTATTATACCAAACAAAACTGTAACCTCTGGACCGTTCGCTTTAGAGTCTTTCTCTGAGTCCAGCAAGTTTAAATCCTCCGTCGAAATGGTAGCAAATCTTGATGTCATTTTTGTCTTACGATTGACTTTATTTTGACAACACTGGAAACCAAATGTTGGCTGCAACACTGATCTGGTATTGTTCCCAGTTTTGCTGTCAGTACAAAGGCGTAAGCCGGGAACCGCTTATAAACTAAGGGAATTAACTTGTAAATCATGGCCACTAATCGTTAATAAGTGGTCCCCCATTAGATAGCGGGTAATATAACCATGTGATCGAACAAAATAACACCCACTCCGGTATAGGGCTTTAGCATAGGGAAATTCCAGTGAGGTATAATAATAGTAGTTACAGGACAAGAGAACTCTAAATATCAACGTATCAAAGGACAAAATGCACTTGACTAAAGTAAAATCTAAAAAATAAGACATCTACATAATTGAGTATTGCCAAGGACCCTATATATGTTATATAGGGTCCTTGGTATTGCTAAGTAAGTACATGTACAGCTTAAAATATTACTTGTACCCAGACAAGTGAGGTGGAAATGTTAACTATAACAATTTGGCATGGAAATTCAACACCCTCAAATTATGATATTAGATTAAATAAATGCAGTTTGACACCAGTTTGAATTTATTATGTAGTTTCCTAGAAAAAACAAGAACTTGAGTTACATGTGTCAGTGAAACTTCATAATATGTTGCCTGCTAGACTGTAGTAACTCGCTCTTTAACACAATGCACTTACTGCAGTCTTGGGCTTCGGGCAACCCTTGATTGTACGAGTACATGTACTCATAACAAATAAAACACAAACGTACCTCTCTCATCTTCATCTATATTGTCATTTTTATAAAATGCTTCAAAATGAAATGGAAAACTGAAGTAAGCCACATCATCCTACAAGATAATAATAAAATTTCATTATAGTTTACTATAATAGACAAATCAATGTTTTATATTATATCATACATTTAAGTCCTCCTACATTTGTAAATGTTATGGAAATAAATAAAACTTTCCATCTATGAAATACAATTAAAATGAAAGTAATAAAAGTCAAGTATTATTGGAGATGTTTAAATAACTTGAGATTTGCCTGACAATAAACAAAATACCCATACAATAAGTAGATTGATACTAGCAATGATACACTATTCTTACATTAATCCAATGTAACAGTATAAAACTACTTAAATGATAAATTTCAGGTCTAAAATGTATCTTACATATATGTGATTGACAGTGAAATTTTGTTTATGTGGAAGTGAAACTACAAACTGTGCATTACTTACCCTTCCTTTAATTTTTGTAGCACATGTTTGTGTGACCCAAGATAACTGTTGATGTCTTTCAACCGTCCAATCTAGAAATACAAGTTATCATTACATTCAATATTAAATGCACTTGATTTTACAACAAGTAAATCTGTGAGCTAATGCTCACTAGTGATACCCCCGCAGTGAGAAATATGACTATCATAATGTAACTTTCATTTAACGAAATCTAAAAATATGTGACAAACAGGAAGTAGATGAGCAAGGAGCATGAAATCGCCTTACACCACATGGGACTATGGGATGAAGCAATGTGCAAAGTATTAGGCTGCTGCATGTTATATTTGCTGAGAAAACTGCCACGGAAATTTTGTAACGGACGGACGGACGCACGAACGGACAAGGGTAAAACAGTATACCCCCCTCTTCTTCGAAGCGGGGGTATAAAAATAGCTTGCTTTACTAATTGAGAGTTAATGCTAGGCAACACTTTGTTTGCTGCAAGTTTTATGGTTCACAGTGAGCATATTTCAGAGGTAAGTTGTTGGCTAAGCCAAGATTGTGCTCAGGTGACCATTCCTTACAGAGGGTTTCTTAGGAACCTAGTTATGCCTGGATGAAGTGAAACACCCTAGTTTCATTTCTTGCTAAAGGAAATAAGTAGTGCCTCTGGCCAATTTTAAACACAGGACTTCTCGGTTCATAAGTGTGCATCTTGCGCTAAACCACAACTCCTATAACTCAGAATACTACAAGCTAGTACTATACTAAGTTTTAAGTCGTTTAAAGTAAATGTCACAAAGATAATGATTAATCCCTCGTTCAGGCATGTCAACATGGAGGCAGGGGCAAATAACATCAATATATATTTTCTAGTCAGGCCAAGCCATTGCCTTAACCCACTAACCCAAAGCCAGGGACTCGGGAAAATTGATTAGAGCAAGTAAGAATAACTTATTATATATAGTCCTGTTACTTGATAATTTTGCCCATTTCTATATGATATAATAAATTGGGCTAGCACTTGTGAAAATGAAAGGCAATGACTGAAATTGTAGTACATGAAGATTCTGAATTACTTACATTTTGGTAAATCAACAAAGAAATGAAGATATAAATCATCATATTCAAAATCTTTAGCCGATTCTGAAATACAAGATGAGAAAAACAATTAAATGGTACCACAGTAATAGTTTACAACATTATACATATGTACATGACAAAGTATTTATTCAATTTTATTTTAAAACAAACTAGTAGTTCAGTTGGAAGCACACTAGTCTACCTATTGAGGGGTCGTAGGTTCAATTCCTGGGTGAAGCATACTTCTTGTGGAGCTTGGGCATAAAATAATTTCTACAGCCATTCTCCCTCCTTCCACTGATTCTGAATCATGTTGAACAGTTGTCAGTCACTGACGGAAGTATGCACTTATTTAACAGCTATATTCATAGATTTAGATTTTCCAGGATCAGTGAGTAGGTTGACTGACCAACGTTATACAGTGTATACCCTATACAATGTGTTTCTTTGGCGTTAAACCCAACCAAAAAATATATGTATATACTTACCTATTTCTCCATATACCAATAATCTGAGAACATCTGGTGGAGGCTGTAAATATATAGATACCATCTTAGAGAAAACATCAAGATAATGAGGAATGAGTTACAAGGAAGCTTTACTTGCCAAATTTTTAATAAAAAACTAAAATATATATTCCTTTGTCCGTTTCAAAGCAAAAACCTCTTAGTTTCTTGTTATATTTGTTAGTGGCATCCTTTTATGCAAAAAGGTAAAAATCTAAAATCATCTCATTTTTTTGCTTTTTGTTTGTGTTGGAGGCCAGGTTTTTTTTTACTGTTGCAGTTTCCATGATATGTTTACAAACTTCTTTTGATGTTTTTGCTACTGCAAGAATTTGATGAAAAACAAGTGTTTGTTTACCTTCTGATGATCATGGGACTATATACTCTAGAGCTGTCTGTAATTTGCTTTATCATGAAAATTGCTTATAAAATGGGATAATTTTCTTACCAATTCAAAATCCATTCCAACACAAGCACGTAGGAAATCTTTATGACGAGAATAAACTTCTCTATACATTTTAGTTTCTCTGTCTTGTTCTTGACGATTCATTTCTTTAGAAGCATGTTCTATAGTGTATTCAAACACCTCTGAAAAATGTATCATTTTTATGCATGAAATTGATATTCTACAATGTTCTTAAAAGGCTTTTTTCTGACAGTATTTGGAAAATGGGCTAGGGTTCTTAAGGTTCTGGAACTGTAATGGTGACCTTCCACAATCCTTATAATGGTATTGTTTCTTGGATCTATACTAATAAAGACATTGAATTGTGAATTTTTAAGGAAGTTTACCGTTTGTAACTTAAGTTATGTGCATTTTTGTAACGTGACCCTCGATTTTCGAAGAGACCGTAAATTGTGCCGCGACAAAAATGGAAAAACAGTTTTTTTTCAAATTCTGCAGTTTTATATTCACATTTTAATCAATTTTCCTGTTACAAAATATTATCATGATAATCCAGGACAATCAGATTACACTTTCGACAAATACTTTTAAAAATATAGTGCTTTGTATACATGTACCCCCCAAGCAAAAATCCGAGTTTTTGAGAGTGTTAAAAAAATTACTCTATCTTTAAAAGCTTATGTCTCAAGTCTAAAGTTAGTTAGACACATGAAACCAGTTTTAAAATTTTCTGCAGTCTTTTCGGTCCAAGATATGAAATATTGAAGAAAGTTTACCGTTTCTAAAAAAAATTATAAGAATCTGTATAAGATTACTACAATGAAACTGCAAGAGAATTTATAGCGAAGAAAATACGTCAAAATGGTAAATTACAGATAATACTCTTTTAATGAAATTTATCATCTAGATTTGTCCTGGATATAGAAATATGAATGTAGAACTCTGGATTATCATGTAAAACTTCCTCTTTACTGATTTTTGCTGGTTTGAGGGAAATATTATAGAAACCTACAACTTAACACGTTTTTCGTAAAAAAATCTGACTAGTTAGGCATAACGAAGTCAGACACTTTTTGCATTAGAGACTCTTGGTTGGCTATCACAGTTTTGACACATAAACACATTAAAAAGTCCATTCTGACCAGCCAGAGAAATATCAGAGGAAGTTAAGCAGGCTTGTAAACCCTTTACTTGTTGCGACATGTGTGAAAAGTAGCCATTTTTTCCACCATTACGCGCAAGGGCTATTTCAAGAGGCTCTAATTTCATTACTAATTATCATACAGATATGCAACTTTGCCAAGTTATTACCTGGGTGAATGTCTTTCAGAAAAACCAAGCTGAGCCCCGATCCCCGTTACCATGGCAACGCTGGGGCAGAGCAAAAACGGCAAAAAATGCAATTTTTGCTCTTTTTCCACCCCACATTTGCGTTTCAAACAGTAATATTTTCCAAAATTGAGGTCTAATGTTCCAGGTCTTTTCAGATACTGAAAACGTGTTTTCTTATCAGCATTTGGCGCCATTTTTGTGCACTCAATGACCCCGATTTTTTGTTCTGGCGATGAGGGGCGCTGCGCCCCCTTCAAACCCCAGCAACAAAGGGGGTACATCCCCCTTCGGAACCCCCCTGAGACTACTTTTGGGGAAGGAGGCGCGCGAAAAAAACGCTAATTTTCTGGAGACAACTGTCCTTAAGTAAAATTCACTTATTCCAGTTAAAAAACACCATTTTCAAGGCTGTGGCAGTTATTTTGGAGAGGGGGGGGTCTAGACACATAAAAATGCGGGATGGAGCGGTTGAGGGTTAAACCTTATCCTGTCGTGTTTTCTGCAATAGTTTTGCATACACATTTTGACACCAGACTTAGTAATGTTGGCATAGTTTTAGCCTTAGCTTTCAAATAAAGCTGATAATTGTATTATTTACTTTTTAAAAGACAGAAAAGTATAACGATATTGTCTTCATATGCCTCACATGGGCGGATCCAGCAGGGGATCAGGGGGTCTGCCCCACCCTAGAATTTAGAAAATGTACATGTCCATTAGTGTATTTATTGCTTGAAAGTAATTTTTAAGTAATATGAAGCAAATTTTGTCGGTGCTTAACGTATGTAAATTGGTTATGTAGTTTTTATTATCAATATGTTGCTTTTTTCTGCAAATAGTGTATGATGTGGTTGTGGTTCGAGGTTTGGACCCCCCCCCCCCCCCCTAAAAAAGTTCAGACACCCTAGAAAAGTTTGGACCCCCCTAGAAAAGTTCGAATCCCCCTAAAAAAGTTCGGACCACCTAAAAATCCTGGATCCGCCCCTGCCTCACTATATTCTACCGCCTTCCAAATTGCTGAATATGGCGATGTGTTGTGCGTCATAGCATTCGTACCGGTATATGAGGTGATATCTTCTAGAATCTAGCGGTTGTGATTGCAAATTTTAATCGCAAAAACAAAATAAAACAGTGCATTTTACTCCTGCACACACAGAAATAACCCAATAGATAATTCGAGGGCTGAACGAAGGACTATTGTAACTTCATTTGAAAATAAAGGAAGTTACAATAGTCTATCGTTCAACCCTCGATATGACCATTGATAATGGATATGACCCTAAACGACATAACTTTGTCTTGTCGGTAAACAATTACTTTTACATTAACGTCATCGACGATCACGCTTGTGTAGCTTCTGGTATCGACATTTTCGGAAAATGTGTTACGCTATGACGTCATGGAAAAACCGGGTCGCGAGGTGAAAATTACTAAAAATAGCTATTACGAAACTTGACGACGACAGTTTTTCGGGTAAAACCGGATTATACCGAGCGTCGAAGTTTACCGAAGTTAGTTACAGTTCCAGAACCTTAATATAGAATAATTGGGGATTTTTATTTCACTATTTCAATAACGGGGAAGAAAATGTTAGGGGATATGCTAAAATTTAGGAAAAAAACATGATTTCAAAGAAATTTAGAGAGTAAAACTTGTTATAGTTACGTATCATACTTTGATACCTGAATTCAATGAGAGCACTAACCACTGTATTAAAGCAAGAGTTAATTTCATCAGAATTCTATGTTTAAATATTCATACTTTATTAGCTCTAAATGAATATAGGTCCCTTTTGTGCCTAATACTGGCATATAATGTCCTGAAAAGGCCAAATATAGCATTTTATCTAGAAGCTATGCATTAATTGATCCACACAAAGCTCACTTGGATGTAACCTCCAAGTGCATTGTCAAGGGATACTATTGCAAGGGTTCACAGAAGATCTGTATAAGGATTGGAACTGTGAGTAAACTCTTGCTTGTCTGGATAGCTGAGTAAGTAGAGCACAAGTCTACTGATCAACAGGTTGCCAGTACCATTCCTAAGTGAGGCAATCTTTGGTGTAATTTTTAGTAAGTAATTTTTATGGTCATTCTCCCTCCTACCACTGATTCTTCACTCAAACAGCAGTTGTTAGTCACTGACAGAGGAATACCCTGCCTCTGGTTAACAGCTAAATCCAGATATTTAGCCTTTCCAGGAACAATGAGTAGGTAGACTGACCATATGACAAATACTATTTGTTGATAGTGTTAAACCCAACAGAAAAAAACAAAAACAAAGAAAGTGACCATACCCACCTCTACCAAATTCTTTGAGTGTTTCTTTAACATAAGCTTTTCTTCCTCTATTAAAGTCTGGATGCATAGATAACACACCATTGGCATCAATCTGTATGGTACATAAAACTACCTCCTCCTCATCTGTAGCTATCCTGTAATCATAACAATGACCTTAACAAATGACATTGATCTTTGAACCCCAGCCTCAGAATCTAAAGGTCACATCCTTGACCTATCTACAGTAAAGATTTGGTAAACATAGTAAAGCATTTGTCCATGAACAGAGGCACACAGACAACACCATACCATAATACAGCCTTTTTTTCAAAAACCAGCATACATTTTATCACTTTTAGTCATTCTTTTCAATTTTACCACTAATGGGTTTTGAGATAGGCTGGACTAAAAAAGAAAGTGTTGAATCCATATATTTAACCCTGCAGTCCCATATTAGGCGTTTCAAATACCATAATGATGTATAAGCATTCAGTAAAGACTTTAGTACAACAAAAAGTTAATCTTTTTAAAGAACAACTTTGTATGTATTTTAGTTTATAAAATACTCCCATCTTTGACTTTTTCCATATAACTAGAGCTGTCTCCAAGTTGCAAGATTCTCTGCTGTGTTTAGCTGGTTTGACCCTCAATAGGCAATGCTGAGTGTCAACTGTTTACCTGTTTATGAATGCAGGGCTTGGCATTAACTTTTGAAGTAGGTTACCCAGTGGACAAGCAATTTTAAGTTTTACTTGCCAATATCCAATGTTAAACCACTCAAACAAAATGGTACTTTAAAATTTTAAGGTTATAGATTATATATTCTAGATGTCCAATTGGATGACTTGCAGCAAAAACTTGTTTCACAAACCTAAAGTTGGGTTATGACAGGCAATCAGACAATGGTGAATGTATTCAATATTCTGTTTTAACTTTCCCTTGAAAATAGTAAATTGCAACATAAAACATGAACAAACCTTTCTCTTGGACTAAGATCTGCCATTATATGCATCACTTGTACAGGAGCAGCCATTAAATGATTCTTGGTAATTAACTCTTCCGTTGGGTCATCTTCTATCACATTCAACTTTGGTACAAAAGAGTGATCTCTGTAAATAAAGCATTTATCTTAGGTCAACTAGGGATTTTTCTAGAACTAGGAACAGGGCAAGGTCACAGAGAAAAAAAGGAGCTGGGTGCATCACAGGGTTGATGTTTCATTAAAACTATTTCTGTATAGGGAAGGGAAAAAATGGCAGAAAGGAAAGAAAAAGGGAATGGTGCAGTACCCTGCTACTTTGCTATATAATAATGATCAATAATTGCTACATGTATGTCAACAGACCAAATTAAGAGCTTTGAACAATCTTTTTATTTGATCCTAGATGCTGACTAAATATTCTGGAATCTTTACTAAAAGCAGAACTATTTTTGTTTTGCCAATAAACTCAATCGCTTGCCAACAGCGCAATAAATAATTAAGTCTAACAAGCTAGACTTAGTCTATGTCATTTCTCATGACATAATATTACTTTACGAGCTCTATCTATGAAATGTAAATCAATCTTACACTGATATTAACTAATATCCTTTATCTTTAATTTTGATAAAGCCTTGAGTCAATAGTTAGGGAGTCATAAAAAGACATACACAAAATAATATTGACATGCAGCAAAAGCCAAGGAGTCCATTCTTAATTAGTTCTTAGTCAGTTTAAACTTACCCAACAAAACAGGAGATAAATTATCATACATAATTAAACAGCAGTAGAAATAACTACTAAGTATTTATCAAAATTCAAACTGAAATTGCAAAATTGCTTTTACTAGAATCAGCGATCAGGGGATTGGCCCCTAAAAGTGGAATTCATTATAAAATACATGTACACAATAATTATTTTACAATGCAGGCACACTTCATGTAAAATGAGAAAAACAAGTAAATTTGTGAGCTAATGCTCACTAGTGATACCCCCGCTGTGAGAAATATGACTATCATAATGTAACTTTCATTTAACAAAATCTAAAAATATGCGACAAACAGGAAGTAGATGAGCAAGGAGCATGAAATCGCTTTACACCACATGGGACTATGGGATGAAGCAATATGCAAAGTATTAGGCTGCTGCATGTTATAGTTGCTGAGAAAACTGCGACGGAAATTTTGTAACGGACAGACGCACGCATGCACGGACAAGGGTAAAACAGTATACCCCCCTCTTCTTCAAAGCGGGGGTATAAAAACAACCAAGTTGGAAAATGAAGTAAAACAAAAATAACATATCACTAATAATCAAGCATAATGACAATAGCTTGGCAAGCTTGAAGATAAAATAATAATGTACCATCTTCACTATTTTTTCAAATAAGTTAGTTCATTTTGATATAGAATAATTTTGTGTTGGTGAGTGTGCACTTACAGTAAAATCCTACAATAAAGACCACCTTGGTTACTGCACATCATGTGATTTTTTGATGATTGTTTAGTCTCAAAACCTGGGTTGATAGCACAATTGGTAGCTCCCCAGGATTCGGAACCTGGCCCGAGGGGGGTACAGATTCGAATCCCACCCGGGGACGTTATATACCCTTCCATGAAAATTTGACAACAATGTCAATTTCCCTCCACTGATTAAATAATATGGAGAAGTTTCCGACCTTGTGGAAAGGTAGGTGAGTACCGGTTATAGACAAAGGTCCAGGAAAGCTAGGTTAGGTGTGCTGGACTCTGTGAAATGACCTAAAATGTGTTGATATGGCGTAAAAATCCAATAAATAAATAAATTTAGTCTCAAATGCTTAATTTGAGAAGAAAAGAATCCCTGCAGTTTTATTTTGCTGGTCCTTATAGTGGAATTTTACTGTAAATATAGCAGTGTGATAGATTCTTGACTTCAGTGAAAAAGTAGGGGTGAGTTGCCTAAGCATATTCCTATGTATCGCTTTGTGCGCTGGTATCCTAGATTTGATATCTCACACCTATTCCTTTTGTTGTTATAAGGCTACCAGGACACAAAGCCATACATAGCTATATGCTTAGGCAACTCGCTCAAGGTTGCATCAGTGGAACACAGGTTTCAAAAACAACACTTTTGCACAGGGAGGGGAACAAAAATAGGGCAGGGAAAAGACAAAGTTGTCATTTACTGATGCCCTGCAATTCAGCTTTTACGTTTTTGTTAGTTTTTTTAATGTAACATGAAATATTTGATTTTGTGAGCATACAGTTGTTTAGTAAATTTATTGTTTGTTTCTATCATTAACCTGTCCTAACTTACAATATTTCAAGATCACTGAATATTTCATTTAGAATTTCTCAAATTTTCAAAATCGCCTCATATCTAGCTTCGTACATCAATAATCAATATAGAACGGATTTTCAGTAGTTAGAAAAAAATTAAAAATAACACATTCACTGTCTGTGTAATTTTTTATGTTGTGACAGGTTTCTAAACAAAACAATATCATCACAAGTAGCATATAAACATGCAACTGAAGGCAAAATAAAAAATAAACATGTCAATAATTTCATTCTAAGTCCAACTCAGTAATCAACTAAAATTCGTCATAAAGCATTCACATAACACATAATTGGGTAACTATAAAATAAATAATACCTGAAATTCCTGTTAGAAGTATAAAACATATATAGATCTTACAGCTGCTCAGTCACAGATTTAACTTAAAAATAGTGTAGGCCCTTTTAATCCTTCCAACAAGGGGAAGTAATCATTGCAGATATTTACAGTTTATATGCCCTTAGAGTAACCTCCTATTTCCTCCTTTTTGAAGAGTTTCAAGAACCATAAACCAATGTGCTCGATTCCTGGGGGGAGGTAAGCCATGCAGACTTATTTGAATATTCTGTAACATTCTCCAAAAATATGACTTTTCATTCTAAAAATGATTGTAAGAGCTAAGGGAACTTGTTGGAAATATAAAATTGTGTAAACTAGTACCAAAAAATTGAAAATGCATGAAAACTAGTTCTATTCTACTTTAAATATCAACTTACCAAAACTCAAAGATGTATACAAACATTTTAGAAGTATTCAAGCTGATAATGACAATTTTAGTGCAAATTGAATAACAACCATAACAATTGTGATTTCATGAATAAACAACCTACCATGTTGAGCACACACCGAAGTGTGCGCTCTTATATGGAATGCGTTTTGAATATGCCTGTGCATGCGGAACTTTTCGGCTGTTACTGCCTAATTACTGTCTAACTCACTCATGGAGGCCGACATTGAAATCAGCAAAGGTTAGACTAACTAAAGCTTACATACTTTATGTGGCAAGACAGCTAGACGAGAAATTTTAAGTTAACTCATTTATTTATCTGACGTGTTTTGTAAACATTTCATTTGTTTTGTTTAGCATTAATAAATGATCTTTAATAGGAATTTCTCCAAGAAAATAATTAATAGCAGAACTTTCATGTTATTTATTTTTGTGCTCTTTGATGCTTTGCATCAATATTTTCTTGTATATATTGGAATAGATTTTTTTTGTGTATTTTTGTTACCTTTATTTTATATTTCTCACAATCTGAAACTACTTTTTAAGAACTCAATCAATCATGAACCTACTTAATAAAGAAACTGGTTAATAATATTTTATTTATACAAAAATTTCAGATGGCTGCCATTTTGTTTTTCAAGTAGAAAAAAATTGTTTTCATCAACAAGTAATTAAACCTGACATAAAAAAGACTTCTTTCATGAATGTACTAAAGAAAACATGTCAAATCTCAGACTCCTATAATGCTTTCTGAAGTTTGTTATATATTGAAATGATTAAGACTAGATAATCAACATACCTATCTTTACGTTGTTGGCCACCCAGACCAATTCTTCTCCTACGAACATGAGACATTTTCTCTGATAGAAATGTTGGTTTTTCTTTGGGTGAAGTTGTGAGATACTCGGCTGCCTAGTGAAAAATAAAACAATAATCTATTTGATTAAGACTCCATTTATGGCCACATATACCATTCTATATTTTATATGCCTAAATAATTAAACAGTAAACACAGGCCAGGATACATTTGTAAATCTGGAAATCTTGCTAACTTACTATTTGGGCGTAACACAAGTAAACTTTCAGCCAAATATCTTTATTAGAAATATATGTCTAATTTTAAGTAAAACAAGAAACGTAAGGTGGAAACCCCATTAAAGCTGGATTTAAAAACTTTAACGCAAAAATTACAAAGGGAAATAATCCATAGTAAAGGCAGGTAGAGTTGTGGTTACTTTCTAATTCTGTTCATCACATGGTATGTCATCATTGTATGAAGTTTCATAAATATCTGACAATAAATGGCAGAAATATATGGTAAAGAAAAACTTTAATGCAATTGTTAACAACACCGGACGCCCGCCCGCCTAACTTTCACCAAAGTATTAGCTGAATAATTGTTAAAAAGCGCAGCTAAAAATGTCAACAGAAAAAATCTACTCCCTTTCTCCAGGATTGGGATTTTTTATCATTGTTAGACTTTTTGGATTTTTCCACGATATTGCTATGAACATCATTATGATTTCAAATCTGCATTGATATAATTATGGTAATGTGAACGATTTATGAAATTAATAGAAGTGGGAGAATGCTTTTTTTTGACAGGTCATAAAATTAACTAACATTTTATTATTACCTGATTGCTTATATAAGTGTATTTCAATATTTCTGTTTTCTGAGTGAACTGTTGAAAGTTTTGACCGTTTCCCGTGCGTGCTCTGATGCCACGCAATGTTATTTGAACTGTTACTGTACTGATATAAGGGGAAGTAACTGCTATGGGATTTTAGGCTTTACCAGATGCTTTTGAATGCTTCAAGCATCCATTGATCTTGATTTGGCAGACGTTAACATGTCAAGTATCGTGAAATAGTAATTAATCAGGTAATAAAACAGTTATTTTATGTGTGATTTGGGAACAATCAAACTGTTGTCCCTCTGTGTTAGGAATGGTGTTTTTAACTGTTTCCCACGGCCTATGGCCACAGGGAAACAGTTAAAAACACTATTCCCTCCACCTTGGGCCAACAATTTGACTGTTCCCAAATCACATATGAAATAACTGTATAATCAAACACTACATTACCTCATCTTCCTGTGAGAATTTATCATGATCAACATATGTAAATATTCTATTGTTGGGCTTATCTCCTTTAGCTCTGTAACAGATGTATGAAAATTTATACAAATAAAACAAACATTTACGGTAAATTGTTAAACAATGAATATACATTAATTTAGAGTAAAAATATGAATAGATACTACAAACTGACTAGGCGATAAAGTAATTTCAAGTTCAAGTTCAGAGTAAGTCGATACAAATTTAATGTAAGAACATGTATTGTTCGTTTTTTCTCAACTGTCAAAGCTTGAATAATTTCACGTTGACTGAATGCATTGTTTTTGTACTGGCAGCCTAATTGTTATTAAAAATATCTTGACTAAAACATATAATACGGCATAAACAGCTTTACTCTATCAAAATACACACTTTCGGAAATTCTTGGATGTATTACACCATTAATTTTAACAAACGCATTCACCATGAAATTATTCATGTTTTGACAGTTGAGAAAAAAAACTATATTAACAGTAAAAATGTGAATATAGACTAACTTGGAAAATTTGAAGTGAAATTCAAACTAATTAAGTATATAGTCAGTTATTTAAATCAAAAATATTTTTCGACACTGACAATTTTCTATGTAGGGAATATTCTAAAGCTTGTGTGCATGTAAATGTTGATTGATTCACAAGCATTACTTACAATATAGCCTTCACATCATGATAATATTTTCTCTCAACAGGGGTGAATGAAGCATCTTCTACACTGTACAATTCAATCTCTCTCTGAAATTAAAGTAATACTATTTACAAGGTTACATTTGAAAAAGATTTTATTATCTCTTTTCTTTGAAAAGTCTATCTAAAATGATTTATTTGAACATACACAACATTTATTTCAATGTTATGGGGAAGGGCCTTTTGACAGGGGAAAACAGGGTAAAAACAGCACAGATACAATTATGATTATATATGTATTTTTCAAGACTCAAAGTTTAACTAATATAAATCAAGACTGATTATTACTTTACACCTGTCACAAACCTTTATAGGCATTGTAAACAAAATTGCCTCTGAAAAATTGAATAATTTTTTATAAAAACATGTTCATCATTACAGGTACTTGTTTATAACCTCATTTCACCTATTAACATGTGCTGAGACTATCAAATTAACTTTAAAAACAAACAAATACCTGACTGAAGATTTTCTCTTGCCATTCAATGACAATTTCTTCTTTGTCTTTTTTGCCTTGTTTAGTAAGATCTTTTAATTCCACATCATCACTAGGACGTCTAGCAGTGTCAGGATTAGCTGCTGATGGCACAAGACTAGAGGAGGTAATACGATCAAGTTTCACACTAAAAAAACAAAAACTAAAATAAACACTGATCTAGAAACAAGTCTGAAATGATAAAGACTTCTGCTTTTCTAGATGTGTATATGTTAGTCAGAGAATATAAGCCATGTGCCCTGACTGGGAATCTTATGGTTTCTCTCTGATGGTAGGTGAGATTAAAGGTTTAACCCGACAGCAAGGCTGTTGTAAGTGACTCTATAGCCACATATGATCACCACATATAAATACTCGAGATAAAAAATCACATTCACTAAATGTCCAATCTTCGAGCTATCTGCATATATAGTAGTTGTATGGTTTGAGGGGTTGAAATAGTTGTTTAAGTATGAATAATGAAGAAGAGCGGGTTTAGTGTTGAACTGAAGGATGGCCTAGATTGCTTAAATAGTTTACAGTATTTTCTTAACAGAGACTTTGTCTTAGTCATATGTTCCCAATACATTATAACATTTTGAAAAGTCATTAGAAGAAATATTTCAGCAAATGAATCGTTGAAATAGTAAATTTCATGAAAAAACATGAAATTGAAAACGTAAACAAAGAAGAAAATCTTCCTTTTTTCAGTCATTTTACTTTGATACCAACTGAAACTTCGTGCATTTTATTGCTTATGTATAAAAGTAAATTTATAAATGTATTCTAACCTTAATTTAAGATTCTTTATTGGATCAGATGAACGATAATACGCCGTTCCAACATCAGGTTCATACAAGTCCGCCATGTTGGCGCTAACCAAAACAAAACAGTTCCGAAGTGAATTGTAGATATTAAAAACCGAGAATCCGGACCAGACCGTTATTGAAAAAACTTTGTAGCATTACTCTCCCTTGGCACACCGTGAGTTATATAACGTTAATACAGACAATTTTAAAGATTGATAGGTAGGCCCTAAGACTGAATGCGTGATTAAAATTAAAAAATAAATGACACTTATAAATGCTATTAAATATAGGTACTTGTTTCTATGAAACATCCAGTCAATGTGCAAGTAGCCTCTTCAATAAAATAGACGATTTTGCTCCAACTTATTATTAATTCAATCAAGGACCCTATATAATATATATATTTAATGGAATGCGAATGTAATGTTCAAGTACTTCAAAACGGGCCCAATATAGGAATCAAACATGAAGACTTATGATGACACATGTACTCGACTTGACAACACAAACATTTTAAATGAACATTTTCTTGATTTTTCATTGTGCATATCAACACACTAATGATTTTCACCAAAACTGACAGCGTGGAATTTTTGCACGAGAAGCACGTGCCCATTTCCGCTTTTCAGCACATGCACGACAAAACGTATAGTCCAGTTCTGTGTAGTTTAGACTATGGGCGCGTTGCCTAACGAAAATCGCTACGTTTCGCTATGAAAAAGCGCTTTCTTGTAGCGATTCGTCTTAGGAAACGGCTAGCTATTTACCATTCGGAACAACTCGGCGATCATCGCCCAGGTGGTTCCGAATGGCTATTTACGTCACAAACCAAGATGGCGGCCTTTACCGAGTAAAACTTTTGCGCTCATTGCAATCGCATGTTTTCAGGGCGATTTCAAACTAAATAAGGCTTTAACAAGTACAAAATCACTGCAAAAACATATGTTTAAATGAACAATTACAAATATTTATTGATTTCAATTCATGATTAGTCAGTCAAACATAAAAACATAAATTGTCGGCAAACAGGAAGTTCTACTACTACTACATCGTACGTGATTCTGTCAAAATTGACAATCTTATCACGGTGCGCCAATTGAATAAGACATATAAAGATAAAGAGAAAAATTGATAGGAAAGAAAGAAATAAAGAATCAGTCAGGGGAACCAAGATAGAAAAGGAAGAAAATAAGAAAGCTGGCCAGCTACCATATCCCCACAAAGTTAGTATTGGAGGTGACCTGTCCGGCTTGCGAGGCGCTACCAGGGACAAGTCCCCGCCGGCATAGCTCAATGACTTATAGGGGTACAGTAGCTGGAGAAAACCCCCTTAAAAGTGTTGGGAAGACAACTCCTCTTTGAATTGTGTCAAAGTAGGAGCCTCAGTAATAGAAGCTGGTAATGAGTTCCACAATGGTATGATGCGAGGAAAGAAGCTAAATTTGAACTTGTCTGTTGAAGGTGAGAACCGCCTGTACTGTAGAAGATGTTTTGACCTAGTTTTTGTTGACAACCTTTCAGCATAGTCTGAGATATCTAGGTCCACAAGATGATGATGAATTTTATAGAAGAAGATAAGTTGGAGTTTGGTTCTTCTACTTTCCAATGACTCCCAACCTAGTTGATCTAGCATAGATGATACACTGCTGGTGTTATGGAAGCGGTTGAGAGAGAATCTGGCAGCTCTTCTTTGTATCTTTGTATTCTTTGAAAGTTACATTTCGGCGGAGGCAGCCATTTTGATTTGTGAAAGCGCTCTAGGGTAGCGAAGAATTTTTTCGCTAGCATTCGCTACGTAGCGAAATGAAGCGATATCTTGTAGCAAGTCGTTTCCTAGGATTTCGCTACGAAGCGATACGTAGCGAAATGCTTAAGCAACGCACCCTATGTTACTACAGAAACCAAATTCCTAGATCTACTTTTTAACCTTATGATACCCGAGGTTTATCTGCGTAGAAGATCGCCGCGGTAGTTCCATTGCGATCGAACATAAATGTTGAAAAATAAAAAAATCCAACGACATTTAAATCGGGGTACTTAGAAGTTTCGTTAAGTATAATATTTTAATTCATATTCAAATGTCAGGGAAGTTAATTTCTTTTAGGCAGAATTTATCTTTAAATCATGTTCATGTGATACTGCGCGTTGGAACAGTAAAAAATCATGACGTTTCACTTTACTGAAACAGTATTTTTTCTTCTACACATGAGCAAGGGCCCTATATATACGCTACTTACTATATATTGAGCTACTTATTATAAAGCGCGGGCCCTTTATGTTATAAAAAAACCCAAAACTGGCGAAATATTAAAAATAACTGTCGGAAGAAAAACCTACTTTGAGAGTGCATTTTTATTTTATATCCACGGCACACTGATTACAAAATGTCGAGTGGTATAGACACGGTAATTTGGATTAATATGTAGCAAGCAAATGACTAGTATTAATGGTTATTATACTTGATGGTTATAATTAAGACTGAGTTAAATGACGATCACAGCAGAAAGCAATTATGTCAAGGATTTTGTCGAATGTAATAATTCTAGATTTATTTGCAATACAATGTATATAACATCTCGTTTATGATTAAACGCAAGTTGATTTATCACCCATTCTCAAAATGTGGATCAAATCGTAAGTTACAAACGTTGTATGCATCAGCTTAGTTTTTGAGAACCACAGGATGAGAGTAGGTGTGGTAAATCGTTAGGTCTGGACTAGAGGAGTCGTGCTTCTGATTGTAAGTACATGTACTTACTATTTTTTATAAATAAAAAGGACCACACTAGAAATTGGAGTTCTCTCTTCGTTGTAACATGATTGACTACGCTGTGTATGCTACAAACGAGACCTTTTACATCTTTAATTGTATTAGATTCATATGCTTTAATTAGTTTTTACGATTATATGTATACTTAGCTGAAACAAATCTATAGCTTTCTATACACGTATCATGTCATTTGAAAATCTTGATAACCTCTGGGTACGAGAATCAGTCCACCAAGTTGATCAATGCCAATTTTGCCGTTGTTTTAAACAGGGATTTGGATATAACAGGGATTTGCAACGAAGTGCTTTTTTGAAATTTCACGGTCGTCACTGTCTATAACTGGCTGAAGCAGGCTGTAGAAACTATCCCAGAGTTTGAAATACTCGATTTATGTTTTTTTACATGTTTTCCATGCAACTTGTGAATGTTTTTGAAGTTTTTGACAAGAATTTGTTGCAATTATGACCAAAAATATTACTCTAGGTGATGTAAATTAGGGCTGAAAATAGCGGATCGGCGAAAAAATGCATAATTTTGTGGAACAATTTGTGAGAGTAATTTACCTTAAAGTCATATAGAAACATACCTTTTCTAACCTTTATGCTAATTTTAATGGTACTGGTACAACATTTCATCTTTTTTTAAACTTTTAATGCTTGTTATCCGTATGAGCCGAAAGAATAACCACGATAGTGAAATTTGATGTAAATCTATAGGGTTACAAATCCCTGTTAAGTTTTAAAGAACTTGCCATATATATTGTAATCCTAGTGTGTATATGCTGAGTTTTAAGGAGAATTAAAACGATGTCATAGGCTTTGTGATCCTAATGTTAAATCAATTAATCTTTAGATTGCACATTTATCTAAAGAAATGTTCAAAAGTATGGGGCAAAAACATAATCAAAAGGTAACAGGATAAGACTAAGCGAGAATGTACTATACGTGACATTTTCGTCACTAGTGGCTTTGTATGGGTCTGGTGGATGGTTATGAGTTATTTCTGTGCTTTTGCAAACGCAGAAATATCAAATTGTCTAGTAATGAGTTATCATGCATTAGATGTTCCTATTTATCTAATTTGTAAATTACGTTACAATTATCTTTATTTCCAAAGACAAATAGATATTCTAAAAATCACCACTCTTTTTCTCTCGAATACTTGTCGATTTGAGATATGATGCGCGCATGAATTTAAAGTGCACTATTGTCAAACTTTTCAAGCCATTTAAAACTATGCTTTATATAATTTACGCGACAATGTTGTACTCGACAGAATGGTTCATCTTAGACATTTATCCACCTGTATACTTGTATACAGTCTATTCTCCACAGAGAGGCCCTTTACATCTACAGAACAAATCCTCTACACAACAACATCTTAAATATTTCCATTAGGCGTAATTTTCATTAAAATTAAAACCTCTAAACAGCAACACACTAAAGTCCCACCTAGTATGTGTTGTTCAGGAGCAGTAGTCCAGCGATTGATTCACTAAGCCCAGGTGTAAATAGGTACCTTCAAGGGTGGTATAATTTCCTTGCGCCAATTTGTCGGCTCCATTCATAAGCGGAGAAAAAAAGACTCCCCAGGGAGATTAATAGATTGACACCAGTAGCCCGACGACCAGGGGTGATAGCTGTAAAGTCGGTGACCATGATTAGCATGAAACTCAGACTATAGAATGCCATTACATCTTTTTTTTACATTTTTGTTCAGGAGAGGTTGAACTTTACTTATGCCCATGCAAATTTGTTTTCTTAGCCATCGTTGCGTAATAGTCTAATGATTGTTAATATTCATGTCTGCTTTTAATGAATGGTATTATTGTAAAATAATGGTGGAAAAAAAATTAAAGTCAACATAATTTGAGAATGAGTTATACTAGCGTGAACAAAATTAATGATGTAAACTAACTGTAAACAAAAAAGTTAAAGCAACTGAATGGTTTGGCATACAACAAGCGTGTGGAATTTTCTCTTCTAACTAAAAGGCAAGTTTTATTATATAGATTATTTGAAATGAGGAATATTAAATCGAATGTGGACGGTTCATTCGTGATAAAATCCTAACTCATGGAATCACAAGACTAATTATTTGTTGTGTATGTTGGTGCGGAAGCGTTAGTTTTAATTTCGCGGTTTATCTGCTAACTTGAAAGGAAAGCATCAACTTGTGTCGCCGTTAAAATTAAAAATTTGATCTAGTTTTAATTCCACATACTGTTTCAAAGCAGTGTGGGGAATCACGTGACCTGTATGGTTCCTAACACGGCAAAAATGACGTCCAAATCAACAAGTTTAGATGAAAAAGACAAGGTAAATGACATTTATACGTAACCGATTTTTATCAGACCTAGTGCAGTCTAAGCTGCACAAAATTCTCTTTCTAGCGGCAGTTCTCCCAACTTCACAACGTTCGAGTTTTCTAGATTACCTCGATTTTTTCCCAAAAAATTCTCGACTTGTTCAAAACCTCAGTTGTATGGGTGTAATTTTTAATTTGGCATGCCAATCTAACAAAAGACGAGTCTTCCTTCCAAATTGTTTGTTTGTTTTTGTTGGGGTTAACGCCGTAGCAACACATTTTATAGGTCATATATAACGGCAGTCAGTCAACCTACTCACTCCTCCTGGAAAGGCTAAATCTCTGGATTTAGCCGTTAACCAACTACTAAGCGCATACTTTCGTCAGTGACTGACAACTGCCCTACATAATTAAAAATCATCGGTAGGAGGTGGAATGGCCGTAGAAATAATTTCATGACCAAGCTCCACGAAAGTATGCCCCGCCCGGGAATCGAACCCACGACCCCTCGATCAGTAGACTTGCGTGCTACCAACTGAGATAGCCGGGCGGCTTTTCTTTTCAAAAGAAGAGGAATAACAATAATTATTAGGAAAATTACTTTAATTATCCATATAAAACAAGTGAGCAATATCTACACTCTCGTTTACTGAGCCACGCTTGCTGAAAATTTGTTATGTTTTCATTAGACTAAATACTTTCAAATTGCACCCAGAGGCGGATCCATGATTTTTTTCTAGGGGGAGGGTGTCCGAACTTTTTCTGGGGGTCCAACCTTTCAAACCACAACCACATTATACACATTTTTCAGAAATACGCAACATATTAATAATAAAAACTAAATAACCATTAAATCTATGTTAAGCACCGAGAAAATTTGCTTCATGCTCCTTGAAAATGACTTATAGTCAAGAAATATACTAATGGACAGGTACATGTTGGAAATTCTAGGGGGGTCCAGACCCCCTTTACACCCGCTAGTTCCGCCTATGGCACCACACTGATATCGCAGACTTACGACTGTAACAGTTACCCGAAAACAGATGAGTCCAAAATTAAAGGTTCAAGAACAGGCAATGTTTTTAAAATTTTGATTTATACTAAAAACCGTGAATATAATATTTTGTTTGCCCTCGTGGCTACATCTGTATTTATTAAGACACACACATTAATTAAGAATAAAACTTTAATATTCAGGTTCATTCATCAATCACCATAATTGTTAACCAGCCATTAAAGTACTTCATAATATTATAACATAAACACTTTTACTAATGGATTGATACGTTACGTCGTAAATATATCTATTTGACGTTACGCAAATTGACGGCAGTATTGGACGCAACGTCACAATGAAAACCCACAATGAAAAAACACACGTATGTTGAACCTCATTTTTCACAACCCGTGTTTTTCACAACTTGTGAAAAACGCGTACGCAATTTTCACAATTTGTGAAAAACACGTTAGTAATTTTCACAAGTTGTGAAAATTGCGTACGCGTTTTTCACAAATGAGCAATGTGAAAATTACGTTAGACATATTTTGCGATTTTTAGTCCTAACGCAATTTTCACAACATGGGTCAATATCATAGTATATTTTAAAGTATATGATAACCAAAATTAATGTGTTTTTTTTTCTCAAATATTTTATTTACATGGTTAACGTCGCAACATGGACGCAAGATGTCGTAACCACCCTAAGGTCTTCAACAAGCCAGTATTGTGCCTTATTTTACCACCTTTACGTACAAGCAACCACTTTAGCACATTGAGAAGCAATCTTAAGGTACATAGTAAGCACACATGTCCCATAGTACTATATTAATGTCCGTATTAACAAGTTTCGCATTCAAAGCAACCGCCTCGAGGTCCATAGCAGCTGCTCAAGCACACTTAGCAACAGTTCCATTGCCCGTAGTAATTACTCTAATGCTTCTAGCAAACACTTAGGTCCTAGCATCCTACGTTACGCTCCCTAGCAACAGCACGAATATCCATGGTAACATTTATGCCTTTAGCAACTTCTATCGAGCCTTAGTCGTTTAAGTGGAGGAGAGGGATTCAAACTCACGACTCTTGGTGCATGAAGCATGAAGCACATAACCCATTATCCGCCCTGACACTAATATTTATTTACTATGCATATGGAAACCACTGCGGAAAACTAGCCAATGAAAGTACGTTTTATTTACGTTTGGTTTAACATTCAAATGCCGCTGATGAGATATAT
The DNA here is from genome assembly GCA_025267735.1 of Mactra quadrangularis. Classification (NCBI taxonomy): domain Eukaryota; kingdom Metazoa; phylum Mollusca; class Bivalvia; order Venerida; family Mactridae; genus Mactra; species Mactra quadrangularis. The sequence goes on from CM046305.1 coordinate 5,757,995, forward strand.
AAACCTACGTATTTAACCAGAACTAAGCAAGTACCATCGCCAGTGACTGACAAGTGACATACATGGTGCAAACATATGATAGAGAACATCGTCGGCAACCACAGTACTTTCTTCCGTTACACTCCATATACGTACTGAGGGCAATTTGACTGGCGAAATCTCGTTTTCATGAATATGCATGAGGCAGGGGATACCAATCTTCTTAACATGAAACCGCTTGTTACAAATAAATACTGCAAAACGCAGCATAGACTATCATAGCAGAGTAATGTATCGTGGGATAACCGACAATGAGATATCTAGGTTTTTCTAGTACCATGAGTATATCGACTGACCAACGCGGTATAATAGACAAAATGTCACAAGCCGCGATGAAAGGCACAATCCTATACATTACATTTAGACTTTTGCTGCGAAGGACAACCGCGTGATATTCTTCAAGCCTTCAACCTCGTACGGACCTAATATCAATAAGAGCTTTGATGGAATACGTTGTTTTTCATTGACCGTCTTTTATGCGACTAGCCTCAAGTCGTTAGTTTTCTATAAAATGTCAACAGTTTTTACGTCAATTTAACTTGTATCTTTTTTCTACATTTTTGTGCAACGAACTAAAACCGTAGGCCTACATAATTATTCAGTCATTTATTATTTGACAGCTACTGGTTTGTCTCAATCCACCAAGGACACTAGTCAGTAGTCACTATCGCAATGTATATACGTCTATACATATATGTAGGCCTAGGTTGTTAAGACTCGGGCCGAATCAGCCACTTGTAATGTCAGACATATGTATATTTTCCTGCAAAATCTATCATAACTGTGGGTTTGATGTCATTATAAATCGTGTAACACTATTTTAAGGATAAAATGAAGAGAAGCTCGTCGAGTTCAAGCGCGGAAAACACGGATGTGGAAAGACGCCAGTTTTCCGGTCAAGATCCGGATAACAAGTTCTCCTCGACTTTAAGCACGTACCTAACTTTGTTAGGGTACTCTGTTGGGATAGCTGACATATGGAGATTTCCATTTCTAGCTTACAGAAATGGCGGAGGTACAGTATTTTTGTATGCATTCAAATTTTGAACAATGTTGATATTAAACAGTGCCCTCCAAAAGTACTTGGGCAAAATTCTGTCTCTAGGTTAAAACGATTCACTTTTACCAAGTACCTGTGGCGCTTTTCACAAAAATTCTTACGATAAAAACTCGTCGTAAGTCAAAAACAAGAAACATCCATATTGCGGTTATTCTTTGCTCAAACTATGCCAAGTACAATTGACTTATGTAAGATATTTTGTACATTTTGAATACCATAATCATAGTTATGGTGTATTATCGTTCTTTCCGTATCGATTTACGGCTTAGCTCGTATACATTCGTCAAGTTTCGTTGCTTTAATAAGTGACAATACAAGGTTAGGATGAAAAAGTAACGATTGTATCTCAAACGGTTTGTGGTGCAGAGGTAAAATACTGATTTCTCAATCAAAATACCCTGGGTTCGATTCTCGCACAGGTTGACATTTTTGTAACTTCGCAAACACTAGTAACATAGTACTTTTACTAATTGACTGAATATAATTATATTATTTAAGAACATTTTTTGTCTCTATATTATCATACTGTTTTCTTTATTCATATTTTTATTATGATTTTGTGACATGGTTAAAGATTGCCCCCCCGGGCCAGCCCCCCCCCTCCCAGGGGCAGCCCCCCCCTCCCAGGGGCAGCCCCCCCTTCCAGGGCGGCCCCCCCTCCCAGGGCCAGCCCCTCTCCCAGGGCCAGCCCCCCCTCCCAGGGCCAGCCCCCCTTCCAGGGCGGCCCCCCTCCCAGGGCCAGCCCCTCTCCCAGGGCCAGCCCCTCTCCCAGGGCCAGCCCCTCTCCCAGGGCCAGCCCCTCTCCCAGGGCCAGCCCCTCTCCCAGGGCCAGCCACCCCGGCTCCCGGCTCCCCAGGTCCAGCCCTACCAGGACCAACCTCCCAGTAACCAACCGTTCTCAGGGATTTGCCCCTGGTAACAGGGGAAAATGCCTTTCCCGCATTGTCCCACACAATGGACCAGATATCCTCAATCCTTTCAGGAAAAGAATTGAGGACATCAGGGGAGCAGAACTCCCCCAGCAAGGGGGCTGAACTACTTCCCACCAAAGGGAACGGGTATTCAACTCGAGAGAGCCGAACACAATAAATCGCTTTAAGTCCGTAGTTAACAGAGTTAAACCGATTCGAAAAGTAGATCCCTTAGAAAAGGGAGACTACTCTTCCAAAATTGTCCCTATAAGGGACTGGGTATTCAACTCAAAAGAGTTAAATACAAAAAATGTGCCTCAGTACCGTTATAAACGGAACTAAAGCACTTGGGTTTACACCGTGTAACAATATGACAACCTTCCACCCTTATACACAATATTAATGACACTACATTGGCTTGTAGCAAAAGCACACGCCTAAAGTTTTAAACATGTCTAGTAAATAAAAACGAACCTTTTCTGTATTAAAACTTCTCTGGAAACATGAAAAAGTTTTATTTTGCATGAAATATTTTTAAATTTTTAAATACTTATTGTCATAACAAAGTTTTAAGTATCAGTCACAAAAGAAAAAGAAATGTGTGTAGTAATTATCCTCCCATGTCTATAAAATTTGAATACAATAGAGTGGCCAATATTGCCCCTAAGGGCTTTCATAGGTATCACAATACATATTTTTCAACATTTTCTCACTAAATAATATAAACAAGAATTATAAAAGTCAGTTTTATTAATTTTGTTGCATTTATACATTTTATATACACGAAAAATTCTGTTCCCCATTTCAATATAAATAACTAGGGGCAGAAAGTTAGTAAATATAAAGGGACTCTTTTCATTATATATATGTCAGCTAACCTGTATAATATTAGGACCCAATTTAGCGCAGTCGGCAGAGACGCAGAAGTTCAAAACAGAACATTGGTGGTTCAAACCCAGTCACTGTCATAACATTTACTTTTTTTATTTATTTTTTATCATATTAGTACATAATACTATATTACCAAGTTTTATGCTTAGAAACATGTACTAAAAATTAACATTAATAAAAATCAATTTTATGAGACTTTTGTTTTTGAATATCTTTTCTGTAGATGAGCTGAATTTCATATTAAAACAAAAATGAATTATTTCAGTTTATTTAGCCAAATTAGCTAATGATTAAAATCAAATATACTGACTAAATCATTCGGGATAATAATGCGGTAAGACATTAAATTTTATCACTAATTTGCACAAACGTATGTGTCACATGATGTAGGTGTGATAAATTTGACTGAATATATCACACACGTGAGACATTTGCGTTCTGTGACTTATACGGTCTAACATACCCCTTCACAGGTTGAAACGTAGGCGAAAATCGTTCATTTTTCACCACAATGCTATACAGAGCTAATTGAAGATACACCGTTATATTAAGTATAATAAATCTACATGGATGCCACTTTCCGAATCTATTCCACAAATCTAGTGTCACGAAAGCGTTGCTGGTACGAGTCAACCCTCGAGCAGGTTATAAAACGTTATAGTTCAATCGACAATAATGTAAATTTTCCATTATTAATACGGTGTTTGGCAAAGTTGCCGATCTTGTGGAATAGTAAAGTACTGGCATAGACTAAAGTCCAGATTGTACGACAATGCTGTACAGGATATCTGTTTACGGAGATTGAGTTTGTCGACGTGTTGGTCGATTTTTCTATTTCACCGAGTGAGCTCAGATATCATATTTTCAATATTGGTGAAGACACAAGTGAAAATGTATTTAAGCTCATCAGTTAAAATGAAATAATAGTTTATTCCAACTTTGAGACGCCTTGTCGGTGTTCTGTTAAAGAAATACACAAAGCTAAATGTGTCGTCATGTTTTCTTCTACAATAACGCCAATTATCTGTTGCCACTACGATGGAAATATAATATTTTATACTTTCTTTAGCAACCCCAGCTGAATTTTATTTTCTTACTTACTGTATAGATTATTATTTCAATACACAGATCTTAATAAACAAAGCTTAGATCGCTTTAAATTTTTAAGATATCTATAGTAGAAAAAAAGTTACGGCATTTTGAAGTTTGCAAATGAGTGCCAAATTTCAGATTTTTGCAGAATTTGGTCAATATTGCGGGAAATTTCAACAAAACGACGGCACCGAAAATGACATGAAAAATAGAAAAAAGGTCATATTTCTTTCAAAACTGTCAATATTCTACTGAAAATTGGCAATGTTATGTATTTTCCCATGCTCTTTCTGTTTATAAACACATTTTCTGTCTAAATTAAGCAATAAAGACACAAAATGGTGTAATTCAGATACATGGTACTGAAAATTTATTATCCAAAGGTAAAAGCCAGCACTTGCTATGCACGATAATTAAAAGTAAACAAAGTTTCTTCGTAAATTTTCATCAAATATCATCACATTTCACAGTAAAGCGTGACAGTTAATTATGTATTCAATTAAATGACTCTTTGTTAATTTTAGGTTATCATTATCTGGAATCATCAAGAATGATCTGCCGAAAATATATTTATAATTATAAACTTTTTGCCAATTACTGAAGAAACTTTGAATACACAAAACATCTATTACAAGAAAGGCCCTACAAATAAATGAACAACATTCTATGTAAATTGAACTATTTTAGATACAGATCTTATAGAATTCATAAATTTTTATTGACATAGCTGTTTAAGTGTTACGATGCTTTTTGTCGTAAGACATTTTGGTGAAAGACCCACATTATTCCAAATACATTAAAGCCCCATTATCAAAAGTAACACTATCCATGGTCTGCAAATAAAATAGACATTTATCTATATCAAACAACCTCTATGAAAATAACTTTTTAATAAATACAAAAAATAATTATCGCTAAAATATGTTTATGTTATTTATTGCATTATAAAATGAAAGTAGATCGGAATCGAAAGTTGAATTTGGTTGTTAATACTTCAAACAATAGTTTTGATCACTGTAAGTTTAAGATTTTGTCTTTTGATAGAGAAAATACATCCACCAAATTACATAGTTAAGCTCAAAACGATTTTTGATCATGTACGAGTACAATCAACGTGAACTAAAATGTTAATAAACTGTGCTTTTATAAAAACGATTCCCCTTTTTAAGAAATGGGAACTTTTTCAAACTTAGGACACAAAATAATTTAAGATGTTCATCGTGTTTCTAATGGATGTTATGCCTCAGTCCCATAAAATCGTGGCTTCTTGCGGACCCGTACGTGCAGACAGTCGTAGATCGTGGGAAGCCTTGCGTGTTAAGGTGACGGTACGTACATGGCACAAAACAACACACACGTACGGAGCCGTAGCTGGAAGATATGCATGTTTAATCCTTACTTGGCCACGATTTTGTTCACGATTTGACTCTGAAACTGATACGTGTATCCTGGGCTCATCTCAGAGACCCTGGTAAAAACGTAACAGTCCGTACGGGTACGCAAGACTTCGTACGGGTCCTTGCGGAGCTTGATCGCACGGCGCCCGTACGGTGCCCTCACGGCTTTTTTATGTTTATGGGACTGTAGCTTTATATTTTAATAACTTACGGTTGTGAGACTATAGCCTGTTTCACATCAGCCGTGCTATCTTTTTCTCGTACGATTTTTACTGCGAACGAAATCGCAGACGAATCGCAGCGGCCGCAGATACATCAAACTTTCCGTGCAATCGTCGTACGGCGGTCGTACGACGCTCTCACGAGCCGTAGGTTGTTCGTCGCACGTGTTTACGCAAGACTGCCGTGCGATAATCGCAAAGCTGTCGTACAAACACTAAAGACTGTCGTAAGACTGTCGTGATATTTCGAAAAGTTTCGTACGTCATCCGTACGTCAATCGCACGACAAACGCAAACTTGTACGAGAGTCGTACGATATTCATGCGAACGCCTAATTCTTTAACTGACGTGCGACTGTCTCAAGAATGACGTGCGGTTGTCTTACGGCAGTCGCACGACTGTCTTGCGGGCTCCAAAAAATAAAAAAAAGCGCAACAAGATCGCAAGAAAAATAAACATGGTGAAAATTTGACTTGCGACGTCTACGACGATGCGATCACCTGAAAAAACGCACGACTGTCTTGCGGTGTTCGTACGAAGTTCTGCGATTTTTCGGAAAATGTTGTCGTACGGCTGCCGCAAGCGTGATGTGAAATAGGCTTTAGTTCATGTCTGCTGTATATGGATAATTATATCTTCTAGGGCTGTTACGATGCACCAGAAGCATATCGCGATATACTGCAATACGCCGGCATCGTATCGCGATACGTACCACGATTTGTGGGCTTTTAGATTCGTTGTGCCTTCGCTGTATTTAACAGAAACATTGCAAATCTTACATGCAGCTACTGATAGAATCTAGTCTCTTTAAGTATATACGATCATTTAGGACTGTGACGTGCGCCAATCGGTTAAATTCTTGTAACTTAAGGTTAGATGGAATGAACAATGGAAAAACTGACGTTTCGCTACTTTTATTTCGCAAAATAATGATAGAAAATATTGCCAAATACCGGTAGGTACAAATCGTACCGCGGTATGTATTGCCACAGCTGCGTATTGCAATACACTGTATACCGGTATTCCGGTATATCATGACAGCCCTGATATCTTCATATAGTGGCTTTAACTATGTTATATAACAACAAACAAAATAATAAACGACTAGCTTAACAGAGTAATGAATCTTAATGTGAACTACTCAACATCAATGAGATATAAAATGCACGTTTCTAGATCGTATAACAGTTTTTTTAGAGAATATAATTTCCACTTAAATTAATTGCTTTAAAAACTCAAATACATTTATAGAGATCTACTCCTGATTTTCGTTACATTTTCTCCTACTTGGTTTTAAACTGAAACGACAGGTAAACCTCTGTTAAGCGGACAGTGAAGGAAATCACAGTACAATGTGTGCTTTTCCAGGTGACTGTTGGTTCGAATACCATCCAAAACACACCTCGTTGGTTCCTTGTGCAAGAAACTTTATCCTACTAGCTCAGAACTAGGGCACTTAGTATGGAGTACCTGTCCCTTACCACTATCATTATCGGGACAGGCAAATCGTAATAATGGCTGCCCCCTCAGTTATTATTCAGGTAACAACATTTTCGTTCACGTTTTCTTAATCTTGGAGTTTGATACTATATAAGTCATTCGATTTCATTTTTAGATTGCACGTATATTTAGCGAACAATTAACAAAAACATGTCTCGAAGTGATCACGATTTGAACGTGGATTAGTCTTGTTAGAATTTCGGATACATTATTTAGCATAAATGTAACCGAACCACTAAAATGGTATCCACTGTAATTCTTGTACAATGATCCTTTGATTTAAGCCTGTGTAGTTCGAATTAATCATTTAAAAACATGATTATCCAATACCAAATTTATTACATTGTCGTTGTACAATTCATCGAGTGTGGCCATTATCATGCTTTGCCTGACGTACTTTACCTGTCAAAGTACAACTGGGAACCAGACAACTAGGGTACTCTGAAGCTGATTCGATTGTGATTATTCTTGTTGTATGAATTTGTTTTACAATCGACCTGCAATAAATTACATAATTAGCATAAACGTAACTAACAATTTGACTGTTTAAAACATTTTAAGGCCGTACTAAATTGATTTTATGTTTAGCCAGAGTGGCCAGGGTTCCAAGTCAGTTCAAGCTAACAAACGAATCTGAAAACATAACTAAGGCAAAAAATGCTCGATGCTAGATATTATACATGTACATGGTTTTGTGCTCTTCAATCAGTGTAGAATAAGGCTGTATTGAATTATTATTTGAATATTGTCCGAAAATATGACTTATAATATAATTAAATATACTGTCTAAATGGCAGCTCCACTAAATTACCAGATTGTTTTCGATCAAGATTTAAATGGAAAACTCACGAGTCATTTTTTCTGCCTTTTAGGAAGGTTTGATAATTTTTACCGGACGCTAAACAAAGTTTCAGATTGGTATGGCCACAGTTGTTAGAATCAAGTTTAAGTTTAAGAAATTTTCTTACCTTTAGTCAGTATATTTGTTTAAGATAAGTGACTGCTAAGTTGGGTTTCAGTGTATAACATAATTACAGAAGATTGTTGTGTTAAGTGAGTTGTGCGCAGTGGGAGCTTACAGCCTTGTACAGTATGTACTCGCGAATTCTGAACACTTTTGGGACCGAAAATACGTTCGTTAGTTAAATCGCGAGTGAATCTTTCGAACCAATGCAATGGAGAGTATGTGATGCGTAGCAAATAACTCAACAATTCAATGATACATTTACACTTTTCTGCTTAGCCTGGCGTATAGGTATTATTAAAATCTGACAAGAATTAAAAACTTGGAGCTCTTATTAAACTTTGAGTCGAGACTGATTTGTCACTGCCTTCTTCTTCAAACCGTAGCATTTGTGATGCCATAGTCATTTGGTATTGCCACCGAAGTGTATGCTCTCAATTGTTGTATTTTTCCAGATTATTACATGTAGTTTCATCTTTCTTTAACAAAAAATAATAATATTACAGGCAACAAAAAAAAAATATTCAATTTGTACTGAACAGTTTCAGAGAGAATCTGTTAGAATGTAAACATTGACACGTGGTTTAAGGGAATAAAACACTTGACTCCATAGTAATGCTAAACAATGTACCATCGTCATTCTCGTTCCAAGAGTCTAGTAGGAATCTTAATACTTAATGACCATCGTCGGCAACCACAGTACTTTCTTCCGTTTCACTCCTTAGCAATTTGACTGGCAAAATCTCGTTTACCTGAATATGCATGAGCCAAGGAGACCAATCATCTTCAAATGAAATCGCATGTTTCAATTTAAATACTCTTCAACAACAATGACGTCATACTGGAATTTTGTTACTTAAAATAGAAACCAACGCACAGGTAATTACATTGGCTTGTTTTCTGCAGTGGATTTATCTTTGTGGAACCAATGAAACTGCCTCATTAATTATTCATGATTACAGGATTTTCCAAACCAAATGGCACATGGTACATAACGCAGTATAGCGGAGCAATGCATCGTGGGATAACCGACAATGAGCATGTACGTGTAGTATCACAAAGGCATGTCTATTAGCACAATGAGAACATAAAGAATTAATTTCTAAGATATCAGCATTGAGAAATCCGAAATCCAATGAAGTCTTAACTGTTCTCTCGCGCAATAAATTTATTGACGCACACAATGGATCCAAATAGGGGTGTAACAATACGGCAAAAAACGTATTGCAATATATTGCAATATTCAAAACCCGTATTGCAATATATTGCAATACGTACCGGTTTTTTAGACAGGCATGCAAAGAACGAATTTATGCATGTGCATCGTCTTAATTGGATCAGCATAACATGCATAGGTGTATGTTCAAATGATCTTTATTAAAATGTTCTAATTACTGGAGTAAAATGGTCTTTATGTTAGAAAAATGAGTGCTATGAAACGGACTTGAAAATGTTTTTTCTCTCATTTGACTAAAAGTTTATCCTTTTAGGCACAGTAAGATGCTTGCAAGAATTCAACACATTTAAATACTAATTTAAACATTTAACTTTTAGATTTTGTTCAAAATAAACAGTGTGACATATAACTACAAAAACCTGTTCGAGGAAAAACGAACCGGTTAAAAACCGTTAGAATTCGTATTGCAATATTACCGGTATATCGGTTAACCGTTACACCCCTAGATCCAAATGTCACATTTTGAATTTTTGAATGCAACATGCCACTTAAAAAACCTCATAATCTCTAAAATTTTTAGTGTTAATTATATAGTAGTTGTAACTGATTGTAATTTCCTTACAATTTCAGGTGCCTTCCTGCTTCCATTTGTTACAATGATATTAGTATGTGGAATTCCAATGTATTTTTTAGAATATTCTGTGTCTAAATTCTCTGGTCGTGGAGCTTACCAGTTGTGGGATATTTGTCCTCTGTTCCGAGGTAACGTATATTACAGTTCCTGTACGTTCTGCTCAAGTCAACGATACGTATTTTGTTTTGTCGTAAATGATACCGGACAAAGAGTTAGCCCTGTACAGAAACTCACGACCGTTTTCCCCAAGTCAATTTCCGAGAAATAGGCAAAAAGTGTGTACATGTATATATATGTATATGATTATCGTGCCATGTACGTAACAATTTTATTAAAATGTTGAAGTAAACTCTACAACTGTTGGTAAGATCGAATGCATTTTTGCTCCAGTAAAAGCGACCATGTTACTTCTAAAGATCGAGGGGTCGTAGGTTCGATTCCCGGGTTGGGCATACTTTCGTAGAGCTTCGACATGAAATAATGTTCTACGGCCATTCTCCCTCCTACCACTGATTCTATATCATGTAGGGCAGTAGTCAGTAACTGACGGAAGTATGCACCTAGAAGTTTGAGAACAGCTAAATCCAGAGATTTAGCCTTTCCGGGAACAGTGAGTAAGTGGACTGACCGCCGTGATATAACCTATACAATGTGTTGCTACGGCGTTAAACCCAACAAAAAAAGATATGTAGCATTTGGTCACGTTATATCGCTGGTTTAGCGCAAAAAGGTCGTAACTCACTTTTTTCTTATATTGAGTTACGACCGTCGTACGCTTAAACGCGCGATATGTCTTTCATGTACGCGATGTGAACCTTGTCAGGCATCATGTCGTTCGTTTATTTGCATCGTTGACTTGAGCAGAACACACAATTTTTTGCTGAAATAATTAAAAAGTGAAGTGATAACATTTTCGGTTTAATTTAAACAGCTTCTACTGTAGCGACTGAATCTGTAGACTTATTAAATTAATGGAATGTATTTTTTTCAATGATGTGAAGATAGTTGATGTAATAAATCATCTTGGTAGATCTTAAATATGCATCGAGTTTATTATATTGCGGATTTAGTGCAAAACGGTCGTAACCCACTTTTTTAAATTGAGTTACGGCTGTTTTTCACTAAGCCCGCGATATGCATGTTTAGCTCGACTTTTCAGAGAATAGTGGGGCTTTTCTACCACTGATGTGATTCGCTTGAAACTTTATACATGTCTACGTATTTACTATTGGTTGACATATTCCAAGTCCCATAACTTCCCGTAGCTCGAACTTCGATTGAATTATGCCCCTTCTCTACTTCAACCACATTAGAGATAAGCTTATTACTTTTGTTTCAGCTGGACAATTTGATAATGTAATTTCACCTCTGTTCATGCATTGTGCTCACATATCTTCCTACTAGCGCTAGGAAGGTCAGAGCCTAACATTTTGCTCATTAAGAGTATTAACTATATGTGTGACATTTAGCGCTAATTATGATTGTATTTGATATTGCTTGAACACTTTGTTAACAGTTCATTTAGCCCATCTCACCGCCTTTCGCTTTCGCCCCCCCCCCCCCCCAGTGAGATAGGTTTGGTCATGAATATATTTATTTTGCGTGTGATCAATTGTAAAGAATAGATAATACTTTGCGTTCTAGCTATTACATGATCTGTTTTGATTATCTGTTTGTATATGTTTAATATATATTTGCTTTTTTCGTTTATATGTACATACATGTATGATTGTATAATTTAAAAATGCTCTTCAGTAATTGGAGGAAATAAAAGTATATATGATTATTTTTTATTAAGTTTTTAGTGGAGCTACCGTAGGAATTCAATTGAAAATTTATACATGTACATCTACACGGGTTACTATTCGAGGGTAAATACAACTGTACTAAGTTTAATAACTATAAAATACATTTTGAATGAATTGTGACCTTTTTATACATAAAGTTTTATGTTTTTGCATGCAGTCATTATAACTTTAACTAATGAAAGTATCCACTTAGAATTTGACTTATTTCAATGGTATAGAATATTTTAAAAATGAAAAATTTATTTACTCGATTACTTATTTTACCCTGAATAGTCGAGCGCGCTGTCCGTGGACCGCCCTTGTTGTAATGTATTGGTAATCAGATATTTCTTTTATCTTTTATTATGATGTAATTTTAAATGTGAGCTTTATTCGTAGCAGCTGTCTTAGTCTGTGAACGAAATATTGCAAAATATGAAGTCTATATTTTGTGACTAGTTTACTTCATAAGCACATTAACAATTTAATGAATGATATTTTATCAACTTTGTCAAGAACTTGTTTTCAAACTGAAAATAAAAACCAGCCTGCCATTCAAAAGTTGGCAACAGACTGATGTTAATTAAATCTTTTAGAAGAATTTGTCCCAAAGCGGGTCACCTTGACAATTTTCGTAAATAAATAGAATATGAATATCAACGTGAGACCAGGAACACAATGTTTATTAAATCAGTTAGTGATAGTGTATTGTTTGTTTGTTTGGTTTAACGCCGTAGCAACACATTGCATAGGTCATATAACGGCGGCCAGTCAACCTACTCACTCCTTCTGGAAAGACTAAATCTCTGAATTTAGCTGTTAACCAACTACTAAACGCATACTTTCGTCAGTGACTGACAACTGCCCTACATTATTAAAATCATTGGTAGGAGGTAGAAATAATTTCATGATCAAGCTCCGCGAAAGTATGCCCCGCCCGGGAATCGAACTCACGACCCCTCGATCAGTAGACTTGCGTGCTACCAACTGAGCTAGCCGGGCGGCTTGTAGCTATGGAAACGTACAATAGGATCAATCATAGCGTTATCTGTATCTGTATGGGCGACAAATTTGTCATGAAACTTTGTTTACATGTGCATCACCGTTCACTATAAATGATTCGTAGTTTCAAAAAGTTGGTTCTTGAGATATTTTCTATGGTCATTTTCAGCCTACCTCAATGTGTATCATATAAGACATTTGTAAATCACTCGCAAAAACTGTACAATGTAAAAATGCCTGCCCTCCGTGATCACAGGTTCTGTAACAAATTTAAAAGTGCCTTAGTCATAATATAAATTACACTATAAATATCAAAGCACTTAAAGCATAAATAGAATTTCGTTCAAATTGAATCTTAACATATGCGAAAAGGCAACCAAGCAATGTAACTTTTACTTTTTATTTTTAGGTGTTGGGTTAACTGTCGGTTTGGCATATGGTCTTTACATGACAGGTTCAAGTATATTCCGTTGTTGGTCTATAGAATTCTTATTTTATGCATTCCAAGATCCAATACCATGGAGCCATTGTGATAATCAATGGAATACTCAAGGTTGCAGAGACAACAGTCTGCTGATAAACGCCAGCGCCAAAGCGGAAATTACGTCAAACATTTCCTCAGAAACCGGAAGTACGACCTATCATAATGACAGTTTTTCATTGGCTGATATCAACTTAACACGTACAAATTTGAACGTTTCATTGGTTACAACAGCGGAAGTGACGCAGATGTCAGCAGCGGAGGAATTCTGGCAGTAAATATATTATTTTTGCTCAAATAAGTTATATTGTAAAGTATTAAAGTGAAATTCAAAATGCTAAAAAACACTTGTTTTTCATCAAATCTGGCGTCAGTGAAAATTGTAAAGATTCAAATAGCGCATAAAAGAATGCAAACTTTCTTTGCACGAAAATGCCAATAATGTGAGTTTTGTTATTGTTTATTCTGAATCTTGTTTAAAAAGACGGAGAGGGAAGAAAAAGTGCTTAACAGTGTCCAGCTATTTGATTTAGAATAAAATTATTATAAAATTTAAAATTAAGTTTTATAAAATAAAGTTTTAAACTACCCTGATCACAAAAAGTTAGGTGTTATATGCATTATGGAAAATATGATTTTATTAAATATCATGTAACTTGTAATGTAATAGTTATTTTATAGTGTACGTTTCATGATTACACACGTTCACCGACTTTACAGTTATTATCCCTGATCATTGGGCTACTGGTATCTATCTAACAATCTCCTTGGGAGTCTTTTACTCTGCTTATAAGTTCAGCCGACAAATTGGCGTAACGGAATTATACCACCCTCGCAAGTACCCATTTACACATAGGTGGAGTGAAGCAATCGCAGGTAAATTTTTTGCTCAAGGAAATTAGCAGTGCTCCTTGTGGGATTCAAACCCGGGAATTCCGATCCCTAAGCGCGCGTTCTACCGCCGGACTGTTGCTCCTAATATAAAGTATGTTATGTTATGTTCTGTTCTATTACAGGTACAAGGTACTCCAATTATCTTCTGGTATAGATGATCTAACACCTATCATATGGAGATATTTCTTATATATGTTTATATATCGCCTGGTCATACTACTAGGTAGTATTAAAAGTATAAAATCTATTGAAAAGGTAAACTATGATAAGTGCAGCCCGGCCCCTAAAGCTCAGTTGGTAGCTCACAAGTCTTCTGATCGAGGGGTCGAGGGCTCGATTCCAGAGCGTGGGAAGATTTTAGTGGAGATTGGTCATAAAATATTTTCTACGGTCATTCTCCCTCTTACCACTGATTCTTAATCATGTGGGGCAGTTGTCTGTTACTGACGGAAGTATGCGCATATTACATGTATCTAGTTGAAGAAAAACTGTTAAGTTTCACTATAAGAACCATAATAACATGCGGTCTTTTTTGTAATTATTAATTCAGCAAATAACTAGTATAATATTGATGATGAATTGCAGTATTTTGTTTTGTATGTGTTTTGTAAAATTGATTATTTTAAAGGTACCCATTCACAGATTTCAACTAAAACAACAACTTTTTCTAAAACTGTCTAATTTGTATTGAAACATTTTTGGAAGCAGGAAATTAGTGTTTTGATAATGACAATTTTAGTGCAAATGGACATACACCTACAAATGATAGTGTTTTAAGTAGTTACCGTATGTCACGGTAAAGACAATTTTAGTGCATTTTATGACTTTTATTGTATATTACTGGTAATCTATAGGTCAGTTTGTCTTAAAATATTAAGATTGTTTTGACACAATTACAGAGACAGAATGAGTAATTTGAAAATATAGAAAAATCTTAACTAAATCTGTGAACTGGTACCTTTTATAGCGAAGTGGTCTTAATTAAGGATATTATTAAGCATTTGGTATATAAAATGTGTATATTTGTTTGAGTACAAAGAAAGTAACGTATAGCTAAAAACAGCATCACTTCACAAATACGTTCTACATTTGGTTGCACTTTGGATATGTTTAATGAGTTCATTACCAATGGACCATGGAATAAATGCACACGATGATGAAAGTGGAGAATAGAATATAAATTCACAATAAAAAGCTATCAAACCCGAACGAATTCAATGCCTTCAGTGCTTTGATTTACTTTATTTTAACATGTCAGTCACACTTTGTTTATTACGTATGAAACATCCTGCCAAAACTTTAGGAAGCGTAAAAAACTTTAAAAAAGGCAAAAAAAACCCATCATACATTAATGCATTTCATAGAAGTTAATTATAATAATAACTGTTTATCAAGATCGACAGATGTTACTACTTAAGCAGTGTCTTGTAATATGCACTATAAACTTAATTACTAACATCGTTTTTCCTCAGACAATGTAGGTCACTGCGCTTTATGTCATGTTGTTTTTTTATCAGTATTTCTTGGATCTTTTACAAGTCATTATCAGATCTAAACTGAATTTACGAGTAGTTAAGATTTCTGTCCTCTTTGTATTTTTTACTCTCCTGCGGATAGGCCGAATGTTTCACTTATTCACTTTCTAGCCTCTGCTAATAGTCCATTTGCAAACCGATATTTCTATTTTAGCCAGAGAAATCCAAACACTTACTTTCAGCCAAACAGTGACGAGCTTACAACGATTACATGCAAATACACGTTTTAATCGCATGCCTGGTACATGGTTTTAAAAAAGAGTGTGTTCAATCGACTATTGAAATGTAAAATATTCTCACGCCTATAAGGCCATGCCAAATTGGAATTTTGTTAAGCGTCAACTCAAGTTTGACAAACATAGGCACCTATTCACAAAACACACAAACCGAAAACGAAAACACATGTCCATTCTAGCTAGTATTCACACAGATATTTACTTGGTAATACATAAATGTTTATGACATTAATGTGAGATTAATGTAATTCCATAAAAAGTATATACACTATACACTTGTACATTTTCATTAATCAAATACACAGAAACAAGGAACTATCAGTATTTCCAGAGAATAATCAGTAATCGTATCCCGGAACAACATAATTATTTAAGAAAATTTCATAAACATTTTTTTTGGATTGAGGATTCTAAAACCTACGTGCACGCGGACGCTTAACAAAATTCCGGTATGGCATGGCCTAATTTCAAAATGTCCATATTGAAATAAATGGACGGTTTTGCATCAAATGAACAAAATAAAAGGAAACATTGATATTTTTACAAGTGTATCTCTGATCTTATAATTGAGAATATAGAACACTTTCAACTTAAATATAAAGTGAATCCACGCAATATATGACGTCATACAAGGTTGCATTCGTCTCTAGTATGATCAAACCAAATATGACGTTGTTTACTTAAATATGGGCAAATACCAGTCTATTAATACATATTTTAGTCCGATGATTGTTAAAACCAATGAAAACGCGTATAGATATTTTCAGCTCGAGTGGAATTTGGTAAACTGTAAATGATTGTTCAAAGTTCATAGTAGTTTTAGGTCAATATCATAAGTTACACTCAAATCCACACAAACTTAGCGTGACACTTGCACGTTATGAGTACTGTTAAAACCGTGCATGAATACAGGGCAATCATGAAGTACCATACTATCTATCTTTGTTAATGACATCAGACGATAATCATACCATACAGTAAGTGTATGACACACGTTTGTTTCTGTTTCAGGTGATTTATGTAACTGCAACAGTTCCTTTCTTCCTTACCGTCGCCATATTTGTACGTTCTTTAATGCTGCCTGGATCGACCGAAGGATTAAAATACTTTTTCCTTCCAGACTTTGAAAAGATCATGAAAGCAAGGGTATGTATGTGCATACAGTAAAATTATAAGCTATAAAGGCCATCAATATCCTTGGTCTTTGGAAATTGAAACAAACTTAAATCTATCATTTGATTAAACGCCTATTTCTATATTACATATTTAATGGCGTTTTACAAAAAGATAAATCATAAAAAAGTAATGAATAAGAAAAACCCCTCCACCATAAATACTGTATATACAGTTACATAATATTAAATTAAAATACATTGCACATGATGTTATATAGTGCCACCTAAGGACTAACCGCACTGCTTGAAAGAAAGTCCTTTTCTGAGGTTATTTATGTGTGATTGTGTATTTTGTGTTTCAGAGGGCTAACCGCCACCGTGTGAAAGCTATTTGTTTGATTTTTTATCAAAATAATCCTTATTTCTTCTCAAATGAAGTCACTGGGACTAAAAACTCAGCAAAATAGCGTAGTTTTGCAATAACTGGTCTCTACAATGGCTTTTCACCAAACTGCAATCTCCGTAAACAAATATCCTGTAGAGCATTGTCGTACAGGATCTCTACTGTCTCCGTAGAAGGTCATGTCGAAACGAACTTTGTGTCGACCAATCAATGCGTAGCTTTCATCTAAACGAAAACACTATTAATCACATTTTTATTTCGTAATTCTATTTTTAGACCAAGGTTTTGCATGCTAATTTAACAGCGGTATTATTCACAGTCTGCGATTGGGCGGCTCATTTCAAATTGCGTGACGTAGACGATGTAAACAAGTTACGTATCATAACAATTTCGTCATGAATATTATGATGAGAAAAGGTCACCTGAACGTGACCTTCGTTTGAAAAAGGCCAGATCTAAAATAGCGAGTAGGCTAAAAAGGCGGAAAATTTTAGATCGGGTTTTAATCAGATTGACCAAACTGCTGCTTCAAACGGATGCTAATGGTCTTTGTGATATGCCCGAATGAACTAAAGTAAAGAAAGCGTCAGATAAGCAGGAAAGCTTTTTCGGTTTAAACGTTCTCATGCTGTTCAACTCTTAGGAACTTTTTAATGGGGCACCTGAATGACCCAATTCGCTTGCATGGTGTATAATGTATGTATACCACAAAGGTATTCGTTGTAATTGAGGTTGATATGTCCACCCATAAAACGTGAATCATGAGCTTCACGATCAAACACGTTTGTTAATGCAGTATCATGGAAAAGATCAACAATCTTCGGCAAATAGGCTTAGCAGCCTCAACCTTTTGTATAACTATACTGAAGCGGTACAATTTAACTGTTTCACTTTTGGATTGAATGAGACCTTAACTAAAATAATTATCTACGAGATTGTGAGAACGGTTTCGTATTTAGTTAAGCAATCAACACTCTAACTTTATCCGTTGTTCCTCTGCAAAACCTTTGACTTAATGTGCACAATTAAATGACCTTCATCAACTTGGTACATTGAATTTTGACTCTATATGGCGATACTTCTTAATTTCGCTTAAGAATGTTAGAAATCCTTTTGTTATAATTATTATAGAATTTGTATTATTATTTGTTTAATCCTTTAAAAGCAAACTCATTTTTACAAGCGCATATATCCAGTGAAAGTGACGTCTAACTTTACATATAATACTAACTCATTTAATTAGCTTTATTTATTGCAGGTTTGGATAGAAGCAACACTAATGGCTTTCTACACTCTAGCATTTGGTTGGGGAGTCAATCTATTGTTAGGATCACATGCAGCTTTTAAAGAAAACTGTTTAAGGTATGTATGAAGTATTTTAATATGAGGTACGTAAATTAGAGCATTAGTAGTACATAAGTATTGTTTGCTGATAGTCCACAGATTGGAAACACATCTGAGATATGTTATGCCTCGGTAGAATCCGACCCTGAACACTGTTAATTGCATTGAGAAAGGTAGGTGTAATTGCTTTACAACATCTAAATGTTGAGAGAGGTACACAGGGGGTAATATGTTAACTTTGATGAACTTTGTTTTTTTTTTCGTAGTAGTGTTAAACTCGGCCAAACATGTAAATGTTGTGCATTTATGTACATGGTGTGATTACATTTTATATTTATGTGTGCTATAACACCAATATCAGGATGATATGATGTTATGTCATTTCCACTAAAATTTGAAATTGTCAAGTATTGCACGAATGTGAATAACGCAGGTGGTCTGAAACTCTGAATGGTGGATCTTAATTGTATTAAACAATGAAATAAAAACCCCCTTCAAGTCAGAATAAGATATATGTAAAGAGAAAAATAATTGTAAAACATGCGTTTATGTACCAAGTATGACTTGTTCCATCAGAAATCCTAAAATCTGTGATCAGAACGATCCTTTGGAACCATATGTTGGACATCTTGGTACTGAATAATCTAATAAAAAATCTTGATTTTGGTTCAGCCTAAAAAGTACTGTTAAAGTAGGCATGACCGAGTGGTTAGGCCATGCCATATCGGAATTTTGTTAAGCGTCCGCGTGCGCGTAGGTTTTAGCGTCCTCGATAAAAAAAAATGTAGGTAAAATTTTCATACACTAGATCGGAGCCCGTGCAAGCACGGGCTTTAGGTAATGACAGTTTTCTTGATTTAATAAAGGGAAATAACCGCTGCGGGGAGTTCGGTATATTTTTAGTTTTATCTAGAACTATTTTTAGACACAAAAAAACCCATTTTTTTGTTCATTTTTGGCAGTTTTTGCAAATATCAAGAGGCTTTGTCAAAAAAGAATTGTCAACTTGATATGCCGGTATATAGGTGCTCCAGCGACAAACAAAAGATTTATTCAAAGCTGCGCCGTTTCTTCCACAAAACAGGAAACTCGCAAATTTAATAGTATAGATATTTCCGATGTTTCGGGATTCGATACGACAATTTAATTCAGGGAAAATTGTGATCGGCAACGACGTTATTCATCGTAAGCAATTAATGATAACCGCGTCATTAATACAAATTATATTTTACGTGAATAAAACACTATAGTCATTTTATATTAGATTCAGACCATTGTTTCATATTATGAGGACGTTTTTTATTGAAAAAAAAATAAAGCATTGTTTTTTTGCAGTAAAAATATTTGTGTCTTCGTTTTCGGTTTGTGTGTTTTTGTGAATAGGTACCTAGGTTTGTCAAATTAGAGTTGACGCTTAACAGAATTCCAATTTGGCATGGCCTTACGTTGTAAACTTAGTTACCATTTGATAGCCAGATCTGCGTTGATTCAAATTACATATCGTTGTTTTCCTGAGCAAAAGACTTAGAGGAACCAGCAAGCGAACTAAAAAGTGATAAGTATATGTTAAGAACTTGATTCACAATTCATAATTTGAGCCAAAATAAATTAGTATAGACTATATTAAGAGTGTTTATCATACTTTCAGGACGGCTATTTTGTTACCTGTTCTGGACATGTTGATGGCTGTATTTAGTGGTATGGTTTGCTTTTCTGTTTTAGGAAACATGGCACATGCTTATGATGTTCACATAGAGAATGTAATCAGTGCAGGTAAACCATTTAATAGAGTATATGGTGATTTTCGCCTTATTGACAGTTATATCGCAGCGGCCAGAAGTCATACTCACGCCTTTCCTTGATAGGCATCGCGATTTTATCTCAAGCCTAAAGAACAGTTCTAGGCACAAACCCTCTACTCGCAATGACTGACAACAGCGCTTATTGATAGATAGGTAGGCAGAAAAATATTCTATAAAACCATTTCATGAAAGAAAATGCCTAACGTATAAAGTCACGCACGGAAATCGAACCCAGGTCCTATAAATTCGTGGCCAGACGCGCTTCCCTGCAAGCTAACCAGAAAGGTGCAGGAAACATCAGTATAATATGTTCATATGCAAACATTGTCTTTGAAGTTGCTTCCCTGTTTATAATTCGAAAATATTGTGTAACTTCAATCAACTTTACAAAACGGTTGTCCACCTTAGAGGTTGCCTGTAAAGCAAATGTTAAACTAGGAACCATTTGGAACTACCTCGACAATCTTCTACGCAGATAAACCTTGGATAACATAAGGTGAGAAAGTAGGTCTAACATGGATTCCGTAGAAAACGTGAATTTAATGGAATTTGGTTTCTGTGATAATATAGCCTGAACTACGCAGAAATATTGGCGGTTAGCCTTCACATATTGACCCCCGCCAATATAAAAACATATATAGTATTCTGTTGTATTCCTACTACTTTTGATGTTCGGGGTATATTTTTGTAGATGATCGCCAAAGTTGTTCCGAATGATTAATAATTAGTAAATCTAGCTGGTTTCGCAATCAGCTTGTATGTTTAACCTTTGGAAAATAGCATTGAGAAGTCAACCATGAAATATAGAGCTGGCGTTCTCGTTCTCAAAAGTTATCAAGTTTCTAGATATAACTTGTATGAGAGATTGATACCAACTCCATGCCCACTTCTACACTCCTACCTATTAAACTAGCGTTACATTCTAACGTTATACTCGCGGTGAGCTTCATAGCGCTCTTGATGACCTTAATGAGTTTACCATATTCTAAGTTTCTACTATTGAGAAGATAAAACATTCTGGAGCAACGTCCTGTGACGAACTTTATCAGACAACACCAGTTAATGACTTTTGGGCATATCATTGCAAAATATTCGAAATGCAATGTAATGTTATGTTATGTTCTGCAATAATTAGAGTGACAGTTTACATTTCGGTTACAATGTACGAACTGCGTTGTTTCCTTGATAAACGTGAATGATTTCTATCTAGGTTTATCTGGCCTTGTAAAATAATTAAGTGATTTATAATGAATTTGTACTTTGTTGTTGCCAAGATGCACACCATGATAATGAAAATGGGTGAATTTTTGTTAATGTACTTTTGACGTTAATCTATGGAACGCAGTTCGTGCCTGGTCTCAAATATCTGTATCTGATATGACATTATTATTGCTTGATAATTTTATTAGGATAGTTATTTTTAAATTTAGGCATTAAATATCGAATGATTAACTTATTACCATCGACTTATGTTGCATGTAAATCATGTAGAACTGGTTATAAATTGCTTGAGCTTAAATTTACACTCTTCTTGTTTAACTTTGAGAAATGATGCTGTACTGACCTTTTTGGCATTGTTTTGTGGTCTGACATGCTTAGATCTCGAGATGCAAACCTTTAATTGGTAATCAGCGCACGCTTACGCCAATGCCCCACAATAGCCGTATTTGATACCAACGGTAAGAGGCAGTATTGCTCTGAAAAGTAGTCCATGACCAAACAAAAGTAAGAGGTCGCACTTGGGAATTAATCCCTCTGAATTCCCAATTATGAAGACGCCCAACGGATTGAACTACCCGAGTGGATAAAGTTGTTATACGCTAATTAATACGTAATTGAATTTGATCATCTATATGTCATATTTCAGGAATGTCAACTGGAATGGTAGCATATGTAACAGCCTTAGCAACACTTCCTTTTCCACAAATATGGTCTGGATGCTTTCTCATTTCTACACTTTTAACTGGTATTGATTCACAGGTACACTTTTACACGTTTTTATTCTGACACTTACAAATATCCCTATCAAAAGAATGGCCCGCCTTTGTATAAACGTACAAAACCAACTTGCAGGTAAAAACTGCTACTATTTCCATTTGCCAAAGATTGTGGAACACATATTTTCTATAATGCTACAATAACAAATTTGTTTTATCGACAGTCACACGAGTCACTTTTTATTTTTGTAAAAAACTTTAATAACGACGAATACGTTTGTGATATACGTTTATGAAGTAATGACAATTTTTTACATCGGAGACGCGTTTAAACGTTTGTAACGGAAGGTTTTTTTCTTGTAATAGGGCGATTATTCAAAAAAATGAAAGAAAATGCAAACTTATGCACATATGCGAAGTTTCAGCATGAATTGCGCATGAATGGATCTAATTTATGTTACGAAATATTTTCAAAACAAGTCCATGTAAATTGATTTAATTCAAAATCATGAGACATTCTTTGATATATAGACTTAACTTTAAGTACAATAAAGGCTCGCACTAACACCACCTTTTTAATATCAAATATAGTATTGAGGTCAAAATCATGTGATTTTTTACACTTTTTTTAATCCCACATGCTTAAGTTGATAAAGAGGTCCACATATATTAAGATCAGTTCGCTATTAAGACCACCGTATTCGATGTTCCTAACAATGGACCTATTCTATATTCAAATACGATCAACCATCATATATATCAACCATATATCTATCAGCGACTTTTCGTACATCATTGTTTTGTGTATCAGCTTGTAATACCAATAACTTATTCAGTATTATACAATTAACAATACCATATTTCAGTTGATACCACTGGACATGATTATACAGTTATTTGGTGATTTATTTCCACGTTTCAAAGCAGGTTCCAGAGTGTATGTTTTATGTGCTGTATCAGCATTTATTATGTTGCTGTCTTTTACTACATGCACTGGGGTGAGAAACTTTCATTAGTCATTTGATCAACGAGTTAACCAATACCTTTCATTCTTATTGAAATCAATCTACAATATATATATTTATATATATATATATATATAAACTGCAAATATGAGATATCAGAATTTGTGCGCTTCAAATTTATGACGATAAAACACTGTTAGTAGTTTTTCACACATTTGCCTGAAATTTCTCTTTCTGAGAATTGAAATTGGCTGTATTCTTTATCTCCTTGATATTTCCAGAATCAAAGGAACTATTGTCGCTCTATGAATAAAATAAAATACATCTGGTAACTGCGTTTATTAGGTTGTCCCCATTCTCGTTAGACACAATCATGTTTTTTCTCCATAGGGTGGTGCGTTTCTGTTTTTATGGAATGATTGGTATAGTGGAGCATGGGTTGGTCCTATTGTTGCATTTATTGAAGTGACAGTGGTTGCCTGGATATATGGTATGTGACATTTAAATCAACATTATACATCGGTTTGTTCGGACAATCGACAGGTTCAGAACACAGAGCTCTAGGACTGATTAATTTGCACACTGAAAGTTTCTTCCGGATGCACCGGTCTTCAAATCGGCGTCGATGTACGTATACCACAAAAGTATTCGTTGTAATTGAAGTTTATATATAAAACGTGAATCATTTCATTACTGATCAAACACGTTTGTTAATGCATTGTCGTGAAACAGGTGTTTTTCACAATCTTTGGCAAATAGACATATAGCTTAAAGCTTTATAGTAGTATTGTTTTTTGTTTCTGGTTTTGTATGTTGGGTTTAGTGCCGTAGCAATTCATTGCATATATCATATCACGACGGCCTGTGTTTCTACTCACCGTCCTTGGAAAGGCTTAATCTCTGGATTAGGTTTTTGCCAGTAACTAGGCGCATGCTTCCGTCCATGACTAACAACTGTCTTACATGATTGAAATCAATGGTAAGAGGAAGAATTATTTCATGGCCAAACTCAACGAATGTATGCCACCTCCCCCGGTTTATGTTATACACCTCACAAGATTGTAATATCCTCTTCAGGTATGGATAGATTTAATGAAGATGTATATATGATGATAGGAAGACGTATACCAGCAATACTTAGATTAGGAGTAGCTTTTATATCACCTGTCACAGTAGCAGTAAGTTCAAGTAAATCTAAAACAATTTTCCTCTTTGCCTATTGATTTTGTAAAAGGTATCTGTTTTGACTGTGGCTTTTCCTGAAATGTTTCCGTTACCCCTTTTAAGCTCGACTTTTCGAAGAAAATGAGAGCTTATACTGTCACCCGAGCGTCGGCGTCGGCGTTGGCGTTGCAAATCAAGTTTAAAGTTTTTACAAATTTAAAAAACTTCAATACAGTCAAAGATATTAAGCTCAAACTTGGAGCACTTATTCATCATCACTACTTTCACCTTACTATCAATGCCCATAACCCTGACTTCACTGTTTTAGGAGTTTTGCTCCTTTTTTTTAAGTTAGAAAACATCCAAAAGCAAGGTTAAAGTTTTTACAAACTTCAATACTATCAAAGATATTCAACTCAAACTTGGAAACTTGGATCTTTTTTATACATAATGATCATCTCCCTCTCTATAATATCTATATGGCTATCAAAACCCATAACACCGATTCCTAAGAACTGAGAAAAGTCGAGTGTGCTGTCTTACGGACAGCTCTTGTTAAAGTGTATAAAGCCAGATTGTGATTTTTTAACAAAAGGAATTATTCGAATACTTTTTTAATGATAAAACTCATTTCAGTAGATCATTATTTGGTAACAGGAACTTATTATTTTATTCACCTTTTCAACTTATTTTGACAAGATCTTTGCCAGAACTGGCTTGACCTTTCACAAAGAGCCTGAAAATTCTCCTCGCGCAGGAAAAAGATTTGTGTTTATTAGAGTATTCCTGGAAACAAATGACTAGTTACAACTGGGAATGGAACAAATTACAATAGGTTCAACTGGAATGGATTGCAGCAACAAACCTCGTTTACAATTCTTATTTTTGTACGAATTTTATGAACAAATTTCATTTTCCGGTCGCATGGACATTTTCATATACTTACTTCATGTACACATCCCGTTAACAAATTTCATGTTAAATATTTATGCTCGTGTATGCATTGTTTGTCCTAAGTTTGTATATGTGTCTAATCATTGATCTGTATTATATTTGTACTGAAATATTTTGTAAGATCATGTGCCTTTGTTGTACAAATCTTTAATAAAACATCTGTTCTGTTCTGTTAAAATGTCATGTGCAACTTTTACGTACAAATTCTATATATACTCGTATGTACCCATTTCATGTACGAAATGAATCAAATTTCAAATTTCAGGTGATATTTTTCACAAGTGTTATAGAATACGTTCCACCAAAATATGGTTCCTATATGTATCCTGCTAGTGCTAGAATTGTTGGTTGGGTTGTTGTCATATCTATATCGTTACCTATGTTAGCTCAAGCTTTATATAAACTATATCAAGACGATGGTCCTTTACTAAAGGTATGCTTTTTTATACTCCGTGGATTGCTCGCAAGACTGTAGTAAGTGCATTCCATTAAAGTGCGAGTAATTACAGCCTTGCGGGCAAGCCTCGACTCGTTTCTCAATTTGGACTACTCGGACACGATGATACCAACTCGGGGCGTCTGTATTTTAAACACAGCAATAATTACCAATTTGACCTTAATGAGGCTGACTGGGAAGATTTGGCTTTGCTTAACAGTGTTGCCTTTATAAATAAAGTCTGAATTATCATAATGATTATTAAATTATCACCTGAATGCATTACCTTCTCGGCCAGAAGATGTAACAAATATATAGTTCTAGTGCTTTAAAATTGTTTTTATTTCAAAATCATTAACTTTGTAAGATGCCAACATCAAGTTACGTTCCATGGAACATTCCCATGAATGGTAAATTTTGTTATAGAATTCGTACATTGCGAGTAACTGATTGGACAAGCACATATCTAATCTGATTTAATGAGATTTAGTTAATAAATGTACTTTTTCTTCTATTTCAGAGATTACGGCATCATACCAGACCAACAGATTCCTGGGGACCTTGTGATCCCGATTGTTCTGACAGTTTTCACGATAAGAAATCTAAATATGACAATAGAACATTTAAAGATTTGTTATATTTTAATGTATTTGGAAAATATCCTCGTAATTCATTCATGTGTGACATCACAGCAGAGGAAATGGAAGATCTTAATAGGCAATAATGAATTTAGTCGTCTACCTAATAATAAACGTTTAATCATTTTGATAAAAAAATACTAAGTGTATAATTGGTTATTAATAAGATGGTTACTAGCAGTGCTTCTAAGGTACTATGCATAAAAACTAAATGTTAGATTTAAAAAACGTTCATACAAAAGATTGCTTAAACAACATAAAGAAAAATTATAAACGTAATAAAAGCGTGGATAGTGCTGCCTATACATAGGTTCAACAGAGCAAATCCTATTGATGTCATTTGTAGGAGAACATGCGCTGTCGGACCAAAATAGGTTTACCTCTTTCGTTAATTGAAACATATCCGGGTGCAAGAGTAGAGAAAAATAAAAGTCAAAACATGGACATATTAAATTCGTTCGTCATTTTACTTCATTTGACATGACTTTTATACGTACAAGTATTAGCATATTCAAAATTGTTTGAAATCGCTGTTTAACCGTGTATGACTTCTTTAAGTTAAAACATAATAAATATTGCTTTCCGGTAAAGAAATATATAAGTTATTGGGCCAGCCAAAGCGCAGTTATGGCGGCGCCCACCGGGGCATATTCAAGTTATACTTTTTTGTATTTTTGTTTTCTCATTATTTTGCATGCACATTTTTTGACGATGGTCATTTGGTAGGATTAAGGTACTCAATAAGTTACCCATGAGTTTGCAAAAGTGTGTATCATGATCGAGTGAAGCTGCTTATGCCGTATAATATGTTTAAGTTAAGATAATTCTAATAACAATAACATTGTTTGTTTCACAGCCAGCAAACTGGGCGACCTGTCTGAATGCCATAGACGTACATTGTACTGTTTAACCTATCAACAGCCCAAGCTGAAATTGTGCCACTTTCAGCGATAGCTCTCTGGAACAGCCCTTTGTTTCCATCGTGTAACGTCTGATAAATAACGCTGCTACTTCCGGCCGACTCTCCAAATATGGTTATGCTTGATTTATCGCCTCCGAAATATACAATATTATCTTGAACCCATTTTAAAGCAAGTTGTTGATCCCATAAAGCTTGTACAAATAACCCATGCTCTGGGGACAGAATGTGCCTGGTTTAACGGCCCGGTATGGCATCGCCAGCTCAGAGAGCGGTAAAGCGACAGGTTTCCGAAATCTTAAGTCCCCGATTGGTGGCTTGGCATACGGTATGCTGTAAAATGCTCGAACCTGTTGTTTGTTCTCATCGATAATTGAACATACAGTTTACTGAATAAAACAGTACGCTTCATAAAACATTCAACATTTATTATAAATAGTGCGAATTTATGTACATGTACTTTGTAAATACATATGATGATATTTCAATAAAATATGTTTAAACTAGTTTTAGGGACTTTAGTCAGTTATCTTTCCCTGATAAAATCTGAAGCAATCCAATTGGTGAGTAGGTCCTTACAGTTGAAATCCTCGGACTTTATCATTGAACTCATATATGTAAGGATAACAAATATTTCATCTAATATCTTTCTTGTTAATGAAGATTAACAGAAGTGGTGAAATTTAGATAGTTCTTTACCCTTAAAAGACTTAGCTTAAATTTCAAACAAATTAAATTATTTACAAAAAGTTATCTAAATTTTTTTGTGGTAAAATGGCGTTGAAAAGTAAAGGTAAAATCCGAGTAATCCAACTAATTGGACCTACCTATTCGAAGAGTATACAAGGGGAAATAACTGAATTAGGTTCCTTATTGGGATTAATGGAACCGGTCATGTTTATGACCTCATTGTTTACAAAAAACGAACTATACATGTGTGATAGTAGCATTTAACACAATGGTAAGACACTGGCACCAGAATCCTCACACTCGTTAAATACACACACATATAATATTTTGTCATCGAACACAATTAAAAATCGGTCCCGTATACATTACCGTGTACGAGTTATAACTATACTTTCATTATAATATTCACATATAAGGTAGTGTACATGTATGTATGCACAGGGAACTGTATATAGGGTCGTAAGCATTATTTTATGATCATAAGATATGGACTCTGGTGCCTGTGTGCTAAGACAAACTGAATATCATAAAACCAAATTTTAATACCATGTAACACTATGACGGTTATAAAACTCAAGGAACACTAGTAATATTATCTATAAACCACTCCTACCATGGCTCAATCTCAAAAATAAGCATCTGGAGTCATACCATAAGAAGCGAAGCCTTTGGACTGGGTTCAATAAAACAAATGTATAAAACTAACATATTTCGCGGGGAAAAAGATGTTACTGTATCTCCAAAATGTCGACGTATCATAGTCTGGTAATAAAAGAGTTAGTAATCAGCATGATGAAAATGATGGAATGTATGAAAATTGTATGATAAGCCATCATTTTCTCTATTACGTATTATGCATCACATTTACAAAATCTGAAAAATAAAACAAAGTTATGTTATATGTAGGGATGCGCCCTAAAACCGATTTATTGTAAAGAATTTCCATGTGTCGTATCGTATTCAAACTCTAGAACTTATATCAAAACCGCAATATATACTTATCAAAGGGAAACTACTCTTACAGACAAGAGTCTTGCTATACCCAACATTCCGTACTTTACCTTCCAAAAAGTCAGAATTGCCTCCCTTTGAGGACCATTTTTAAAAATTTATAATATAAAAAGTATTTTCATTCATGTAATTTTCATTCATTTTACAATGTAAAAAACCATACTAGTAGCTTTTTTTGATTAAGGACAAGAGTTTATAAATAAACTAATTGAAACAAAATTTCATTTATTAAAGGGCTTTTTAAGGGCTTTGTATATTGATATTTAAAATGGGTTGTTACATTTTGTACTACAAACAAGATGAACACATTTCAGCACATGGACAGGTTTGTGGTCAAATTTATGGTTATATATGTTCTTATAAATGTACCACAACCCGGGTCGGGAACGCAGTTGTTAGCGCGCTTGAATTTCGAATCTAGTGCCCCGAAGGGGGTACGGGTTCGAAACCCATCCGAGATGGTGATATCCTTCCATGAAAATTTGACAATAATGCCAATTTTCCTTCAAATAATAAGGTATAATATGGAGAAGTTTCCGGCTATGTGGAAGGGTATGTGAGTACTGGTTATAGACAAGGGTCCAGGAAAGCTAAGTTGGTTGCGCTAAACGCCGTTGTATGATATATACAATCTGTTGCTACGGTGTTAAACCCATCAAAATAAATAAATAAATGATAATCAACCTTTTAAAAAGTTGACCATATTAGCAATAAAAACCCACCCCAAAACTCTTTGCAAATAGTCAAGTGGCACCAACTAGAACATGCTCACATATAGATATCTTTGATAAAATGAAATATTGTACTTACTAGAGAATGTAACACGACCATCACCGCTATGATCAGCTTCTTCCATCATATCTCTTATCTCTTCATCTTCTAGTTCTAAACCTAGATCATGTACAGCCTAGAATATATACTTTGTATTAGATGTAAGATAATGTGGTAACATTAAGATTTAATATCAAACATAGATTAAAAAAGTATACTCATCAGATCAATATTTGTAACCACTCGACCTGTAATATTGTAATCATTCACTCTCCGTAAACAGATATCATGTAGAGCATTGTCGATACAGGATCTCTATTTTCTCCGTGGAAGGTCACGTCGAGATGAACTCTATGTCGACCAATCAATGCGTAGCTTTCATCTAGACGAAAACACTACCAATCCCATTTTGCTTTCGTAATTTCTATTTTTAGTCTTAGTTTAAGTTTTGCATGCTAATGTAACAGCGGTATTATTCACAGTCTGCGATTGGGCGGCTCATTTCAAATTGCATGACGTAGACGATGTAAACAAGTTACGTATAATAACAATTTCGTCATGAATATTATGATGAGAAAAGGTCGCCTGAACGTGACCTTCGTTTGAAAAAGGCCAGATCTAAATTAGCGAGTATGCGAGCGGAAATTTTAGATCGGGTTTTTATCAGATTGGTAATCATTCGACCACTAACATCACTTGTTCAATAACATTCCTATGTGCTCCATTCCTATAACCACTCGACAAAAATCATGGAAACAATTTGATCACTATTGATAATTGTATCTACTCGATCATCAATCATTCGACAACACGACAAACACGATCGTAATCTCCTGACCACTGCCACTGTCGTCATCTTATATGATAATTTGCCGTCCGGCTAGCTCAGTCGGTAGCGCACAAGTCTACTGATCGAGAGGTCGTCGGTTCGATTCCCGGGCTGGGCATACTTTCGTGAAGCTTGGACATGATATAACTTCTACGGCCATTCTCCCCCATACCAATGATTCTGAATGACAGTTGTTAGGCACTGACGAAAGTATGCGCCTAGTAGTTGGTTAACAGCTAAATCCTGAGATTTGGCCTTTCCAGGAACAGTGAGTAGGTGGACTGACTGCCGTGACATAACCTTTACAATGTGTTGATACGGCGTTAAACCAACAGAAACAAACAGCAAATATTCGAAAATTATCAGCTACCTGAATAATGTTAATTTCTTACCTGTCTTAAACCCTGTAATGTAATATAACCTTCACTGTGTGTATCTATAACATTAAAGACTTCTTTTAGGAGATCTTCAGATTCAAATGCATTTAGATTTCTTTCCATTAATGCAAGGAATTCTGGGAACTCTATCTTTCCATTACCTGAAACAAACGTGTAGTACTTGGTCAATTACATTGCAATTATGCGAAAGGAAAACAACTATCATTTCAAATGTTTAAATACGCGGGTCTGTAGTGCTGTTAGTAGCGCATGGATTTAGAATTTAGTGTCCAAAAGTGTTGAATCTGGGCCGGGACGGTTTTACCCTTCCCTTGAAAGTTTGAGTAATATGTCGATTTTCCTCCTCGGTTCATGGAAACGTTTTCGGCATTGTGGAAGGGTCGGTGAGTACTGGTTTTAGGCAAGGGAACAGGAAATCTAGTGGGCTAGAAGCCGCTGGTTGACTTAAAACAATAAACCAAAATTGTGTTGACACGGCATATAACCCATTTCTGATAGAACATTCAATTTAATTCTATTTAATTAAAACTAGTTTTCAACTGTTGAGTGTAATCTTTATTGCGGTCTAAGTTTGTTATTTAAGTTTTAAGATATCAATGCCTGAAAATTTTGGTTGACTTATTTGGTTAATTAAAGTTATTTTGGTTATCGGATAACATTCTTTCACATCGTTTCAAAAACACAAACACAATATAGCTTAGCACACTGTAACAGTTCTGTTCTGTTCTAAACTTAGGAAAATATTTAAGACTACATGTTTTACGGACATACCATTAATATCAACCTCTTTGATCATATCTTTGACGTCATCATTACTAGGGTTATGACCTAGTGACCTCATCACTGTCAGTAATTCTGCTGTTGTGATGGTGTTGTCCCCATCTTTATCAAACAAACTGAAAGCTTCCTCATACTCTGAAACAGATACATGACTACGTCAGAGACTTTACACCTATACTAGTTGAGACATGTGTGAAAAGTAGCCATTTTTGCTGGATTTACTAGTTTAGGGTTAACACAGAAAATAAAGAAAAAATGCTAAAAATGCGACTTTCCATGCTAATACATCATTTCTATCAAACTTTCACAAAAAAAAAACTTTTTAAGAAATGTTTCATTAATCCTTTACTAGTTGCGACATGTGTGAATATTAACCATTTTTTCACCTTAACGCTCCAGGGCTATTTCAAGATGCTCTAATTGCGTTACTAATTAACAGTCAGATATGCAACTTGGCCAAGTTCTTCCCTGTGTGACTGCCTTTCAGCAAACACCAAGTTGAGCCCCGATCCCTGTTACCATGGCACAGCTGGGGCGAGGTAAAAGGGGCAAAAAATACAATCTTCGCTCTTTTCAACACCAACTTTGCATTTCATTTAGGTCTAAAATGCCATTTCTTTTCAAAGACTGAAAACATGTTTTCTAATCAGCATTTTGTGCCATTTCTATGCATTCAATGACCTCGACTTTTTTCTGGCGATGAGGGGCGCTGTGCCCACTTAAAACCCCAGCAACAAAGGGGCACATCCCACCCCTCGGAACCCCACGGAGACATATTTTAAAGGGGGAGGCGCACGAAAAAAACCCTTATTTTTGGGACAACTCTCTTAAAGTGAAATTCACTAAATCCAGTTGAAAAACACCAATTTCAAGCCTGTGGTGGTCATTTTAAAAAAGGGGTCGAGACACGTAAAAATGCGGGATTGACCAGTTTAGGGTTAATGACGTCACAACAACACTAAGTGATGCATATTTAGCAGATTGTATATTACTTGACAAAATATTTTATTCGTATTATTCGTATTCCTTAAAATCAGAGGTAGGCTAGCTCAGTCGGTACCGCACATGGACAAAATTCATAAATTTAAAATCTCCCAAACTATTAACTGTCAATATACAATTATGTTTAATAAAATAAATTGTATGGTGAGTAAACTGAATTCCATGTTATATGATACATTCCATATTCAAATAATGCGGTATTCACAGCATAAAACATTACAATTATTAATATAGAAATGAAATTAATTAAATGTTTGAATAGGTCAATGCAATACAAACAATAAAATAATTACCTCGTATTTGTTCTTCTGTTAGTCTTTTCTCAGCCTATAAATTTAAAATTAATCTATAATGAGATATTGATTATGATATTATATAAATTTACGAAATAAGTTTGCTGTTAGAAAACTTGCATTTTGAAATATTAAATATTATGCACTGTGCACCTTTTCACAAAATTCTTACGAAAAAGTTTATCGTAAGTCAATTTAATGAATTTTGCAGATCAAAGTCAGAAGGGTGATAAACATAACTATATGGTTAAGATATTTAAAATTTATAAAACATTTTTAATAATTCAATATTTGGAACCGATTGGCCAAAATATAACCGCAATATGATTGCCTCATGTTTTTGACTTACGATGATTTTTATCGTAAGAATTTTTGTAAAAAGCGCCAACAGTTTGTTGTTATATGGCTCGTTTGTGTAAACAATATGTTTATTACGGCCAGTTCCTATGAAAATAGGAATGGGTGAAACATACATGTAATAATATTTTAATAGTTTAGTTGGTTTAAAGGTTTTTTATTGACATATCATCATAATAATGCATTATTTATAATAAATACTAAATATAGTTAGTTTAAACATATTTATTCTCAGAATATCACAAGATTACAAAAAATACTAATATAAAAGGGCCTGTTTAAATCAGCCAAAATGATGTATTTGCGTCGCTTTATTTCCCTGTTGAGCGGACAAGTCCATTAATTAAAGTACAACAATATGCACGACCTAACATACGGTCTGGTTCTGTTTTGAATGTTAATAATTAATTGTTTACATTTTGTGCGAATAAAAGAATTTTCGTGTTTTGAGCCTAACGAAACAATGAATTTACAACAATAGCGCGTTAACTATAATGTTTATTTAAGGTGGGTCGGTACCTTACTTTGAGGGAAATACGAAAAAAATATTTTGTTCACCGATTGTAATAAAAGTTGGCAGGCAGATACCTTCATGCTTCTTGTTTGTTTTTCTGGTAACCTTAGCGACGTTGTCGGTTTTTTCACGACGTCATGGACGTCACGATGGTTCGCGCTAAAAATAGGCATGCAAGTACATTAAACCCACGTATTTGAGATATTGAATTTCCGAGGTCAATGATTATTATACCGAAATGTTTCTGAAATGTTGTTGCATACAATCACTTTGTTCCGATTATCCAAATATCACGTCATTCGTAAAGATTGTACATTTCATCACTGAATTTAGGGTTTCCACGTATAAAAGGTTTCACCAATTGCCGAGTTATTATGGTTATTTTCAAATTAAGCAGAACGGTGGTCAAATTCTTATCGCGATTTTTGAAATCTACGCACTTTTTGTGTCATTTTAATCAAATAAAAAAGGAAAGTGAACGTTCTCAGTTTTTCACAATATCGCGTTCAAAGTAAAATTACCGTCATTACAACGATGTTAATATGACGTTACGCTGACGTTGTGATTAAAGCATTTGTTGTAAAAATAAGTAGAAGCGGATTTTGATTGACTTATGTTAAATTAATTTTGAATAGGTCAGATGCTGAGTGTCACAAGAAATTAATTAAGAACTGGAAAGAAACTACAAAATTGAATTTACAAGAAAATTACATACATAACCCAAAATCACAACGTCAGCGCAACGTAATATTAACGTCGTTGTTTTTAAGGTAATTTTACTTTGAAAGCGATATTGTGAAAAACTGAGAACGTTCACTTTCATTTTTTATTTCATTAAAATGACACAAAAAGAGTGTAGTTTTCAAAAATCGCGATAAGAATTTGACCACCGTTCTGCTTCAATTTGAAAATAAACGTTATAACTCGGCAATTGTTGAAACCTTTTAGACGTGAAAACCCTAAATTTAGAGATGAAATGTACAATCTTTACGACTGACGTGATTTTTAGATAATCGGAACAAAATATTTGTATGCAACAACATTTCAGAAACATTTTGGTATAATTATCTTCGTTCTCGGACATTCAATACTTTAAATATATGGGTTTAATGTACTTGCATGCCTGTTTTTAGCGCGAATCATTGTGACGTCTGTGACGTCGTGAAAAAAACGACAACGTCGCTAAGGTTACCAGAAAAACAAACAAGAAGCATGAATGTTTCTGCCTGCCAACTTTTATCATAATCGGTGAACATAATATTTTTTTTCGTTTTTCCCTCCGAGTAAGGTACCGACCCACCTTAAACCAACGTTTCGGCAAAAACTTTTGCCTTTTTCAAAGTAAATATAAATGTTATTTAGCACTATTTGCTGTTTACAACTTCTTCTTTTTAAAGTCGTTAATCATCTATAATGGCAATGCAGACAAAAGTGAATGCATTACTTGTCCGAGTTCCCTGGAAAGTTCACTATGACTACGGAGGGAGGGGATCGTGTGTTTCCGTACCAAAAAGAGGTACGGCGATCTTTTACGAAGATTTGCTTTGAAAATCTTCGAGGAGGTTCGAATGGGTATATAACAGTTTATGTACTGAAAATATTACTAAATCTCGACAATTGCCATGTTTTCTTGTTTTTTAATCACTTTCATTTAAACGCTTGAATTGGTTCAGAATTTTCATATCAAACGTCCAGGGGAAGAAAGAATAGTTTTGGTCCAGTCGTCCGTATCGATCCGAATTATATAATATATACACGAGTAGTCGTTCTTTATACGGTCAATTAAGGTCACATTTTACAATTGTTTCTATCTAATACTATGCTGTGTTCTATTTTTGTTACTTTTTATTTGTATTTTTGTTGGTTTATGTTTTCTTATGGAAAATATACATATTTATCTTTAAATATTTTGACCTTCAGTGTTCTAATCATTTCGTTTCGGTCTAGAACACTCTATGTTGGTCATGTACATTATGTTTATATATTAAAATGTAGTCATGTAACTAAATGTGATTTTGTATCTACTAAATACTGGTCACTAACTGTTTATATAGCTTCTCCCAAGGTGAATGCTCACTGTTATGTTTATTGTATTTATATAATTGTGTATTTGTGCTAGGAAGAGTGATAGAATGAGTATGACATTAGGTCATGAGTGAAGAGTTGTAAGAATGGGAATAGGGGAGTATGTGTGAGTGTGTGAGTAAGTGAGTGACTGACTGAGTGAGTGACGGAGTGACTGAGTGTGTGAGAGACAGAAGTGATAGGGTGAGTGTATGAGTGATATTTTGTTTGATATTTGTAATTGTATGTTGTATCTCATGGGCCAATTGGCCTAATTGATTTTGAAATAAACTATCTATCTATCTATCTATATAAATATAGGGTCACTCTAAACTCGATCGTGTTTGTCCATTTTTGTGTATATATTAAGGTCACGGAAATTGTCGAATAGTTACGATTGATATAGTACGGAGCCCCTAAAGTGACATTTTGAAATACTTTTTTTAGTTTTAATAATTATATTTCATAAAAACGAAATAATATTACGTTTGGGCGCAATAATTATTTCGAAAAAACGAAAAATTATTTCGAAAAAAAAAACCGTAATAATATTATTTCGAAAAAAAACCGAAATAATATTACGTTTGAACGAAATAGTTGTGAAAACAAAAAAAGTATTTAAAAATGTCACTTTAGGGGCTCCGTAATACAAGACTCGTGAAAATATTTATATGATCAGTCTTTGAATTCGGCTTTAGCTGAAACGTCTAATCTTGGTGGGGATTTTACCATCCGAATGTCCCTACAGGGCGAATAGTTTACCAAGATTTTGGTGGACTTGGTCAATTTCCGCTATTCTTTAGTGGGGGGGGGGGCTGTGCGTTACAAACGACTGGTGATGACTGCTGTTTTGGATTGTTGTTCCACATATTAATGAGTGACGTCACATCGTGCGTCGGTCCATATAAGACTATTTTTGTATGACAACATTCCGTGCAAAGTGAAGTTAAACATGACTTGATTCAAGATGAAAACCAACAGATTCCCATTCAGAGTAGAAAATAGTTCTATGTTAAGTATTCTGACGTTAAAAACAAATGTCATGACATGTATTGTTTAGTTAAGTTCCACTATTGCATGTTTCATGCTTATGCACGTACACCGAGTTTACAGCTATAACCCGTGGTCGTCGGGCTCCTGGGATTTATCTATCAATCTCCCTTGGGAGTCTTTTTCCGCTTAATGCAGCCGTCAAATTAGCGCAACGGAATTATACCACACTCGCATTAACCCATTTACACCTATAGGTAGAGTGAAGGAATCGTAGGTAAATGCCATGCTCAAGGAATTTAGTAGTATTCCTAGTGGGATTCGAACTCAGAACTTCTCGATCCTCAAGCGCGCGTCCCACTACTGTCCCCGATTCCACGAACACGCTTAAGTAATGACTTAATTATTTGATTAGTAACATGCTTAGCTCACTATTTGGTTTAGCTAAGCACTTGCGCTTAAACACATTCCACCATCGCGATTACGTTATGGATTAGTTAAGCCGAATAACGAGCTTAAACTTTTCGCTCATTTCGTTGCGTTCGCTCGGGTACTCTTCAATTGGAGTCAAGAAAGCGCTATTTGACAGACGACGACCTACTTTCGCTTGTTTCTGACATGTCAGTGTCTACACCCCGGAAAAGGACCGAAAATTGGTCCGAGGAGGAAAAGATGCGGGCAGTGGAAGTTATTTTAAGTCGGGGGGGGGGGGGACATTCTTTTTGGCAAGTTTAGGGCGGCATCGTTCGGCGCCAAAAGAAAAGAGTCGTGCTGGCAGGAAGTCGCCGACTCGTTAAACGCGTAAGTTTAAACTTGTCATTTTTGTTAGATGCTTGATACCAATAAAACATCGGCAGCCAATTGTATAAAACTTGGATATCTCAGATATTTGAAACAGACTATATTCAGTACAGTAACTGGGTCATCATCCTCCGTCATCATGTCTAGTGACGTAATTTTAAGGACATGACTGGTTGTTGACACCTGTGACTCGCGTTGTGAATCGATGTATTTCAGTTAAGATGCTACAACCGGCTTAAACCAACTTGACAGTTGGTTTAAGATAACAGGCTTAAGTGACTCACTAATCCTGTTACTAAATCGCTTATTTTTCGTGGAATGCAATTGACTTAAGCTAATTGATTTAAGTCAGTTGCTAATCCAGTTACCAAGTTAATCACTTGTAACTGATTTAAGCTTGTTCGTGGAATCGGGGCCTGGACTACTACTCCTAGTAGACTATTGTCTTAGTATAGGCACCAGCTGGGCAGCATATTATCAAATATCGTACCATAATTTAACTATACAGCATAGAAGAGTTTATGACTAAAATTGGTCGTAAGACGCTTAATAATACGGACCCCTTATTCTTATACCATTAGACATTTGGGACATAACCTCGTAAAAAATCGCATGGTTTAGCAATAACCAAAATGGCATTTATAGCGTATTTATTGTAGATGTATAACAAAAAAAACCATAGCTACTTACCATTGATCAACATGAATTTGTTCTCACTTGTATCAGAATTTATTTATAAAATCATATATCCAACAATCTACATATTTGTCTATAACACATTCACATATTCACGTGGTCTTACTATAGTCATAATTTATAAAATTTAACCATTAAATACGATAATACTCCCCAAACTACGATTTTAAAGTTTTAATAATAAAATGGTGTCCTAAACTGACAATAGTTTTTAACTTATTCAAATCTTTCAAAATACCAGTATATGTTTACACTTATTCATAAATTGAGATACGTGAAATTTGATATCTGCAAGTAGTTCAAAAATACGAAATTAAAAATCGATTGGTTTTATCAGTTCTGACATTTTTATCTAAAATCCAAGCCTTTGTAAACATGTTGTATACTTTCGTTTCAACATTAGTTTAATGTTTACTTAATGATAAATAGCAATGTAAAATTCCTCCATACTAAGTATAGGTTTAAACTATACTTAGTTCCCAATTTGAAGTATTCCCACGTTGATTTAAATTATAGTCAAATACAAATGTACATACACACTTATGTATCGCCATGATAGTGTAAAACTATTCAATTAGTTTGAACTCCAAACCCCGGGCCATAGAAATAGTATTTTGAATAAATTAGACATAAATATTGGAAAAAGTAGTCTAACTACAATTGAGTTTGTTGAATGTTATTATATTTTTGTATAAATTAGACGGTACACATACATAACTATACGGCTGCCCATTTCTGCCACCAGTAGCGTGTTCAATTACACAAAACGTTACAGAACGTTACATAACGATACATTCGGAACTCCTCGGCCATTCGCTGCGAATAGCCTAATCTAATACACAGATATGAGATCGTTAAGGCAATGAGTGATGTTTCAAAATTTACGGACTAAAAACGAAACATCACTCAATGCCTAAACGATCATATATTTATTTACTTTAACACCGGTAGTTTCAAAATAGCGTCTAAATATATCCGAGATTATTCGCAGCGAATGGCCGAGGAGTTCCGAATGTGTCGTTACGGAACGTTTTGTAACGTTCGCGGTAACTGAACGCAGGGCAGATAACCGCGTGACAAACAAACTAGTTAAGTGGTTTATTAGAAAGCTGGCAAGTGTTTATTTAGACTCGCCCATGTGCCACAATGGTTTAGAGAGAGTATTTACTGTTACTAGAAGGGCTGCACCGTAAATCCAATATAAATCGTGAAACCGTATCACATTGTGTGGTATCGTATCGGAGCTCTGTTGAACCTCATTTTTCACAACCCGTGTTTTTCACAACTTGTGAAAAACGCGTACGCATTTTTCACAACTTGTGTGAAAAACACGTTAGCATACAAATTTCATACGAGCATAGAAACGCATTTTTCACAACTTCAAATGTGACGTAAAAAGCTTTGAAAAATTTGAGTTTTTTGGTACTAACGCATTTTTCACACTTGTGATTTTTTTAGTTGCTAGCTGTAAGTTAGTAAGTAAGTAAGTATTTTTTTTTATTTTCGTGACATGTTTTATGACAATATTACAAACATGAAAACAACATGAAAAGTATTTACAGATAAACACGAGACCCAGTGGGTGTAAGAACCACACTTGCAAAAAGATGTTTTGTGAAAAACGAGGTTTAAAATTTGTTACAACCCGTTTTGTAATAAAAGTCCGAATTGTTTTAATTATTACAAAACGGGTTATTACAAAAGTAATTGAACATACAAACGCAATTTGTAATCAAATCCCGAAATGTAATAAAATGTCTAGTTATATTAATTTTATCATAAAAATATAGTACGATACTTTGAATTATTGGTAAGGAAAGAAAATAATGTTTAACAAGCAAACAATAATGTTCAAATAGACAAATTACTTGCATTCGTCATTATGTTAATTTGAAGATTTCGTCAGAAAAACAAGTTGTCATATTATATTGAAAACGAGTATTTAAATAGTGGTTGAACTTACCAACCCGTTTATTATAAATAATTATTACAATTCGGGGTTTTATCACAAAACGGACAAACGTTGAAAAAAACCACGAGCGTAATTTTTACAGGTTGTGAAAAACACGGTGTGTGAAAAATGAGGTTCAACGTTTGAACCTCATTTTTCACAGAACGCGTTTTTCACAACCTATGAAGAGCACGTTTGTGAAAAACGAGGATCAACATGGCAAACTTGCTCAATACCGGAATATGTTGTCGGCCTCGAGGTTTTATCGGCACCCTTTTTCAGCAATTTTGTTACGAATTCAAATATTGAGCGACGGTAAAAAATCTGACAATTAAATCTGCACCTCTGAAATTGACCACTGTGTAACAATTCACAAAATATAAATCACAATTATCAAAAGTTTAAAAAAATCGATGTCCTTTACTTTTATATATCAATTGTATTAGCTATAACCATATTTA
Organism: Mactra quadrangularis; assembly: GCA_025267735.1. NCBI lineage: Eukaryota > Metazoa > Mollusca > Bivalvia > Venerida > Mactridae > Mactra > Mactra quadrangularis. Next base: position 5,799,101 of record CM046305.1, read on the forward strand.
TTTAAGTTTAATATTCATGCATCTTCCCAACATGTAAACCTTTTTTACCAACTGTATATCTTACCAAAATATGAAATAATTTAGAATCTTCATGTTGCCAGCTATGCACAATACATGTATATAAATATTAGTGTCAGGGTGGATAATGGGTTATGTGCTTCATGCCCCAAGAGTCGCTAGTTTGAACTTAAACGACTAAAGCTAGATAGAAGTTGCTATGGACATAAATGTTACCATGGATATTTGTGCTGTTTCTAGGGACCGTAACATAGGATGCTAGGACCTAAATGTTTGCTAGAAACATTAACGTAATTACTATGGGCAATGAAAATGTTGCAATGAGAGTGTGCTTGAGCAGCTGCTATGGATCTCGAGGCAGTCGCTTTAGATGCGAATCTTGTTAATACGAACATTTTAACAGTACCATGGGGCATGTGTGCTTACTATGTACCATAAGATGGTTTCTCTATGCGCGTAAGTGGTTGCTTGCACGTAAAGGTGGTTAAATAAGGCACAAATCTGGCTGGTGGAAGACCTTGGGTGATTGCGACATCTTGCTTCCATGTGCGACATTAACCATCAAAATGATATATTAAAAAAAACTGAAACATTAATTTTGTTTATCATAATATACTTTTAAATTTACTTTGATATTGACTCATGTTGTGAAAATTGCGTTAGGACTAAAAATCGAAAAATATGTCTAACGTAATTTTCACATTGCTCATTTGTGAAAAACGCGTACGCAATTTTCACAACTTGTGAAAATTGCGTACGCGTTTTTCACAAGTTGTGAAAAACACGGGTTGTGAAAAATGAGGTTCAACAGAGCTCTATTATAGATATTTCAATCGCGATATTGACTTATCTAAGGGAAACTACTCTCACAAACATGAGTCATGCTAAAGCGTGATTTTTCAGCATTACGTCCCCTTAAGAACTTTTGGTTTAAACAATAGACCCTTATGAACTGTTAATTTATAGTATGCATCATGAATACATGTATATACATATGAATAGTCTTTTTTATTTATGTAACTTTACAATACGTTCTGAGACGCTAGTTTTATAATTCAGTGCAAGTTTTTGAATACAAATATGTTTCATTTGCTATAGTAAGTCATTTTGCAACTAGGCCTACTGCTATACATGTACATATTGCGACATGTATCGTATCGAAATTGGCTTGAAGATACACAGAATGAGGTGGTTCGCTTCATATGGTCATAAATTGCCCAACCGTTTATTCACTGCATCACGACACAATGATTAAAGAAAATGCATCTATAGGCACGTAGACTACAATCATTACTTAGGAATGCGGAAGTTACACTAATTAAAACAACACTTTTACGGCTCCGAATGTCAGAAAAAAAAATGAGTGTCTTCGAGTTACGAGCTCAACAATTTGTAAAAATAGGTAATTAGCATGATGAGATGTTGTCCGGTGGCAGACCGTGTTCTAAGGGGTCAAGAGGGACCTGTTTCAACTTCCGCCAGGGGCATTGCAATTTGTTTTAAGCAAGACATTTACATGCAGTTGCTCCACTTCACCAAGGTATAAACGGGTTTCTGAGGGTGGGATAATTCCGTTGCTTCAATTTGTATCTGCGCAAAAAAACGGAGAAAAGACTCCCAATGAGATTGATATTCCAGTGGCCAAATGGCTAGGGGTAATAGCTGTAAGTTTGGTGAGCATGCAGCACATGTAGCATGAAACTTAGACTATAAACTGACATTACTTTTTATTTTACATTGTACTGTTTTTAACATGCGGAAGTAATACGATCACTGAAGTGAACATGATATCAGCAGGTTTAGTGTCTTGTCGATTATAAAATCACACACAATGGTTTAACAGATTATAGTGTTTCAGGAAGTTAAGTTAAACGAAGGATGTCGCTACTAATGTATAATTACCTAAATATTAGTCCATATTTGATTACCGGAAAATAATAATGAGAATGAAGGGGTATTTTTATTTAAAACAAGGATACAAATATAAAAGTTTAGCACAAGAAACGTCAGTGGTCTTTTTTCAACGCCGACGTCGTTCACTTGTGTACGAAGTTTTGTGTTTTGGCGTCAAAACGTTGTGTACAATGACGTCACGTCCGCTCGAACTAAATATCAAAACGTCGGTGCAAAACTTTACAAAAATTGAAAATAATAATGGAGTAATGAATCAAATGGAGTTACTGTGGAAAATTCGGTAAGATGTCATTCCTATCCGTTCCTCCAAGACATGGAAATCTTTTTCAAAGCGACAAGTCTTTCGCAAAGACTGCGAAAAGAATCTTTGAACGCAAACGAGCACAGAAAGCAGGTGAATACTTAAACAGAAACACTAGAGACAGAAACGTCGATGATGATGACAAAGTAGTTATAAATGTCGGTGGTACAATCCATAAAAGTAGGAAAACCACGCTTCGGAATGTTCCTGGAACGAAACTTTCACAACTCAGCGAAGCAAGTGAACATTATGACAGAATTAACAATGAGTATTACTTCGACAGAAATCCTTTTTTATTCAGATATATTCTGGATTATTATCGAAATGGTACAATGCACATACCACGGAAAATCTGTTCAATTTACATTCGTGAAGAATTACGTTTCTGGGGACTCGGGGATGGATGTATTTCGGAGTGTTGTAGCAAGTACTATTTTGACGAACTTGATGAAAATACGACATTTGAATACATAAAAGATGAGTTTTATAGTTTGCAAAGTAATGTTGATACACAAAGTGAAGAAATGTTGAAAAAGTCATCGTTTCAGAAATTCAGACAGAGGGCGTGGTTATTCATAGACAATCATGGATCATCAATGGCAGCGAAGGTATTATTATATTTTATTCATTAACGTATTTTATTTTTATTGTCATTCTTTACCTAACTATTCATACTTGCTCTAGGAAACAACTTGGAGCTGGCAATCCAATGATTACCAGTCCAACGTCGTTACCGCTCGGCCACGCAGCTGATGCCAAATATTCCATGCATATTCTCCAGGCTCACCCGGCCCGCCAATGTGTTTATAATAGATCGAATAGTTTTGTAAATTGTAGCTTTCATTATTAATGTGCTTCGTTGTCCTGCAGACAGACCCCCTAGAAAATATCCTGTTTCCACCCCTGGGATATCAGGATGTCAGTTAACTGCTCTCTACATATAATATTATGTACCTATGATTTGTGACCCATGCCCCACTCTCGGGAATAAAAACATGGAATTTGAGCCCCGCTAATCCCTGGTAAAATCGCCGTCATAGAGGACAAATCATATTATATAAATCTACATGTATACCTTGTACTATAACTCTGGATGGGAAATATTTGGCTAAACTTTCTACCAACTACATGTACTTAAAAATATAATCGCTAATAATAATCTGCTATAATCAAGGAACCATCTAGATAAAAACACGTTCCACCCCTTTACTTCCCCGTGTTGCGAATGCAGCTTACATGTTCCAACCCCTTGCTTCCCTGTGTTGCGAATGCAGCTTACATGTTCCAGTCCCTTGCTTCCCTGTGTTGCGAATGCAGCTTACATGTTTCAGCCCCTTGCTTCCCCGTGTTGCGAATGCAGCTTACATGTTCCACCCTCTTACTTCCCCGTATTGCGAATCCAGCTTACATGTTCCAGCCCCTTGCTTCCCCGTGTTGCGAATGCAGCTTACATGTTCCAGCCCCTTGCACCCCCGTGTTGCGAATGCAGCTTACATGTTCCAGCCCCTTGCTTCCCCGTGTTGCGAATGCAGCTTACATGTTCCAGCCCCTTGCTTCCATGTGGTGCGAATGCAGCTTACATGTTCCAGCCCCTTGCTTCCATGTGGTGCGAATGCAGCTTTAAAACGACTGTTGCATTACATACTTGAACGATTCAAAATTATTTAAGTAAACTGATTACGTGAATTTAACCATATGTCATTTACATTTTCAGATATTCGCTGTAGTCTATTATGGGCTCATCGTCATCACAATTCTAAACTTGTTTGTTTCAACAATTCCTCCGATACGACAACCGCTACAGAAACATTTACTGATCCGACAACCAGGTGATGTTACCCCAGAGTTCAATTACACCAATTCGATATCGGGAACTATGAAAGTTGTGCTGACTACAGATCCACCGGATTCTCTTGTTATTTTGGATCTTTGCTGTCTTTTATTCTTCACATTGGAGTTTTTATTCAGGCTTGTTGTGAGTCCATCGATTAAACAACGCTTTCAGAGTTGGTACACACTATTAGACATTCTGTACTTAGTTCCAGCTTGGACCCGGCTTCTTATTGACGTTTCAAGTCCATTTTATTGGCAACAGGGGTACAAAAACGCAACATTACTGATTGTTTTGGACGCCGTCGTTGTTCTCCGAGTGTTCCGAATATTTCGTGTGTTCCGCCATTACCGTGGTTTGCGGGTTCTACTTTTGGCAATCAAAGCAAGTGTTAGTGAACTTATGCTGTTAGTTGTGTTCGTTGTGTTTTCTTTGGTCATTTATGCCAGTTTGGCTTACTGTGCAGAACAATATTCGGAGACTGGTGACTTTGAAAGTATGTTTAAGGGGTTATGGTGGGCCCTTATTACACTTACTACGGTAGGGTACGGAGACACGTATCCAATAACAACGGCAGGACGTGTAATTGCGTGTTTATGCGCGGTGTCAGGACTGTTAATTATAGGCATGGTAGTGCCAATAATTGCTGGAAACTTTCATTTGTACTATGGGTTTCGTCATGCTGGACTAGACGGCTTTGAACATTTTAAACCTGAGTTTGTGCCAACAGAAGAGGAAAACCCAATACCGGATATGATGGACGAGACATTTGTTCCTAAAGATAGACGAATGTCCTCCATGATGTTGGAGGAAGCCCAGTGGGCAGGTTTGTCTGGACCAGGGGCTACAGAAAGTCTACGTTCCATGAGGAGCAGCACAGTGCTCAAGGGAGAACGTTCACCAAAAAGAGGGGCGTCCCCTAACAAAATGTTAAGAAACAATGAGGTGACTCCTGTGTCAATTGAATTGACTGGCGTAAAAGAAGAAAGAGTATGAAAACTTGAGACTTGATTCGTATTCTTAATACTGGTGAAAATTGCTTAATACTGATACTTGTTATAGTAACTGAGTGGTGATATATCCACCCTATTTAACATGTATACAGTGATAATTGTATACTAAGTATGTAGCCATTATATACAACAACATGCATTTTATGTGTTCACAAGCCAGATGATACAATGACCGTTTATTATAATCAATACGATTTTGTTATTGATTTGGATTTTGTCTGATGTTTTTATCACTCGGTCATTATTATATGATATAAATTAGCTGGACGTAAATTCAAAGCAGATGTTGAATACGGTCTATTCAGCAACCAGTCATGTCAATTGCAACGATGTATTGATCATGATAGTCGGTCACTTTATCGTCTGTTATTCGTTGTTTTACATGTATTTTTTCTGCATACAATGAACACAGCGTGCAGCCCGTCAGCTTGGATGTCAATGCACCCAGTTTGTTCTATTTGCTTCGGTGTATCTTATAAACATGCATAGTATGTACAGATTGACCTTGGGCAAAACTTAAGACAAATATCAATGAATTGTTAAATCTTATTCAACTGCCAGTGGCGCATACAATAACTCCGATGATTGAAATCTAATGTTATTAATCGTGGGTATAGAATCAAAGTACTAAATATTCAAATAAGAGGGGTTAATGTATGCACCACTGACAGTTGAATGAAATTTATGAATAGCCATTTGCATATAGTGTATGCTAACTGGTCTGAGACTGATTAATACATTACTATTGCAGTAACTACACTTTAGTTACCTTATTTAATGTATATAAATTATATTTATATTGAATTCCGAGTCTCGGGTCAACTTGCACAAGCTAAAACTTGAGTTTATCAAGACTTTTGTTAAAATACAATCAAATCTGAACAAGATTTTGACGATAATGAGCTATGGCGAACCATTTGTATGAATGCAAATCGTATTTAATTTTATTAGCAATTCATTAAAGGTAACAGATTTCGATTATCTATTTGATGTCAGTGTCTGTAAATGTTTTAAACATTTGAATTTTTAATATGCAAGCTGACCTATAAATTTTGAGAAATACAGAACAAAAATCACAAAAGCGCTCTGATTATCTTTACACTTCACTACTGCGTAGATTTGTATACAAATGTACATAAAATCACAGTCCTTCTGTTACGTCAGTGCCTTTATTTGCACTAAAAATGTCACTATCAGAATACTGATTTACTGCTTCAAATATGTTTCTGTACAACTTTGAAAGTTTAATTGTTGATAATGTAATTTATGTATGTAGGCCTATACTTGAGTGAAGTGAAGTTTTTTTAAGAATTGTTTTAAATTCTGTAAGGGTGTCGCATGAGCTGAGCGTATTTCTTGCCGAAACGCAGAAAGAGTGTTTTTTATACAGTCAATGATTTTTAGAGATTGGCTACGTGTGACTTTTATGAACTGCGTTTGTGATCATTGTTATTAATTAAACATTTGTATTGTAACTAAAAATATACTTTTTTAATGCAAATAATCTAGTTTCTTGTTGATGAATTTATACAGTAAAGTTCCACTATCAGGACCGTCAAAATCGATAGTCTCAAAAGCGGACTGGTTAATGTGGGGCCACATTCGGAACTACCTCGGCGATCTCAGAGTCTACGCAGATGAACCTCGGATATCATAAGGTGAAAAAGTAGATCTAGGAATTTTGGTTTCTGTGGTAATATAGTCTGAACTACACAGAAATACAACGTGTGAGACACTGTACTGATGAAATGATGGGATAAAGCGTGTAACAATGTCATTATTAAATGTTGAATTGAAAATGACCGTCGTCGGACCTTATAACCTGGTTGTATTCCTACTACGTCTGATTTCCGAGGTATATCTTCGTAGATGATCGCCGAGGTAGTTCCGAATAGTGGGGACATTTGAGACTCAAAAATAATCAAACATCGCACGTTTTTGCAATACAAAAGGTGGTTTTTATAGCGGAACTTTACTGTATAATGTATTAGTGTTTAGGAATTGCCACGAACATCAAATACGTACACGTCACTGAAAACATGAAAAATTTGCTTCACATGCTTTGCCTAATAGACCTAGAGACAACTAAGTCTTTTATAAAAGTCAGGGTAATGTAGCCACGTGATCTTCAGAGAGTAAACAAACCATTGTATTTTTTGTTTTTTTATCAAATCCTTGCATCAGTCAAACGCTAGGAAAAAAGTCAAATAGTGCATAAAATAACAATTACATTTCTATGTCCGAAATGTATGGTGGCTGATTTATGCCATGTCGTATTTTCATTTCTTCGCCACGAAAAAACGAAAAAACGAAAACGCGAAGACACGAAAAATCCATAGTTTGTCGTATCTTCGTCCTTTCGTTTCTTCGTTTCTTCGCCACGAAGAAACGAACACACGACAAAATAAATACAACAATACGACAGATAAAATGTGTCGAGTTTTCGCCTTACATCTGTCGTATCTTCGTCTTTTCGTTTCTTCGTGGCGAAGAAACGAAAGGACGAAGATACGACAAACTATGGATTTGATTTGTCGTGTTTTCGCCTTACATCTGTCGTATCTTCGACGAAAATACGACATGGCATAAATCAGCCACCGTAGAAATGGCATCGCTCATATGTAAACAGTAATTGTTTACTTTGAATCCTGGACACAAATTATTTTGCACATGTCCTATTTTACTGCTTGATTTATATTTTGTGCTCAGGATTTGGAGGTCACGATAAAAACTCACTGAACCAATTGGGAAGAACTGTAGTTATTTCATGCGTTATTTGATATCACACAATTATTTGTCTAAAAGAGACTGAAAAAACATTTTTGTTTACTTTTATTAGTTATTGTTTAAATCACGTGACAATTGAGGAATATTAGATAGTTATCCTTCCTTGACAAAGTCTGAAGCGATCTAATTGACCAGTAGGTACTATCAGTTGGAATCCTCGGACTTTATCTTTGAAGTCCTACAATGTATGTATGAATAATAAATATTTTATTAAACATCTTTCTTGTTTATAAAGATATCAACAAGAGTGATGAAATTTAGACAGTTTGTTAACAAAACAATACTTGATTTTCAAAAAAATTAAATGATTTACAAAAAAAAATGTATTTAAAATTGATTGTGACAAATTGACATTGAAAAATGAGGGTAAAATCCAAGTAATCCAACTGATTGGACCTAGCTATTCGAAGAGCATGCAAAAGGAAATAACTGACCTTTAAAACACTGGTAGTATTGTATAGACTGGATTAGGACAAGTTCATTCTTATCCAGTCACCTGTGCAGTAATGGTAGAAGATTATTTCCTGTGACGTAATAATCCGCTAATCAAGGATTAATCTCGCCTACGATTGGATTATAGAATTATAAAAGTACACCAATGTTTTGCTGTTATAATACATGTATGTGCATTGGTTGTGTGGCCATTGACTCATTGACATACTTCAAGAATAAAACACAATAACCTTGATAATCCGATAGAAAACGTAAATTTGTTTGTAAATAGAAGTAATTCGGCTTCAATGTTGAAACCGCTGGCACCAGAATTCATTACTGGTTAAACTTCGCATTGGTGTGCGGTGCAGTCAAAACTTTATTACGTTAGTTTAAGCTTTTTTTATTTATCTTAAAATTGTAACATGACAGCGGCTTTGGACTTTCATATACTGTCAGTTCTTTGATTAATAACATCAGGGATCAATATAATACACAATATGGAGGACACAATCATGCATAATTAAAATCAATTAGACTATGTCTTTAAAAAACAACAACAAGAAGTCACATATGTTCGGTATTAGCAACATGTGTTCGGTATTACAAACAGTAAAAGAGCTTCTAAAATGTTGTATCTCTTCATATAATAGTCAGAGATACGTCAATATCACTCGTAATCATAACGTAAAGATCATTTTCATTATATCAACTTCAAATGTCAAGTTGGTTGCTTGCAACACCTAACAGTCATTGTTTCTTGCTTATGTGTTCGGCAATACCCGCACCCTCTCTATGTCACATTGAACGTGTATAAAGGAATGGAAATTAATATGTCAATGGGTAACATGATGGGGTCAAATTAATAGATATAATTTACGTAACTATGTAGATAATCAAAGAGGGAACGCACTTGTTTGCAGAAAAAATAATTACTCGATGAAATTATACATTACAGGATTTAATAAGGGAACTTAGTCCGTCATTTCCCTTTGCATTGTTTTCAAATAGCTAGGTCCAATCAGTTGGTTTACTCGGATTTACCCCCATAGTAGTATTTTTAGAAATCTTTCACGTATAGATCAAAATAATTTTGACATACTGCTTTACAAATTAAATGAGATTCTTTTTCAATATCATTTTTATTGCAAAAATGACAACTTCTTCTTCAGAATGATATGTTATGCTAAAGTTACGGCATGATTGACAGCGCCTGTGTGCTATCGTATACTGTCAGTACTTTGATTTTCTAACAATAGGGATCAATATGAAGTGGAATTAGGTCATAATCCATTTATTTGCACAATAACAATAACGGTAACAAAAGTGTATCGTATTGCATACTTAACGTATCTTTATTAATGAAGAGCATTCGTTAGTCACGTGATCGTTAGTCACGTGGTACAAATTACGACGATATCTGTAATCGATTATTTACATAAAAGATATCGGATTTTCTCCCTTGCCACGACTGACCAGTAGTAGAAATGTATTGGTCAGTATGATAGTGAACATATGTCTTGACCTATTTACATAAACGATCGGTTATCTATACAGGTACTGACATGAGCCAATTACTTTAGAAATTTTGACCAGATTGTATTCGCGTGTTTGGTTTATAAATGAAATAACATCGGAGATAAAGCTCGGATTTTATACAAGAAGGTATGTTTATTACTTTATTTTTCATTCCTGTACGTTTAAACTTTAATCATAGATATATGTATACGCACAGCAATTTCTCTTTTATTTTATTCATTTAAAATGCATCTAACTGATATGTGTCACAAAATTGCCCAAAGGCTGTTAGCACAATGTTGCATTTTTAAACAGCAAGAGTGTATTTACAAAATCAGATACTTAGATAACTAATTCCCTGACAAAATGTATGACTTTGGTGTATTGTATGAATTTTTTTTGTCTTTTCACATTAAACTGTGTACGAAGAAAGTAATCTGCCGAACATCTATTCTATTCTGTTCTGATGAAAATAACCGTTAGTCAATCCATTAAGTTGTAGCTGTGCTGAAGGACACATTAAATCACTTCCGTGCACGCTGGTTTTACTTATAGTGTTAGTACGGAACGTTAGGGCTGTGTGCATGAGATTGTGTGTTTATGTTTTAAAACATGCAGAATAATTTATAAGCATATATATACTGATACGCAAAAAACTATATTCACTCAGTAAAAAAACATCATCCAAAGTTCCATTCAATGTAGGTATGTTTGGTATCATTCTTTAGCAAAATCTGTTTCCCACATATCTATGTAAAGTTCATTAAATTTCAGTTAATATCTTAAGCATAATTAATGTTTAAAGAAAGAGGGACGAAAAGTAAAAGTTGCAGACAGTCTTTGTTATTTCTTTGTACTAACTTAAGAAAAAAAGTTAAATTATGTGATTATACATAAATATCTGTTATGTACACCACGTCTACGGATCACGGCAAGCAATCGTATACGCATAGACCTGCCGTAACGTCTAATGACGTCGATGGGATTATCAAGCTATGAGGTCAATTCAATTAAGCTATAAAGTCAATTCGCACAAGCTATGAGGTCAATTCGATCAAGCTATGAAGTAAAGTCACTCCCTATGAGGTCAATTCGATCAAGCTATTAGGTCAATTCGATTAAGCTATAAGGTCAATTCGATCAAGCTTTTAAGTCAATTCGATCAACCTATTAGGTCAATTCGATTAAGCTATAAGGTCAATTCGATTAAGCTATAAGGTCAATTCGATCAAGCTATAAAGTCAATTCGATCAAGCTATAAAGTCAATTCGATCAAGCTATAAAGTCAATTCGATCAAGCTATAAAGTCAATTCGATCAAGCTATAAAGTGAATTCGATCAAGCTATAAAGTCAATTCGATCAAGCTATAAGGTCAATTCGATCAAGCTATGAGATCAGTTCGCTCAAGCTGTGAGGCCAATTCGATCAAGCTATATCTAATTAAAATGCTTATCTAGGAATCTCGAGTAATTACATTAGCCTGGCCTTAAGGTATATATAAATTGGCAGGAATAGATAAAATTGAAAATAAACGGTATCGATAATTAAATGATGGTAGTGATATGTTTTAGATAACCATCAAATATAACAGTTGCATATTAAGTTACTGTTAGAATACATTCATGTTAAATATCTCGAGAAGGACGGATTTCGAAACCGCAAATTTGACAAACTTTCAATGCAAGCAAATCGACATTATTATAAATCTAATTTTCATAGAAGGTTAAACAATGCTCTGGTTAGGCTCAAACCAGCAACCACTATGGGACATCATATTCAAAATCTAAATCCCACGCTTAGCCCACTGTGCACGGTCGTAGGGTCGAAAATTTTCGCGAATAAATTCCAAACGGATTGTAACTAATTTTCACTATTTGATACTATGATATCTCCTATTCTTTTTTACGGAGCAGAGGTGTGGGGGTTTCATAAGGCAAATGATATTGAACGTATTCAATCAAAATTTTTTAAACAGATTCTTGGTCTTAAGTATTCCACGAATAATGTGGCAGTCTATGGCGAATTAGGTAGGTTTCCTCTTTTTGTTACAAGAAAAATTAGACTCCTTAAATACTGGTTTAAATTACTTAATAAAAAGCAGTCTTTAATGTATAAAATGTACAATATGAGAGATAATACTGGTGCATACGTTAATAAATGGTCTTTAAATATTAAGAATTTGTTAGAAGAACTTGGATTTTCATATTTATGGAACGTAGAAATTTTAACAAAATTTCAATTGCAATTGCTTATACAAAGAGTTTACGATCAGTATTTTCAAACGTGGTGTTGTGAAATAAGTTTATCTTCTAAATTGAAATCCTTCTGTCTATTTAAGCAAAACTTTGAGTATGAATCGTACTTATCCTGTATAAACAATGACTCCCATAGAATGGCTTTAAGTAGGTTTCGTTGTTCGGCACATAAACTAATGATTGAAGAAGGAAGATATAGAAATATTGCTATGGAAGATAGAATTTGTAGAAATTGTAATTTAAATTGTATTGAATCAGAATATCACTTTTTACTTGTCTGTCCAAAATATAGAAATATAAGAATGAATTGTTTACCTAATTACTATTGTTCCTGGCCGACTATCAACAAATTTATTTTGCTGATGAAAAATACTAACCCTAAAACTTTAAAATCACTTGCAAAATTTATTTACTTAGCTAATTTACAAAGAGAAAAATAGAATTTATATTAAATTGTTAACTATTATATCATCCATGTACATCACTTTTCTCCTTACTAAACATATACATGTGTCTTTTCCTTTTTTTCCCTTTTTTCTCTTTTTTTCCCTCTATTATATATGTTTGTTCTTTTTGTTTGTTTGTACTTTGTATTGGCAAAAAAACTTATGTTTGTGCTAAATAAATAAATATTGAATTGAATTGAATTGAACTAGGGTTGGTTTGTCCCGGGTCAATACGGTCAAACTATACCGCTGTTTGCTATACAGAATATTTAAATTGTTCATAGCCTAGAGGGATGAGAAAGACACATTTATGAATTTGTAAATATTTATTATTGACAGGCCATTATTTAAAGTTTGTTTATGTTTGTTAAAGTGACATTTGTGTACAAGTTTAATGACGAAATATTGCCTTAACACTAAAATGGTTCGCATGATAAAGTACATAACTAAAGTGGAGTGTCGCTGTTAAGTTTGTTGTAAACGACAGTCGAAACCAACAAACAAACTTTGTGATACTTTTCTTGTGAACGTACAAAAAATGCATGGGTTTAGATAACAATTTGATTTGGAAGATTTATTAAATAGGACTACTTTAACTAATTTGGATTATATTTGTTAAAGCTAATCTTGAGAAAGTAAGTGAAGTTGACATTGTTTTGGCCAATTATATGACCCGATACATGTATTGTACCATTCTCGTACCCAGAGGTTACCAAGATTCTCATTAACCTCAGGGTACGAGAATGATAGAGTACATATAGTGATCAAACTTTCTCTTTGATTTCTAGTTATATTATCATCATAGCTCAGTCGATGTTTATCGAAGAAATAAAACCATAGAGATCACTGTTTTCCGGACAGTTTCGTAACTTTTTACGGAAGTTGCCGAGCTAGTTGTAGCAAATTTTGAAGATTAAAACATACCTGCTCACTTTAATTGGACTATTTCAGAATTTGATATTTGTTTGGGTACAATGATGTCCAAAATTGTGCATGTTAGCACGTATTTTTTTTATGTTGTATTCTCTGCACTAATGAACAAGTTTACCGCTCGATTATAATTTTGCGTAAAGTATTTGGTGTTTGCACACAAAATCAATTGGGTCCGTCCGGGGAGAGAATGGTTGAATCCATGAGCTATTTGATATCATTAATTATTAGATTGTAAAAGGAATAGGCGAAAGAGAACTTCATATATACCTCATTAGTTGTTGTTAAATATCACGTGTGTCTATAGACCCCGATAGTGACGATTAGTGTTTAGAACTGAGCAGAACAGAACAGAACAGAACGTAGCTACAGAAGTATTGTATTAAGCCTTCTTATTACATTTAATTTCAGATTCTACAATGAATGAGAAACATCAACGTGGCTCCTCGTGTTCCACGTGCTGGATACATAAAGGTTTATATGCATTATACGAAGACAAGCGTCTTTGTGACGTTGAAATACACGTAGAAGATGACGTTATCACATGTCATAAGATGGTTCTTATTGCAGCGTCCAAATACTTCGATACAATGTTTTCATCAGGGATGATAGAAGCTTGTTCAAACGTCATACACATCAAAGAAGTGCCAAAGAATATAGTTCGGGATCTGTTGACATTCATATACCTTGGTGAAGTACCTTTAAATACACAGAATGTAGAACCCTTGTTACATGCCGCTTGCCGATTTCAGATTCATGCGCTTAAAGCCAAATGTGAAGAGTTCTTAAATATGCACATAACGCCTGAAAACGGGATTGGAGTATGGTGTACTGCCCAGGCCTACAGCTGTGAAACACTTGCTGAAAAGTCATTCGAATATCTTCTGGACAATTTTGAAGATGTTGCAAATAATGAAGAAATATTAAATCTTGATGCAGACGATGTACTTCGACTTATTAAAGATGACAGTCTCCACACCGAGAAAGAGGAAACAGTTTGTAGAACGGTATTAAAATGGATTCAACATGATACTGAAAGACGACAACGCTATATTTCTCAATTCGTGACGGAGTTTAGACTAGACCAAGTAAGCATGGAGTTTATACTTGAAGAATTGTTCTCAAATGAATTGATACGTGGAAATGAAACATGCATGAATGCTTTGAAATCATCTATAATGTATCATTCAATGCCAGACATACGTCATACTATGTCAGTTTTAAAAACAAGACCAAGAACCTCTTCAAACAAAAAATCCTTGACCTTAGTGTTGGGAAAACGCACCGACAGTGATTTTTCTGAGGTAATTGGTTATTGCTCCAAGGGTAGGAAGTGGGTAACACTATGTACCGCTCCGATCGAAACCGGTGAAGGATTTGCTACGTGTCCTGTTGGGAATGACCTCTATGTATCTGGTGGGTCTAGGAAGCCTTCGTGCATGTATCAATTTTCTGCCAAGTTTTTCCGATGGGTAAAGAAGTCACCAATGACTGATCGCCGTTCCAAGCACACCATGGTTGCAGTAGGAAACAGCATTTATGTTTTAGGTGGTTTCAGTTTTTACACGATGGAAAGCGTTGAAGAATATGATATGCATGCTGATACATGGACACCTGTTGGTAAATTAACTCATGCAGTGGCTGGGGCCTCGTCATCAACTATTGCGGGCAATATTTACATCTTTGGTGGCTCACAGGGCATGTCTGGAGCCAGTACAATCACTCAGTGCTATAATCCGGTTACTAACCAATGTACGATCGTTGGGACTTTACCCTCTCCACTTGCATGCGCACGATCTTTGACGGTTGACAGTAAAACCTACATAGTCGGTACAACCGGTGATGTTTACTTGTTCAAGGGAGATTACTCTTTTGAACTTGTAAACAAAATGGAGAATTTTAATAAGAAACAATTTGGTTTGTATAGTGATAACGGCACTATGTATTGCTTAGGAGGCGAGAACATCGACATTGTAGACAATGGTGTACTTTCTGACGATGAATCTGGAACTGAGAATAAACTGGAAGCTGGCAAAGAAATAATCAATGCGTTTGAGAATGGCGCATGCTCAGACGCATTTCCTGATCAACTTCCGGTTGCGTTAGAAGTATATTGTTGCTATAAATCTGAAATTGTTCCAAAATATCCATTAGTGCCTTTCTCTGAAGACATGTATTACAAATAAATCATAGCATGGGCAGACATTTTATAATACATGCACTTATTTGAAACCCAAAGATTTTGTATAGTGCCCTTCAAATATCCTTTCACAAAAACTCCGTTTCAAGGATAAACGGATTCACATTTGCCAATATAATGGAACAAATAGTTATCTGGACAAATCCTAAAAATTAGCAATTTATTTGATTAAAACTTTGTTACATGATTAAACTTTAATCAAAGTAAAACTACTAGCGGTATACATCGTTACATTTTCACAAAATTCCATTTGTACTAGAACTGTCGGTAGGCACTGTATAAAATAAAGATGCGTCAGAAACAGCCACCTATGTTATCTATGTCTCTGGATGCATATACGTATTGTTAACTTTTATTCAACCGTCAGAGTGGCATACATTAACCCCACTGATTTAAATACTCAATATTTGTTATATAGTCCCCGTACCTAAATACGGGTATATATTTTTATCAATCATGAGTACGGAAGTACTGTAGTGAGTATTTAAATCAGCGTGCTCGTGAGTAGAGAAGTTCTGTAGCGAGAGTTTTTTTAAATCAGGGTAAATGTATGCATAACTTATCGTGTTATAAAATTTAAAATAGCAAATTTTATTCTGGTAGTCATTGAAAATTGTACATGTATGATCTCATATATGATTGTAAAATTTCATTTTTTTGGGAGGGGGGGGTATTTTGTTATCGTCGTGACTATAATTTTCTTGTCTTTTATTGGAGCTAAGTACACTATAGTATAGTTAATTGTTACTGAAACTATTTTTGTTGCTGATATGAAGTTTTAAGTTCTTAGATGTTTATATTTTCTTTCATTATTTAATTATTGTATTTAGTAATTTATGATAATTTTATATAGTATTTATTGATTTGTTTACTTTTTATATACGTATTTATAATTTATTCAGATTGTTATTTCTATTTTCAATATTTTTAATTTATTCATTTTACTAGCATAGCCTACTGTTTATACACGTACATTGCTTTTTGCAACATCAAGCGGTTTTGACTCTAAATAAGGGATGTTAGTCAGTTATTTCCCTTTGTATACTCTTCAAAGAGGTAGGTCCAATCAGTTGGATTACTCAGACTTAACCCTTACTTTTTATAGTTAATTTGCCACAGTTAATCTTTAATAACGTATTGTTAATCATATATTTTTTTGAAAGTTAACGCTAAGTAATGTTAGGATAATGAACTATTTTAATTTCATCACGCCTGTTAATATCTTCATTACCAAGAAAGATATTAGATGAAATATTTCGTTATCCATACACATGACTTTAATGATAAAATCCGAGGATTCCAACTGATAGAACCTACTTACCAATTGGATTGCTTTAGATTCTATCAAGGAAAGATAACTGACAAAAGTCCTTCATTGAGAGGATAAGTATCCTTGTATAAAGACCGTTCTACAATACAAACCATTCATTTTAATGGTCCTTATAGTGAATACTTATTGTATAGTTAGTAAAAAACCCTGTTTATGTAAACAATACAATGAACTAATACACGACAGGGGGTGCTCAGGATGACAGTAAAATATTTATGAGAATTAAAGGTACTTGTTCATATATTTGGTTAAGATTGTTTTCAATATTTTCAACATACCATCCAGTGTCTGTAATTGTGTCGAAAAATAAGTCTTAACATCTTAGGACAAACTGAACGAAAAAATGTACAATAAAAGTCACAAAATGCACTAAAATTGTCTATACCATGACATACGGGATATATTTTTCTACTTTAAACACCATCATTTGTACTTGTAATACTATGCCATTTTGCACTAAAATTGTCATTATCAAATCACTAATTATCTGCTTAAAAATGTTTCCAAACAATTTTGATAGTTTCATAAAAAATGATGTTTAAGTTGAAATCTGAGAATGAGTACCTTTAATTTTGTGATTGTCTTGTTGGTGTTATGATGTTATGATGAAAGTGTTCTACCATTACGAGCAAGATTGGGTTAGGGTATGGTGATTTATAATCCGCCTTACTAATAAACTATACAACCTTAATTTTCAATACTTCGCCACCTTTGGAATGGAATAGTTTATTTTAAAGTTTTCAAAAACACGTAATGTTATTTTGTACGAATTGTACTTGTATCCAGTGTAAACATTTTCTGTTTAGTCATGTATTGTTTATAAAGTCTGGGGTTATGACCGGTGATCTTTCCATGTATGAAAGTATTATTTATCAACTATATATTTAATTTTAATTTACGTTTGTATTTATTCATTGTCTAATGTTGTATTGAATATAAATATAATTTTAAAAGCAGTATGTGGGTTGTTGTTGATTGGTTATTATTTGTTCCTTCCATTCTTGTTATACGTCACCTCGGAAATGTGTTGCATGTCAAACAATCTTCTTAGACTTTCTTCTTTTTAAGGCTTTGAAACAAACCGTATATCAAAATTTTATACATGGTGGCAATATCACGTGACTATGACGTCATAAGTGCTACGGCGATGCACACGGTGCTCATCAAAATGACACACTGTTCTCAAATAGGTATCATGGAAATCTGACAGGAATTGCAGTGGCGTAGCAAGGTCTTTTTGATGTGTACGCAAAATCCTAGGGGTCAAGGGCATGCCCCGCCCCGAATTTGTTTTTCTGTAGATCATTTCAGGAGCATTTTTGGCAACTATTCAAAATGGGTCTGTATAATTCAATCTGGACACAAATATAGGAAGACAACATTCATACAAATTATCATTCAATTTTAACCAGCGTTTAAAGAATTATATAGACTGGATTCAAAGACAAACATCGAATTTTAAAACCGTAAATTCAACTCCCAAAAGGCATCGCAAGTCCCATTGAAATATAACTTGACATAAGGTTAGTAAAATAACGATCAAGCAGTTTTGTTTTACACACCCCTACCCCCTCAGGCGAAAGATTTTATTACATTTTTGGCGTTTGTATTTTTACAATTTTCTGGACCAGTGTGTACGCAGCTGCGTACTCTGCGTACTGGTAGCTACGCGCCTGATGGCTATTGATGATGAAATTTATGCTAGAAAAAACACTCAATATTATAATATTTTACGTCCTCTAACGTCATGACGTCAAAAAACGTCACAGTTACATATGACGTAATAACGTCACGTATACAACGTCAGAATCACTATAACGACATATAAAGCGCACAAAGCAGCATCATATAAGAGATACAGATTTATATTACAAGAAGAAATAATGAGAGACATGACAAAATTGACTGGAAATGTTTGTGAAGAGTTAGCAAGGAATAGGTAAGTGTTTATTTAAAATTAAATTTCGTCAAACGTTGAGCTTTAAATACAGTATGTTACTTATTATAAGCATTTCGTCTGTTTATTGCAACCTTCCTCTAAGTCAGATCTTCAAAAGATTTCCTGAGGTCTATGAAATATTTTCAATTCTATTATATTTCGATACAGAAAATGGTAATGAAATAATGTCTATTTTTTAATTTAAAAAACGACGCTACAGGTTGTTATTGTTTTAAATAATTTTTAAAGCGAAATTAAAATGAACATAAAAATAACGACAAGCTCAGTGTAGGTTAGCATATATGTTTTAATTTTAAGCACTTTTGTCCCAATTAGATATATATAAATTTATTTGATTTCAGTGATCAAAGTGTCAAGAGTGTCACCATAACAACTGAAAAAAAATGGAAACCAAACAAGTACATAGTGTTTAATGATAATGAAAGTTCTAAATCTAGTTTTTCTTCGAGACAAACCATCACTGGTGAGTTTATTTATACTAATTTATTTCGCTAGACTGTGAAGCAAGTTCATACAACTTATATTAATCACTCTCGAGTCCACTTCCAGGTATATTTGAATTAGTCGTAATTTTGGCAGGCAGCTGCAAGAAATTAACGAACATAATAAATGTATTATTGCATTCTGGAGATCATGTCACTTTATACCCCGAATAAGGGTATCAGCTCGCTAGCAACGTGTGTTATTGTCTTTGCTATTGAACCAAAATACATTTCAAGTTTCTACAAATCGTAAAATTCATCAATTTATATATTGTTTTAATCAACACTTACTTGTAAGCAAACATTTGACAACTGTTATTAACGCCTAACCTCTATTGCAGATTCCAACAAAATCTCAGAATGGACAAGAAAAGATAACTCTCCTCAAAGATCAGCCTATGAATATACAGAAAGATATAAGAAAATTAGACAACGTGAATCTGAAATTAGACAAGATATTGCGGATGTAATTCAACAGAAAATTAGCGATGTTCAAGGTAATTTTAATATAGATTTCTATTTAAAAACTACAGTGCAACCTCTCTTAAGCAACACCAACTGGGAGGGCCTAAAATGTGTTGTTGTTCAGAGGTTGCATTCTCGTTCCCAGAGTCTAGTAGGATTCTAAATACTAGCTAGTATTGAGAATCCTACTAGATTCTGGGAACGAGAATGAGAGGTTGTTGTTCTGCAGAGGTTTAATTTAATGAAAATTATAACTTAGGGAAATGTCAAAAGTTGTTATTGTGCAGAGGATTTGTTCTGTAGAGGACAGCTCTGCAAAGGCTATACTGTACTAAGTACTTGGGATTTTCTCGTACTTTTTATGTACTAGCTTGTGAAACCAACAAGCTAACAATTCTGTTTTTGTAAGTTATGCACAGATAGCGCACGACTTTTATGTGAACATGTAGACCTTTTGTTTATTATGGATAGCAGAATATGGCCACTGTTAATCGAACATGTCCCTAAAGGCATAAACACATACATTTCTACCCTTAAAGCTGATGTACTTACATGCAACTAAATGCAATTTTAAACAAGACCCTAATTAAGATGAAGGCTGATCCTAATAATAAAAACAAAGATCCCACAAAAGGAGGGTCTTTTGCTGATGTTGCTTCAACTTGTGACCCAGCCTTATTGCTTTTGTTATCTGCAATGTGAAATTGTTTATGCTCTACTATGGCTTTAAAGATTTACTTTTTATTAATTTGTATGTACATTACCTGGGGTGTAGAATTCCTATGCCCGACTTGTCAGACTCGTACCTATATGGCTGCGGACGAGTAAATATGTCCAACCCACTCGTCCGAGGACAAGTTATATTTTTAGCTGTAAAATAATTCTAACATAGCTATACAATGTACTTAAAATATAGATATTTCAATGCTTCTATCACATTAAACAGTGAACTATTTTTATTATCAATCATTTATCATTACTTACAGTATTTACTTAACATCATAGTTCAATAATTTTTTTTCGAGTATTATACTTCTGGGCAAGTAAGTTTTGATTCTGGACAAGTTGATTTTTTAGGTTGCAATTGTACGTGGGCAAGTTGAAAAAACTTGAAATTACGCATATCTGATTACTGTTACATGTATATGAAAACAGTAAAATATCATTAAGCTAAAGATTTTCACTTAAAAAACTATTGTGTTCTATTTTTATTTTCCAGACCATACAACAAAGGCAAGAGGTTCCAAAAGACGCTTGGAAGAAAACACTGGTGATTGTAATGATGATTGCAAAGTTAAGAAAATGGTGGCAAATGATGAAAATAAAGTCAAAGTGAATAGTAATGCACACGAAAACATCGCGATTAAAAACCAACCACATACAGATGAGAATAATAAAAAGAGAAAGTCTGATGAAGACGCTGATACAGTAAGCGAAATGAAAAGACCAAAGATCAAGTTTCGACTGGGCACAGAAAACCCACCCACAAGTATCCCTGAAGTGCCGAAAAAAAACTTAAATGATGTTCAAGAGTGCTCCAACTCATGTGTATGTAAAGCAGGACCTAGTGTCAAACCAAAGCCGATTTTACGACGAGGTGAACAACCAGAAAAGCCATTGTACCAAAGGTTACTACAAAGGCGACTTCTTAACACAGTTAACATGGTGTTCCATGAATGTTGTTCACTGAAATGTTGTGAGAAATGGTGTGAAAAGAGAATATCCGCTGATATGTTAGAAAATGGTTTTGATAAGTCTAACTTGAGAGTGGATTACTTCAGCTGGGGACAATATGAACAAAAACAAGATGACGAAAGCAATGATGACGTAGGCAACAACGATGATTGGTTCTGGTGAACTATTAATCATCTTACTACATTTTATTTATTTATAGTCCATTAATTGATGAAATGCAAATGACAATTTATCAACTTAATATTTGGTTTGTCTAGTACAGACGTTTATTTTTTTTAAACTATTAAAAATAATGTATACGTACGTATACCGGCATGTAAAAACCAAATGTTTTTGTTTTAATTATTGTTTAAAGTAAAATATGTGTTCTGTTTCGGTGTCTTACAAAGGCCAAGCTCAGGATTTCGAATCAAGTGTCCCTAAGAGGTTGCTAGTTAGAGTCTCACCCGGACTGGTTATACTCTTCCATGGATATTCGACAATAATGTTGATTTTCCTCCATTGATTAGGTATAACAACAACAACAACCTTTATTGCTCTAAACATACAACATGTTTATAGCAAACAGAATGAAATTTACAAACACATATAGTGAACATGGCATTATCATAAACAGACATACGAAAAAAAAAAGAAATTTAAATGAATCCCATGGTGATCACCCGCATATATTATATATATAACCCATAGTAAAAACATGTAATTATGATAAAATAAAATGAAGAAACACGCCCTTCATACAAGTATAGGGCTAAATATTTTGTTTGTATTGTATAAAGATATTATATTCAGCCTAGTCTGGTAAGAAATATAACATTTACATGGTCAATTTAAATCTGAAGGCACACCTTTGCAGGATCTGTACTAAACATTTTCACCAAATCAAAAATGCTTAGTCCAATCTAAAAAAGGAAAAATCGTGTACATAATATTATGCATAATATAATGGAAAAGATATCGAACGTTTGGAAGGGTTGATTAGTCTTGGTTATAGACAAGGTCCAGGAAACCTAGGTAAGGTGAGCTTGCCTCAGTAAAATGACAATAATGTTTGTCGACACGGCGTTAAACCCACTGGCACCAGAGTCCTCACACTCGTTAAATACGCACACATATAATAATAAGTACACATTAACATAGATCCCATGCTACTCAAAAATGACTTACAGTCAAGAAATACACTAATGGACAGGTACATTTTCCCAATTCTAGGGGGGGGGGGGGGGGGGGTCCGGACCCCCCTGACCCCCTTTGGATCCGCCTTTGTGGACCCTACGTTTTAAGCAACTCTTGTAAAAATTGGACTGATATGAAAATCACTAATTTGAGAATGGTGATTTTATTATCAGTAAATATAATTTGTATTATAATTGTTATTTTAAGAAGGGTTTTACTAACAATTAAATCTCCGTTTTGCCATTATATGCTCCTTTTCGCCTAAAAGTCTCCATTTCGTATCTTATCCATGCCAGTTTTAAATGACGTAAATAGGCACATGGATTTCGTGCATAATTACTTGTGTAATCCGTGTGGTTCAGACGACCAAAATATTTAGAATTTACTTTTTGAGAGCAACTTCTATGAAATAGGATAACTTGAAAGTTAAAGGTGCAATGATGAAGGATAAAATTCTAGAATTTATTCAATGTCGATTCTGGGTATTACGAAGTGTTTGGATATTTCAGGTAAGAGGTTTAATTAACAATTGAGAGCCGTCAATGGACAGCGCGCTCTACTATAAGGAGTGGTCTTGTAAACGGAATCAATTATGCAATTCAATTGAGATGAGAAAAATTTAACAAGAAAACTTTCATTGACTGCAGCTGATTTATTTTTTGCAGATCTTCTTACTAAAACATTTTCAATATAAAAGGCTCACAATTTAAAATAGTAAAAATTCAAGCTAGAGTGATGCAACTTTAAAATTGACTTCCGATGGTAATACCGTAGTCATGTGTGAATATTCAAATCAATCCCTTCAGTAGTTGCCAAGATAAAATGTTGCATTAGAACTTAACTTAGAATTTTTGTTTGTATGTAAGGGCCATAATTTAGTATAAATTATTGTTAGTTTTATGAATTATAGTATTTGATATCTAATGGTAAATTTTATCCTACATGATAGACGTTTCAAATGAAACCCTTTAGAAGTTGCTATGATAAAATGTTGCGCAAAGATCTTAATCAAGAAACAGTACTCGATTATAGTGATTGTTTCAAGAAAAAATCAATGTGTGTACAATAGCATCATTGTTATTAGTATACACTGCTCATGTAGACCCAAAAGGTTATTAGTTATCCAAAGTAATTGGTTATATAGATTTTTATACATAAAAATCAATATAAGGTTTCTCTTTTGCAAGAGCCATTTTGACAAAAAAAATGACATAAAAACAAAACATTAATAAAAAGGTCTTACAACACAGAAAATTAAGTTTAATAGTAAAAAACACAGATGTACAAAAAAAATATTTGAACTCTGTGTCGAAAAATTTCAAGTACGAGAAATGATACGTAGCAAAAATACCGACGCACATAGAATTCAACAGAAACTAGTTTACGAAAGTTTTTAGGTCGAAGAGTCCAGGGGGCGAAAACAAAAATAGTTCCGTTTTAAAAAGTACCGAAATGCGTGGCTTTTATCATCGATTTATTCATTCGAACGCTCTTGGTTTTATCAAAACGAACTTTTTTGCCGGCGATATTGTCCGAACTTTTCGATTGAGCATAAAAAACCTATACCATACCCCAGAAAAATGTTTCGTCCCTCGTTTCGTAACTCAATTCCTGTTATAGGCCCTACCGGCATGTATATGTACGTATCTCGGAACTGTGTTTGTTTTACTTGTGTGAATTTCTATATTTGTTTGAGGCGAAAGTTTATTACTGCACTTTAATAGTTGCACAAGCATTTAATTGTGTCAGTACTTCACATTACTTTATTGATTGATTTAAAATATGTTTAACTGTTTCATTACTACTGCATTTCATGCTATTCTATATTGGGATAAAATATTGCACATTGAACCGCATATTACATACATTAGATTTACTGTATATAAAGTTGTATATTGAATATAAAATTGTAAATTGTATAAAAATGTATAGATCTATATGTATAAATAAAACAATAATGTATATATAGTTAATTATTGTTATAATTTTTTATGTTATTGTATTTTTACCACTTTTTTTATTTGGTTTACATTCACAAAGGTATAATTTCTATAATCTAAAGTATGTGCTTTGTAGTTGGTTAACAGCTAAATCCAGAGATTTAGCCTTTCCAGGACAGTGACTAAGTTGACTGACCGCCGTTATATGACATATACAATGTGTTGCTATGACGGTAAACCCAACAAAACAAAAATAAAATAAGCATCATTAAATATAAGTATATAATATACAGTCACATATAAGTAATTCGTTTTCTCCAGACTAGTTATTTTGGTGATTTATAAGCAAGGAAAATATATAAGGGAGACAATGTCAAATTAAATACGTTTGAAACTGAACTGAATTTATTTGACTCTCTCGTCTACAAATACATGTTGTACTCGTAACATGTTAATAAGCGATATTTTTCATTGGTTAAACTGTTACATAGACACAGAGTCATACAAAAGCCAAGTAATCACTTCTTTTGGTATAACATTTTATGTGTTCCGTCGTTCTCATATACCACGACACTTTTTTCATTAACACGACCATCAGAACTGCTTAGTAAATTGTATGACAAATTAAGCAATAGGAACAATCTTAAAGATCGCCGAGGTTGTTCCGAATGCAAAATTAGACACAATAAATAATTCACCTCATTATTAAATTATTTTTTAATTTAAAATTGGTCATGGCATTGGCTATTGATGATGAAATTTATGCTGGAAAACACTCAATATTATAATATTTTACGTCCTCTAACGTCATGACGTCAAAAAACGTCACAGTTACATATGACGTAATAACGTAACGTATACAACGTCAGAATCACTATAACGACATATAAAGCGCACAAAGCAGCATCATATAAGAGATACAGATTTATATTACAAGAAGAAATAATGAGAGACATGACAAAATTGACTGGAAATGTTTGTGAAGAGTTAGCAAGGAATAGGTAAGTGTTTATTTAAAATTAAATTTCGTCAAACGTTGAGCTTTAAATACAGTATGTTACTTATTATAAGCATTTCGTCTGTTTATTGCAACCTTCCTCTAAGTCAGATCTTCAAAAGATTTCCTGAGGTCTATGAAATATTTTCAATTCTATTATATTTCGATACAGAAAATGGTAATGAAATAATGTCTATTTTTTAATTTAAAAAACGACGCTACAGGTTGTTATTGTTTTAAATAATTTTTAAAGCGAAATTAAAATGAACATAAAAATAACGACAAGCTCAGTGTAGGTTAGCATATATGTTTTAATTTTAAGCACTTTTGTCCCAATTAGATATATATAAATTTATTTGATTTCAGTGATCAAAGTGTCAAGAGTGTCACCATAACAACTGAAAAAAAATGGAAACCAAACAAGTACATAGTGTTTAATGATAATGAAAGTTCTAAATCTAGTTTTTCTTCGAGACAAACCATCACTGGTGAGTTTATTTATACTAATTTATTTCGCTAGACTGTGAAGCAAGTTCATACAACTTATATTAATCACTCTCGAGTCCACTTCCAGGTATATTTGAATTAGTCGTAATTTTGGCAGGCAGCTGCAAGAAATTAACGAACATAATAAATGTATTATTGCATTCCGGAGATCATGTCACTTTATACCCCGAATAAGGGTATCAGCTCGCTAGCAACGTGTGTTATTGTCTTTGCTATTGAACCAAAATACATTTCAAGTTTCTACAAATCATAAAATTCATCAATTTATATATTGTTTTAATCAACACTTACTTGTAAGCAAACATTTGACAACTGTTATTAACGCCTAACCTCTATTGCAGATTCCAACAAAATCTCAGAATGGACAAGAAAAGATAACTCTCCTCAAAGATCAGCCTATGAATACACAGAAAGATATAAGAAAATTAGACAACGTGAATCTGAAATTAGACAAGATATTGTGGATGTAATTCAACAGAAAATTAGCGATGTTCAAGGTAATTTTAATATAGATTTCTATTTAAAAACTACAGTGCAACCTCTCTTAAGCAACACCAACTGGGAGGGCCTAAAATGTGTTGTTGTTCAGAGGTTGCATTCTCGTTCCCAGAGTCTAGTAGGATTCTAAATACTAGCTAGTATTGAGAATCCTACTAGATTCTGGGAACGAGAATGAGAGGTTGTTGTTCTGCAGAGGTTTAATTTAATGAAAATTATAACTTAGGGAAATGTCAAAAGTTGTTATTGTGCAGAGGATTTGTTCTGTAGAGGACAGCTCTGCAAAGGCTATACTGTACTAAGTACTTGGGATTTTCTCGTACTTTTTATGTACTAGCTTGTGAAACCAATAAGCTAACAATTCTGTTTTTTGTAAGTTATGCACAGATAGCGCACGACTTTTATGTGAACATGTAGACCTTTTGTTTATTATGGATAGCAGAATATGGCCACTGTTAATCGAACATGTCCCTAAAGGCATAAACACATACATTTCTACCCTTAAAGCTGATGTACTTACATGCAACTAAATGCAATTTTAAACAAGACCCTAATTAAGATGAAGGCTGATCCTAATAATAAAAACAACGATCCCACAAAGGGAGGGTCTTTTGCTGATGTTGCTTCAACTTGTGACCCAGCCTTATTGTTTTTGTTATCTGCAATGTGAAATTGTTTATGCTCTACTATGGCTTTAAAGATTTACTTTTTATTAATTTGTATGTACATTACCTGGGGTGTAGAATTCCTATGCCCGACTTGTCAGACTCGTACCTATATGGCTGCGGACGAGTAAATATGTCCAACCCACTCGTCCGAGGACAAGTTATATTTTTAGCTGTAAAATAATTCTAACATAGCTATACAATGTACTTAAAATATAGATATTTCAATGCATCTATCACATTAAACAGTGAACTATTTTTATTATCAATCATTTATCATTACTTACAGTATTTACTTAACATCATAGTTCAATAATTTTTTTTCGAGTATTATACTTCTGGGCAAGTAAGTTTTGATTCTGGACAAGTTGATTTTTTAGGTTGCAATTGTACGTGGGCAAGTTGAAAAAACTTGAAATTACGCATATCTGATTACTGTTACATGTATATGAAAACAGTAAAATATCATTAAGCTAAAGATTTTCACTTAAAAAACTATTGTGTTCTATTTTTATTTTCCAGACCATACAACAAAGGCAAGAGGTTCCAAAAGACGCTTGGAAGAAAACACTGGTGATTGTAATGATGATTGCAAAGTTAAGAAAATGGTGGCAAATGATGAAAATAAAGTCAAAGTGAATAGTAATGCACACGAAAACATCGCGATTAAAAACCAACCACATACAGATGAGAATAATAAAAAGAGAAAGTCTGATGAAGACGCTGATACAGTAAGCGAAATGAAAAGACCAAAGATCAAGTTTCGACTGGGCACAGAAAACCCACCCACAAGAATCCCTGAAGTGCCGAAAAAAAACTTAAATGATGTTCAAGAGTGCTCCAACTCATGTGTATGTAAAGCAGGACCTAGTGTCAAACCAAAGCCGATTTTACGACGAGGTGAACAACCAGAAAAGCCATTGTACCAAAGGTTACTACAAAGGCGACTTCTTAACACAGTTAACATGGTGTTCCATGAATGTTGTTCACTGAAATGTTGTGAGAAATGGTGTGAAAAGAGAATATCCGCTGATATGTTAGAAAATGGTTTTGATAAGTCTAACTTGAGAGTGGATTACTTCAGCTGGGGACAATATGAACAAAAACAAGATGACGAAAGCAATGATGACGTAGGCAACAACGATGATTGGTTCTGGTGAACTATTAATCATCTTACTACATTTTATTTATTTATAGTCCATTAATTGATGAAATGCAAATGACAATTTATCAACTTAATATTTGGTTTGTCTAGTACAGACGTTTATTTTTTTTAAACTATTAAAAATAATGTATACGTACGTATACCGGCATGTAAAAACCAAATGTTTTTGTTTTAATTATTGTTTAAAGTAAAATATGTGTTCTGTTTCGGTGTCTTACAAAGGCCAAGCTCAGGATTTCGAATCAAGTGTCCCTAAGAGGTTGCTAGTTAGAGTCTCACCCGGACTGGTTATACTCTTCCATGGATATTCGACAATAATGTTGATTTTCCTCCATTGATTAGGTATAACAACAACAACAACCTTTATTGCTCTAAACATACAACATGTTTATAGCAAACAGAATGAAATTTACAAACACATATAGTGAACATGGCATTATCATAAACAGACATACGAAAAAAAAAGAAATTTAAATGAATCCCATGGTGATCACCCGCATATATTATATATATAACCCATAGTAAAAACATGTAATTATGATAAAATAAAATGAAGAAACACGCCCTTCATACAAGTATAGGGCTAAATATTTTGTTTGTATTGTATAAAGATATTATATTCAGCCTAGTCTGGTAAGAAATATAACATTTACATGGTCAATTTAAATCTGAAGGCACACCTTTGCAGGATCTGTACTAAACATTTTCACCAAATCAAAAATGCTTAGTCCAATCTAAAAAAGGAAAAATCGTGTACATAATATTATGCATAATATAATGGAAAAGATATCGAACGTTTGGAAGGGTTGATTAGTCTTGGTTATAGACAAGGTCCAGGAAACCTAGGTAAGGTGAGCTTGCCTCAGTAAAATGACAATAATGTTTGTCGACACGGCGTTAAACCCACTGGCACCAGAGTCCTCACACTCGTTAAATACGCACACATATAATAATAAGTACACATTAACATAGATCCCATGCTACTCAAAAATGACTTACAGTCAAGAAATACACTAATGGACAGGTACATTTTCCCAATTCTAGGGGGGGGGGTCCGGACCCCCCCTGACCCCCTTTGGATCCGCCTTTGTGGACCCTACGTTTTAAGCAACTCTTGTAAAAATTGGACTGATATGAAAATCACTAATTTGAGAATGGTGATTTTATTATCAGTAAATATAATTGTATTATAATTGTTATTTTAAGAAGGGTTTTACTAACAATTAAATCTCCGTTTTGCCATTATATGCTCCTTTTCGCCTAAAAGTCTCCATTTCGTATCTTATCCATTTAAATGACGTAAATAGGCACATGGATTTCGTGCATAATTACTTGTGTAATCCGTGTGGTTCAGACGACCAAAATATTTAGAATTTACTTTTTGAGAGCAACTTCTATGAAATAGGATAACTTGAAAGTTAAAGGTGCAATGATGAAGGATAAAATTCTAGAATTTATTCAATGTCGATTCTGGGTATTACGAAGTGTTTGGATATTTCAGGTAAGAGGTTTAATTAACAATTGAGAGCCGTCAATGGACAGCGCGCTCTACTATAAGGAGTGGTCTTGTAAACGGAATCAATTATGCAATTCAATTGAGATGAGAAAAATTTAACAAGAAAACTTTCATTGACTGCAGCTGATTTATTTTTTGCAGATCTTCTTACTAAAACTTTTTCAATATAAAAGGCTCACAATTTAAAATAGTAAAAATTCAAGCTAGAGTGATGCAACTTTAAAATTGACTTCCGATGGTAATACCGTAGTCATGTGTGAATATTCAAATCAATCCCTTCAGTAGTTGCCAAGATAAAATGTTGCATTAGAACTTAACTTAGAATTTTTGTTTGTATGTAAGGGCCATAATTTAGTATAAATTATTGTTAGTTTTATGAATTATAGTATTTGATATCTAATGGTAAATTTTATCCTACATGATAGACGTTTCAAATGAAACCCTTTAGAAGTTGCTATGATAAAATGTTGCGCAAAAAATCTTAATCAAGAAACAGTACTCGATTATAGTGATTGTTTCAAGAAAAAATCAATGTGTGTACAATAGCATCATTGTTATTAGTATACACTGCTCATGTAGACCCAAAAGGTTATTAGTTATCCAAAGTAATTGGTTATATAGATTTTTATACATAAAAATCAATATAAGGTTTCTCTTTTGCAAGAGCCATTTTGACAAAAAAAATGACATAAAAACAAAACATTAATAAAAAGGTCTTACAACACAGAAAATTAAGTTTAATAGTAAAAAACACAGATGTACAAAAAAAATATTTGAGCTCTGTGTCGAAAAATGTCAAGTACGAGAAATGATACGTAGCAAAAATACCGACGCACATAGAATTCAACAGAAACTAGTTTACGAAAGTTTTTAGGTCGAAGAGTCCAGGGGGCGAAAACAAAAATAGTTCCGTTTTAAAAAGTACCGAAATGCGTGGCCTTTATCATCGATTTATTCATTCGAACGCTCTTGGTTTTATCAAAACGAACTTTTTTGCCGGCGATATTGTCCGAACTTTTCGATTGAGCATAAAAAACCTATACCATACCCCAGAAAAATGTTTCGTCCCTCGTTTCGTAACTCAATTCCTGTTATAGGCCCTACCGGCATGTATATGTACGTATCTCGGAACTGTGTTTGTTTTACTTGTGTGAATTTCTATATTTGTTTGAGGCGAAAGTTTATTACTGCACTTTAATAGTTGCACAAGCATTTAATTGTGTCAGTACTTCACATTACTTTATTGATTGATTTAAAATATGTTTAACTGTTTCATTACTACTGCATTTCATGCTATTCTATATTGGGATAAAATATTGCACATTGAACCGCATATTACATACATTAGATTTACTGTATATAAAGTTGTATATTGAATATAAAATTGTAAATTGTATAAAAATGTATAGATCTATATGTATAAATAAAACAATAATGTATATATAGTTAATTATTGTTATAATTTTTTATGTTATTGTATTTTTACCACTTTTTTTTATTTGGTTTACATTCACAAAGGTATAATTTCTATAATCTAAAGTATGTGCTTTGTAGTTGGTTAACAGCTAAATCCAGAGATTTAGCCTTTCCAGGACAGTGACTAAGTTGACTGACCGCCGTTATATGACATATACAATGTGTTGCTATGACGGTAAACCCAACAAAACAAAAATAAAATAAGCATCATTAAATATAAGTATATAATATACAGTCACATATAAGTAATTCGTTTTCTCCAGACTAGTTATTTTGGTGATTTATAAGCAAGGAAAATATATAAGGGAGACAATGTCAAATTAAATACGTTTGAAACTGAACTGAATTTATTTGACTCTCTCGTCTACAAATACATGTTGTACTCGTAACATGTTAATAAGCGATATTTTTCATTGGTTAAACTGTTACATAGACACAGAGTCATACAAAAGCCAAGTAATCACTTCTTTTTATATAACATTTTATGTGTTCCGTCGTTCTCATATACCACGACACTTTTTTCATTAACACGACCATCAGAACTGCTTAGTAAATTGTATGACAAATTAAGCAATAGGAACAATCTTAAAGATCGCCGAGGTTGTTCCGAATGCAAAATTAGACACAATAAATAATTCACCTCATTATTAAATTATTTTTTAATTTAAAATTGGTCATGGCATTGGCTATTGATGATGAAATTTATGCTGGAAAACACTCAATATTATAATATTTTACGTCCTCTAACGTCATGACGTCAAAAAACGTCACAGTTACATATGACGTAATAACGTAACGTATACAACGTCAGAATCACTATAACGACATATAAAGCGCACAAAGCAGCATCATATAAGAGATACAGATTTATATTACAAGAAGAAATAATGAGAGACATGACAAAATTGACTGGAAATGTTTGTGAAGAGTTAGCAAGGAATAGGTAAGTGTTTATTTAAAATTAAATTTCGTCAAACGTTGAGCTTTAAATACAGTATGTTACTTATTATAAGCATTTCGTCTGTTTATTGCAACCTTCCTCTAAGTCAGATCTTCAAAAGATTTCCTGAGGTCTATGAAATATTTTCAATTCTATTATATTTCGATACAGAAAATGGTAATGAAATAATGTCTATTTTTTAATTTAAAAAACGACGCTACAGGTTGTTATTGTTTTAAATAATTTTTAAAGCGAAATTAAAATGAACATAAAAATAACGACAAGCTCAGTGTAGGTTAGCATATATGTTTTAATTTTTAGCACTTTTGTCCCAATTAGATATATATAAATTTATTTGATTTCAGTGATCAAAGTGTCAAGAGTGTCACCATAACAACTGAAAAAAAATGGAAACCAAACAAGTACATAGTGTTTAATGATAATGAAAGTTCTAAATCTAGTTTTTCTTCGAGACAAACCATCACTGGTGAGTTTATTTATACTAATTTATTTCGCTAGACTGTGAAGCAAGTTCATACAACTTATATTAATCACTCTCGAGTCCACTTCCAGGTATATTTGAATTAGTCGTAATTTTGGCAGGCAGCTGCAAGAAATTAACGAACATAATAAATGTATTATTGCATTCCGGAGATCATGTCACTTTATACCCCGAATAAGGGTATCAGCTCGCTAGCAACGTGTGTTATTGTCTTTGCTATT
Organism: Mactra quadrangularis; assembly: GCA_025267735.1. Classification (NCBI taxonomy): domain Eukaryota; kingdom Metazoa; phylum Mollusca; class Bivalvia; order Venerida; family Mactridae; genus Mactra; species Mactra quadrangularis. The sequence goes on from CM046305.1 coordinate 5,832,282, forward strand.
GAACCAAAATACATTTCAAGTTTCTACAAATCGTAAAATTCATCAATTTATATATTGTTTTAATCAACACTTACTTGTAAGCAAACATTTGACAACTGTTATTAACGCCTAACCTCTATTGCAGATTCCAACAAAATCTCAGAATGGACAAGAAAAGATAACTCTCCTCAAAGATCAGCCTATGAATACACAGAAAGATATAAGAAAATTAGACAACGTGAATCTGAAATTAGACAAGATATTGTGGATGTAATTCAACAGAAAATTAGCGATGTTCAAGGTAATTTTAATATAGATTTCTATTTAAAAACTACAGTGCAACCTCTCTTAAGCAACACCAACTGGGAGGGCCTAAAATGTGTTGTTGTTCAGAGGTTGCATTCTCGTTCCCAGAGTCTAGTAGGATTCTAAATACTAGCTAGTATTGAGAATCCTACTAGATTCTGGGAACGAGAATGAGAGGTTGTTGTTCTGCAGAGGTTTAATTTAATGAAAATTATAACTTAGGGAAATGTCAAAAGTTGTTATTGTGCAGAGGATTTGTTCTGTAGAGGACAGCTCTGCAAAGGCTATACTGTACTAAGTACTTGGGATTTTCTCGTACTTTTTATGTACTAGCTTGTGAAACCAATAAGCTAACAATTCTGTTTTTTGTAAGTTATGCACAGATAGCGCACGACTTTTATGTGAACATGTAGACCTTTTGTTTATTATGGATAGCAGAATATGGCCACTGTTAATCGAACATGTCCCTAAAGGCATAAACACATACATTTCTACCCTTAAAGCTGATGTACTTACATGCAACTAAATGCAATTTTAAACAAGACCCTAATTAAGATGAAGGCTGATCCTAATAATAAAAACAACGATCCCACAAAAGGAGGGTCTTTTGCTGATGTTGCTTCAACTTGTGACCCAGCCTTATTGTTTTTGTTATCTGCAATGTGAAATTGTTTATGCTCTACTATGGCTTTAAAGATTTACTTTTTATTAATTTGTATGTACATTACCTGGGGTGTAGAATTCCTATGCCCGACTTGTCAGACTCGTACCTATATGGCTGCGGACGAGTAAATATGTCCAACCCACTCGTCCGAGGACAAGTTATATTTTTAGCTGTAAAATAATTCTAACATAGCTATACAATGTACTTAAAATATAGATATTTCAATGCTTCTATCACATTAAACAGTGAACTATTTTTATTATCAATCATTTATCATTACTTACAGTATTTACTTAACATCATAGTTCAATAATTTTTTTTCGAGTATTATACTTCTGGGCAAGTAAGTTTTGATTCTGGACAAGTTGATTTTTTAGGTTGCAATTGTACGTGGGCAAGTTGAAAAAACTTGAAATTACGCATATCTGATTACTGTTACATGTATATGAAAACAGTAAAATATCATTAAGCTAAAGATTTTCACTTAAAAAACTATTGTGTTCTATTTTTATTTTCCAGACCATACAACAAAGGCAAGAGGTTCCAAAAGACGCTTGGAAGAAAACACTGGTGATTGTAATGATGATTGCAAAGTTAAGAAAATGGTGGCAAATGATGAAAATAAAGTCAAAGTGAATAGTAATGCACACGAAAACATCGCGATTAAAAACCAACCACATACAGATGAGAATAATAAAAAGAGAAAGTCTGATGAAGACGCTGATACAGTAAGCGAAATGAAAAGACCAAAGATCAAGTTTCGACTGGGCACAGAAAACCCACCCACAAGTATCCCCGAAGTGCCGAAAAAAAACTTAAATGATGTTCAAGAGTGCTCCAACTCATGTGTATGTAAAGCAGGACCTAGTGTCAAACCAAAGCCGATTTTACGACGAGGTGAACAACCAGAAAAGCCATTGTACCAAAGGTTACTACAAAGGCGACTTCTTAACACAGTTAACATGGTGTTCCATGAATGTTGTTCACTGAAATGTTGTGAGAAATGGTGTGAAAAGAGAATATCCGCTGATATGTTAGAAAATGGTTTTGATAAGTCTAACTTGAGAGTGGATTACTTCAGCTGGGGACAATATGAACAAAAACAAGATGACGAAAGCAATGATGACGTAGGCAACAACGATGATTGGTTCTGGTGAACTATTAATCATCTTACTACATTTTATTTATTTATAGTCCATTAATTGATGAAATGCAAATGACAATTTATCAACTTAATATTTGGTTTGTCTAGTACAGACGTTTATTTTTTTTAAACTATTAAAAATAATGTATACGTACGTATACCGGCATGTAAAAACCAAATGTTTTTGTTTTAATTATTGTTTAAAGTAAAATATGTGTTCTGTTTCGGTGTCTTACAAAGGCCAAGCTCAGGATTTCGAATCAAGTGTCCCTAAGAGGTTGCTAGTTAGAGTCTCACCCGGACTGGTTATACTCTTGGATATTCGACAATAATGTTGATTTTCCTCCATTGATTAGGTATAACAACAACAACAACCTTTATTGCTCTAAACATACAACATGTTTATAGCAAACAGAATGAAATTTACAAACACATATAGTGAACATGGCATTATCATAAACAGACATACGAAAGAAAAGAAATTTAAATGAATCCTATGGTGATCACCCGCATATATTATATATATAACCCATAGTAAAAACATGTAATTATGATAAAATAAAATGAAGAAACACGCCCTTCATACAAGTATAGGGCTAAATATTTTGTTTGTATTGTATAAAGATATTATATTCAGCCTAGTCTGGTAAGAAATATAACATTTACATGGTCAATTTAAATCTGAAGGCACACCTTTGCAGGATCTGTACTAAACATTTTCACCAAATCAAAAATGCTTAGTCCGATCTAAAAAAGGAAAAATCGTGTACATAATATTATGCATAATATAATGGAAAAGATATCGAACGTTTGGTAGGGTTGATTAGTCTTGGTTATAGACAAGGTCCAGGAAACCTAGGTAAGGTGAGCTTGCCTCAGTAAAATGACAATAATGTTTGTCGACACGGCGTTAAACCCACTGGCACCAGAGTCCTCACACTCGTTAAATACGCACACATATAATAATAAGTACACATTAACATAGATCCCATGCTACTCAAAAATGACTTACAGTCAAGAAATACACTAATGGACAGGTACATTTTCCCAATTCTAGGGGGGGGGTCCGGACCCCCCTGACCCCCTTTGGATCCGCCTTTGTGGACCCTACGTTTTAAGCAACTCTTGTAAAAATTGGACTGATATGAAAATCACTAATTTGAGAATGGTGATTTTATTATCAGTAAATATAATTTGTATTATAATTGTTATTTTAAGAAGGGTTTTACTAACAATTAAATCTCCGTTTTGCCATTATATGCTCCTTTTCGCCTAAAAGTCTCCATTTCGTATCTTATCCATGCCAGTTTTAAATGACGTAAATAGGCACATGGATTTCGTGCATAATTACTTGTGTAATCCGTGTGGTTCAGACGACCAAAATATTTAGAATTTACTTTTTGAGAGCAACTTCTATGAAATAGGATAACTTGAAAGTTAAAGGTGCAATGATGAAGGATAAAATTCTAGAATTTATTCAATGTCGATTCTGGGTATTACGAAGTGTTTGGATATTTCATGTAAGAGGTTTAATTAACAATTGAGAGCCGTCAATGGACAGCGCGCTCTACTATAAGGAGTGGTCTTGTAAACGGAATCAATTATGCAATTCAATTGAGATGAGAAAAATTTAACAAGAAAACTTTCATTGACTGCAGCTGATTTATTTTTTGCAGATCTTCTTACTAAAACATTTTCAATATAAAAGGCTCACAATTTAAAATAGTAAAAATTCAAGCTAGAGTGATGCAACTTTAAAATTGACTTCCGATGGTAATACCGTAGTCATGTGTGAGTATTCAAATCAATCCCTTCAGTAGTTGCCAAGATAAAATGTTGCATTAGAACTTAACTTAGAATTTTTGTTTGTATGTAAGGGCCATAATTTAGTATAAATTATTGTTAGTTTTATGAATTATAGTATTTGATATCTAATGGTAAATTTTATCCTACATGATAGACGTTTCAAATGAAACCCTTTAGAAGTTGCTATGATAAAATGTTGCGCAAAAAATCTTAATCAAGAAACAGTACTCGATTATAGTGATTGTTTCAAGAAAAAATCAATGTGTGTACAATAGCATCATTGTTATTAGTATACACTGCTCATGTAGACCCAAAAGGTTATTAGTTATCCAAAGTAATTGGTTATATAGATTTTTATACATAAAAATCAATATAAGGTTTCTCTTTTGCAAGAGCCATTTTGACAAAAAAAATGACATAAAAACAAAACATTAATAAAAAGGTCTTACAACACAGAAAATTAAGTTTAATAGTAAAAAACACAGATGTACAAAAAAAATATTTGAGCTCTGTGTCGAAAAATGTCAAGTACGAGAAATGATACGTAGCAAAAATACCGACGCACATAGAATTCAACAGAAACTAGTTTACGAAAGTTTTTAGGTCGAAGAGTCCAGGGGGCGAAAACAAAAATAGTTCCGTTTTAAAAAGTACCGAAATGCGTGGCTTTTATCATCGATTTATTCATTCGAACGCTCTTGGTTTTATCAAAACGAACTTTTTTGCCGGCGATATTGTCCGAACTTTTCGATTGAGCATAAAAAACCTATACCATACCCCAGAAAAATGTTTCGTCCCTCGTTTCGTAACTCAATTCCTGTTATAGGCCCTACCGGCATGTATATGTACGTATCTCGGAACTGTGTTTGTTTTACTTGTGTGAATTTCTATATTTGTTTGAGGCGAAAGTTTATTACTGCACTTTAATAGTTGCACAAGCATTTAATTGTGTCAGTACTTCACATTACTTTATTGATTGATTTAAAATATGTTTAACTGTTTCATTACTACTGCATTTCATGCTATTCTATATTGGGATAAAATATTGCACATTGAACCGCATATTACATACATTAGATTTACTGTATATAAAGTTGTATATTGAATATAAAATTGTAAATTGTATAAAAATGTATAGATCTATATGTATAAATAAAACAATAATGTATATATAGTTAATTATTGTTATAATTTTTTATGTTATTGTATTTTTACCACTTTTTTTATTTGGTTTACATTCACAAAGGTATAATTTCTATAATCTAAAGTATGTGCTTTGTAGTTGGTTAACAGCTAAATCCAGAGATTTAGCCTTTCCAGGACAGTGACTAAGTTGACTGACCGCCGTTATATGACATATACAATGTGTTGCTATGACGGTAAACCCAACAAAACAAAAATAAAATAAGCATCATTAAATATAAGTATATAATATACAGTCACATATAAGTAATTCGTTTTCTCCAGACTAGTTATTTTGGTGATTTATAAGCAAGGAAAATATATAAGGGAGACAATGTCAAATTAAATACGTTTGAAACTGAACTGAATTTATTTGACTCTCTCGTCTACAAATACATGTTGTACTCGTAACATGTTAATAAGCGATATTTTTCATTGGTTAAACTGTTACATAGACACAGAGTCATACAAAAGCCAAGTAATCACTTCTTTTGGTATAACATTTTATGTGTTCCGTCGTTCTCATATACCACGACACTTTTTTCATTAACACGACCATCAGAACTGCTTAGTAAATTGTATGACAAATTAAGCAATAGGAACAATCTTAAAGATCGCCGAGGTTGTTCCGAATGCAAAATTAGACACAATAAATAATTCACCTCATTATTAAATTATTTTTTAATTTAAAATTGGTCATGGCATTGGCTATTGATGATGAAATTTATGCTGGAAAACACTCAATATTATAATATTTTACGTCCTCTAACGTCATGACGTCAAAAAACGTCACAGTTACATATGACGTAATAACGTAACGTATACAACGTCAGAATCACTATAACGACATATAAAGCGCACAAAGCAGCATCATATAAGAGATACAGATTTATATTACAAGAAGAAATAATGAGAGACATGACAAAATTGACTGGAAATGTTTGTGAAGAGTTAGCAAGGAATAGGTAAGTGTTTATTTAAAATTAAATTTCGTCAAACGTTGAGCTTTAAATACAGTATGTTACTTATTATAAGCATTTCGTCTGTTTATTGCAACCTTCCTCTAAGTCAGATCTTCAAAAGATTTCCTGAGGTCTATGAAATATTTTCAATTCTATTATATTTCGATACAGAAAATGGTAATGAAATAATGTCTATTTTTTAATTTAAAAAACGACGCTACAGGTTGTTATTGTTTTAAATAATTTTTAAAGCGAAATTAAAATGAACATAAAAATAACGACAAGCTCAGTGTAGGTTAGCATATATGTTTTAATTTTTAGCACTTTTGTCCCAATTAGATATATATAAATTTATTTGATTTCAGTGATCAAAGTGTCAAGAGTGTCACCATAACAACTGAAAAAAAATGGAAACCAAACAAGTACATAGTGTTTAATGATAATGAAAGTTCTAAATCTAGTTTTTCTTCGAGACAAACCATCACTGGTGAGTTTATTTATACTAATTTATTTCGCTAGACTGTGAAGCAAGTTCATACAACTTATATTAATCACTCTCGAGTCCACTTCCAGGTATATTTGAATTAGTCGTAATTTTGGCAGGCAGCTGCAAGAAATTAACGAACATAATAAATGTATTATTGCATTCCGGAGATCATGTCACTTTATACCCCGAATAAGGGTATCAGCTCGCTAGCAACGTGTGTTATTGTCTTTGCTATTGAACCAAAATACATTTCAAGTTTCTACAAATCGTAAAATTCATCAATTTATATATTGTTTTAATCAACACTTACTTGTAAGCAAACATTTGACAACTGTTATTAACGCCTAACCTCTATTGCAGATTCCAACAAAATCTCAGAATGGACAAGAAAAGATAACTCTCCTCAAAGATCAGCCTATGAATACACAGAAAGATATAAGAAAATTAGACAACGTGAATCTGAAATTAGACAAGATATTGTGGATGTAATTCAACAGAAAATTAGCGATGTTCAAGGTAATTTTAATATAGATTTCTATTTAAAAACTACAGTGCAACCTCTCTTAAGCAACACCAACTGGGAGGGCCTAAAATGTGTTGTTGTTCAGAGGTTGCATTCTCGTTCCCAGAGTCTAGTAGGATTCTAAATACTAGCTAGTATTGAGAATCCTACTAGATTCTGGGAACGAGAATGAGAAATTGTTGTTCTGCAGAGGTTTAATTTAATGAAAATTATAACTTAGGGAAATGTCAAAAGTTGTTATTGTGCAGAGGATTTGTTCTGTAGAGGACAGCTCTGCAAAGGCTATACTGTACTAAGTACTTGGGATTTTCTCGTACTTTTTATGTACTAGCTTGTGAAACCAATAAGCTAACAATTCTGTTTTTTGTAAGTTATGCACAGATAGCGCACGACTTTTATGTGAACATGTAGACCTTTTGTTTATTATGGATAGCAGAATATGGCCACTGTTAATCGAACATGTCCCTAAAGGCATAAACACATACATTTCTACCCTTAAAGCTGATGTACTTACATGCAACTAAATGCAATTTTAAACAAGACCCTAATTAAGATGAAGGCTGATCCTAATAATAAAAACAACGATCCCACAAAAGGAGGGTCTTTTGCTGATGTTGCTTCAACTTGTGACCCAGCCTTATTGTTTTTGTTATCTGCAATGTGAAATTGTTTATGCTCTACTATGGCTTTAAAGATTTACTTTTTATTAATTTGTATGTACATTACCTGGGGTGTAGAATTCCTATGCCCGACTTGTCAGACTCGTACCTATATGGCTGCGGACGAGTAAATATGTCCAACCCACTCGTCCGAGGACAAGTTATATTTTTAGCTGTAAAATAATTCTAACATAGCTATACAATGTACTTAAAATATAGATATTTCAATGCTTCTATCACATTAAACAGTGAACTATTTTTATTATCAATCATTTATCATTACTTACAGTATTTACTTAACATCATAGTTCAATAATTTTTTTTCGAGTATTATACTTCTGGGCAAGTAAGTTTTGATTCTGGACAAGTTGATTTTTTAGGTTGCAATTGTACGTGGGCAAGTTGAAAAAACTTGAAATTACGCATATCTGATTACTGTTACATGTATATGAAAACAGTAAAATATCATTAAGCTAAAGATTTTCACTTAAAAAACTATTGTGTTCTATTTTTATTTTCCAGACCATACAACAAAGGCAAGAGGTTCCAAAAGACGCTTGGAAGAAAACACTGGTGATTGTAATGATGATTGCAAAGTTAAGAAAATGGTGGCAAATGATGAAAATAAAGTCAAAGTGAATAGTAATGCACACGAAAACATCGCGATTAAAAACCAACCACATACAGATGAGAATAATAAAAAGAGAAAGTCTGATGAAGACGCTGATACAGTAAGCGAAATGAAAAGACCAAAGATCAAGTTTCGACTGGGCACAGAAAACCCACCCACAAGTATCCCTGAAGTGCCGAAAAAAAACTTAAATGATGTTCAAGAGTGCTCCAACTCATGTGTATGTAAAGCAGGACCTAGTGTCAAACCAAAGCCGATTTTACGACGAGGTGAACAACCAGAAAAGCCATTGTACCAAAGGTTACTACAAAGGCGACTTCTTAACACAGTTAACATGGTGTTCCATGAATGTTGTTCACTGAAATGTTGTGAGAAATGGTGTGAAAAGAGAATATCCGCTGATATGTTAGAAAATGGTTTTGATAAGTCTAACTTGAGAGTGGATTACTTCAGCTGGGGACAATATGAACAAAAACAAGATGACGAAAGCAATGATGACGTAGGCAACAACGATGATTGGTTCTGGTGAACTATTAATCATCTTACTACATTTTATTTATTTATAGTCCATTAATTGATGAAATGCAAATGACAATTTATCAACTTAATATTTGGTTTGTCTAGTACAGACGTTTATTTTTTTTAAACTATTAAAAATAATGTATACGTACGTATACCGGCATGTAAAAACCAAATGTTTTTGTTTTAATTATTGTTTAAAGTAAAATATGTGTTCTGTTTCGGTGTCTTACAAAGGCCAAGCTCAGGATTTCGAATCAAGTGTCCCTAAGAGGTTGCTAGTTAGAGTCTCACCCGGACTGGTTATACTCTTGGATATTCGACAATAATGTTGATTTTCCTCCATTGATTAGGTATAACAACAACAACAACCTTTATTGCTCTAAACATACAACATGTTTATAGCAAACAGAATGAAATTTACAAACACATATAGTGAACATGGCATTATCATAAACAGACATACGAAAGAAAAGAAATTTAAATGAATCCTATGGTGATCACCCGCATATATTATATATATAACCCATAGTAAAAACATGTAATTATGATAAAATAAAATGAAGAAACACGCCCTTCATACAAGTATAGGGCTAAATATTTTGTTTGTATTGTATAAAGATATTATATTCAGCCTAGTCTGGTAAGAAATATAACATTTACATGGTCAATTTAAATCTGAAGGCACACCTTTGCAGGATCTGTACTAAACATTTTCACCAAATCAAAAATGCTTAGTCCGATCTAAAAAAGGAAAAATCGTGTACATAATATTATGCATAATATAATGGAAAAGATATCGAACGTTTGGAAGGGTTGATTAGTCTTGGTTATAGACAAGGTCCAGGAAACCTAGGTAAGGTGAGCTTGCCTCAGTAAAATGACAATAATGTTTGTCGACACGGCGTTAAACCCACTGGCACCAGAGTCCTCACACTCGTTAAATACGCACACATATAATAATAAGTACACATTAACATAGATCCCATGCTACTCAAAAATGACTTACAGTCAAGAAATACACTAATGGACAGGTACATTTTCCCAATTCTAGGGGGGGGGGGGTCCGGACCCCCCTGACCCCCTTTGGATCCGCCTTTGTGGACCCTACGTTTTAAGCAACTCTTGTAAAAATTGGACTGATATGAAAATCACTAATTTGAGAATGGTGATTTTATTATCAGTAAATATAATTTGTATTATAATTGTTATTTTAAGAAGGGTTTTACTAACAATTAAATCTCCGTTTTGCCATTATATGCTCCTTTTCGCCTAAAAGTCTCCATTTCGTATCTTATCCATGCCAGTTTTAAATGACGTAAATAGGCACATGGATTTCGTGCATAATTACTTGTGTAATCCGTGTGGTTCAGACGACCAAAATATTTAGAATTTACTTTTTGAGAGCAACTTCTATGAAATAGGATATCTTGAAAGTTAAAGGTGCAATGATGAAGGATAAAATTCTAGAATTTATTCAATGTCGATTCTGGGTATTACGAAGTGTTTGGATATTTCAGGTAAGAGGTTTAATTAACAATTGAGAGCCGTCAATGGACAGCGCGCTCTACTATAAGGAGTGGTCTTGTAAACGGAATCAATTATGCAATTCAATTGAGATGAGAAAAATTTAACAAGAAAACTTTCATTGACTGCAGCTGATTTATTTTTTGCAGATCTTCTTACTAAAACATTTTCAATATAAAAGGCTCACAATTTAAAATAGTAAAAATTCAAGCTAGAGTGATGCAACTTTAAAATTGACTTCCGATGGTAATACCGTAGTCATGTGTGAATATTCAAATCAATCGCTTCAGTAGTTGCCAAGATAAAATGTTGCATTAGAACTTAACTTAGAATTTTTGTTTGTATGTAAGGGCCATAATTTAGTATAAATTATTGTTAGTTTTATGAATTATAGTATTTGATATCTAATGGTAAATTTTATCCTACATGATAGACGTTTCAAATGAAACCCTTTAGAAGTTGCTATGATAAAATGTTGCGCAAAAAATCTTAATCAAGAAACAGTACTCGATTATAGTGATTGTTTCAAGAAAAAATCAATGTGTGTACAATAGCATCATTGTTATTAGTATACACTGCTCATGTAGACCCAAAAGGTTATTAGTTATCCAAAGTAATTGGTTATATAGATTTTTATACATAAAAATCAATATAAGGTTTCTCTTTTGCAAGAGCCATTTTGACAAAAAAAATGACATAAAAACAAAACATTAATAAAAAGGTCTTACAACACAGAAAATTAAGTTTAATAGTAAAAAACACAGATGTCCAAAGAAATATTTGAGCTCTGTGTCGAAAAATTCCAAGTACGAGAAATGATACGTAGCAAAAATACCGACGCACATAGAATTCAACAGAAACTAGTTTACGAAAGTTTTTAGGTCGAAGAGTCCAGGGGGCGAAAACAAAAATAGTTCCGTTTTAAAAAGTACCGAAATGCGTGGCTTTTATCATCGATTTATTCATTCGAACGCTCTTGGTTTTATCAAAACGAACTTTTTTGCCGGCGATATTGTCCGAACTTTTCGATTGAGCATAAAAAACCTATACCATACCCCAGAAAAATGTTTCGTCCCTCGTTTCGTAACTCAATTCCTGTTATAGGCCCTACCGGCATGTATATGTACGTATCTCGGAACTGTGTTTGTTTTACTTGTGTGAATTTCTATATTTGTTTGAGGCGAAAGTTTATTACTGCACTTTAATAGTTGCACAAGCATTTAATTGTGTCAGTACTTCACATTACTTTATTGATTGATTTAAAATATGTTTAACTGTTTCATTACTACTGCATTTCATGCTATTCTATATTGGGATAAAATATTGCACATTGAACCGCATATTACATACATTAGATTTACTGTATATAAAGTTGTATATTGAATATAAAATTGTAAATTGTATAAAAATGTATAGATCTATATGTATAAATAAAACAATAATGTATATATAGTTAATTATTGTTATAATTTTTTATGTTATTGTATTTTTACCACTTTTTTTATTTGGTTTACATTCACAAAGGTATAATTTCTATAATCTAAAGTATGTGCTTTGTAGTTGGTTAACAGCTAAATCCAGAGATTTAGCCTTTCCAGGACAGTGACTAAGTTGACTGACCGCCGTTATATGACATATACAATGTGTTGCTATGACGGTAAACCCAACAAAACAAAAATAAAATAAGCATCATTAAATATAAGTATATAATATACAGTCACATATAAGTAATTCGTTTTCTCCAGACTAGTTATTTTGGTGATTTATAAGCAAGGAAAATATATAAGGGAGACAATGTCAAATTAAATACGTTTGAAACTGAACTGAATTTATTTGACTCTCTCGTCTACAAATACATGTTGTACTCGTAACATGTTAATAAGCGATATTTTTCATTGGTTAAACTGTTACATAGACACAGAGTCATACAAAAGCCAAGTAATCACTTCTTTTGGTATAACATTTTATGTGTTCCGTCGTTCTCATATACCACGACACTTTTTTCATTAACACGACCATCAGAACTGCTTAGTAAATTGTATGACAAATTAAGCAATAGGAACAATCTTAAAGATCGCCGAGGTTGTTCCGAATGCAAAATTAGACACAATAAATAATTCACCTCATTATTAAATTATTTTTTAATTTAAAATTGGTCATGGCATTGGCTATTGATGATGAAATTTATGCTGGAAAACACTCAATATTATAATATTTTACGTCCTCTAACGTCATGACGTCAAAAAACGTCACAGTTACATATGACGTAATAACGTAACGTATACAACGTCAGAATCACTATAACGACATATAAAGCGCACAACTTTTGTCCCAATTAGATATATATAAATTTATTTGATTTCAGTGATCAAAGTGTCAAGAGTGTCACCATAACAACTGAAAAAAAATGGAAACCAAACAAGTACATAGTGTTTAATGATAATGAAAGTTCTAAATCTAGTTTTTCTTCGAGACAAACCATCACTGGTGAGTTTATTTATACTAATTTATTTCGCTAGACTGTGAAGCAAGTTCATACAACTTATATTAATCACTCTCGAGTCCACTTCCAGGTATATTTGAATTAGTCGTAATTTTGGCAGGCAGCTGCAAGAAATTAACGAACATAATAAATGTATTATTGCATTCCGGAGATCATGTCACTTTATACCCCGAATAAGGGTATCAGCTCGCTAGCAACGTGTGTTATTGTCTTTGCTATTGAACCAAAATACATTTCAAGTTTCTACAAATCGTAAAATTCATCAATTTATATATTGTTTTAATCAACACTTACTTGTAAGCAAACATTTGACAACTGTTATTAACGCCTAACCTCTATTGCAGATTCCAACAAAATCTCAGAATGGACAAGAAAAGATAACTCTCCTCAAAGATCAGCCTATGAATACACAGAAAGATATAAGAAAATTAGACAACGTGAATCTGAAATTAGACAAGATATTGTGGATGTAATTCAACAGAAAATTAGCGATGTTCAAGGTAATTTTAATATAGATTTCTATTTAAAAACTACAGTGCAACCTCTCTTAAGCAACACCAACTGGGAGGGCCTAAAATGTGTTGTTGTTCAGAGGTTGCATTCTCGTTCCCAGAGTCTAGTAGGATTCTAAATACTAGCTAGTATTGAGAATCCTACTAGATTCTGGGAACGAGAATGAGAGGTTGTTGTTCTGCAGAGGTTTAATTTAATGAAAATTATAACTTAGGGAAATGTCAAAAGTTGTTATTGTGCAGAGGATTTGTTCTGTAGAGGACAGCTCTGCAAAGGCTATACTGTACTAAGTACTTGGGATTTTCTCGTACTTTTTATGTACTAGCTTGTGAAACCAATAAGCTAACAATTCTGTTTTTTGTAAGTTATGCACAGATAGCGCACGACTTTTATGTGAACATGTAGACCTTTTGTTTATTATGGATAGCAGAATATGGCCACTGTTAATCGAACATGTCCCTAAAGGCATAAACACATACATTTCTACCCTTAAAGCTGATGTACTTACATGCAACTAAATGCAATTTTAAACAAGACCCTAATTAAGATGAAGGCTGATCCTAATAATAAAAACAACGATCCCACAAAAGGAGGGTCTTTTGCTGATGTTGCTTCAACTTGTGACCCAGCCTTATTGTTTTTGTTATCTGCAATGTGAAATTGTTTATGCTCTACTATGGCTTTAAAGATTTACTTTTTATTAATTTGTATGTACATTACCTGGGGTGTAGAATTCCTATGCCCGACTTGTCAGACTCGTACCTATATGGCTGCGGACGAGTAAATATGTCCAACCCACTCGTCCGAGGACAAGTTATATTTTTAGCTGTAAAATAATTCTAACATAGCTATACAATGTACTTAAAATATAGATATTTCAATGCTTCTATCACATTAAACAGTGAACTATTTTTATTATCAATCATTTATCATTACTTACAGTATTTACTTAACATCATAGTTCAATAAATTTTTTTCGAGTATTATACTTCTGGGCAAGTAAGTTTTGATTCTGGACAAGTTGATTTTTTAGGTTGCAATTGTACGTGGGCAAGTTGAAAAAACTTGAAATTACGCATATCTGATTACTGTTACATGTATATGAAAACAGTAAAATATCATTAAGCTAAAGATTTTCACTTAAAAAACTATTGTGTTCTATTTTTATTTTCCAGACCATACAACAAAGGCAAGAGGTTCCAAAAGACGCTTGGAAGAAAACACTGGTGATTGTAATGATGATTGCAAAGTTAAGAAAATGGTGGCAAATGATGAAAATAAAGTCAAAGTGAATAGTAATGCACACGAAAACATCGCGATTAAAAACCAACCACATACAGATGAGAATAATAAAAAGAGAAAGTCTGATGAAGACGCTGATACAGTAAGCGAAATGAAAAGACCAAAGATCAAGTTTCGACTGGGCACAGAAAACCCACCCACAAGTATCCCTGAAGTGCCGAAAAAAAACTTAAATGATGTTCAAGAGTGCTCCAACTCATGTGTATGTAAAGCAGGACCTAGTGTCAAACCAAAGCCGATTTTACGACGAGGTGAACAACCAGAAAAGCCATTGTACCAAAGGTTACTACAAAGGCGACTTCTTAACACAGTTAACATGGTGTTCCATGAATGTTGTTCACTGAAATGTTGTGAGAAATGGTGTGAAAAGAGAATATCCGCTGATATGTTAGAAAATGGTTTTGATAAGTCTAACTTGAGAGTGGATTACTTCAGCTGGGGACAATATGAACAAAAACAAGATGACGAAAGCAATGATGACGTAGGCAACAACGATGATTGGTTCTGGTGAACTATTAATCATCTTACTACATTTTATTTATTTATAGTCCATTAATTGATGAAATGCAAATGACAATTTATCAACTTAATATTTGGTTTGTCTAGTACAGACGTTTATTTTTTTTAAACTATTAAAAATAATGTATACGTACGTATACCGGCATGTAAAAACCAAATGTTTTTGTTTTAATTATTGTTTAAAGTAAAATATGTGTTCTGTTTCGGTGTCTTACAAAGGCCAAGCTCAGGATTTCGAATCAAGTGTCCCTAAGAGGTTGCTAGTTAGAGTCTCACCCGGACTGGTTATACTCTTGGATATTCGACAATAATGTTGATTTTCCTCCATTGATTAGGTATAACAACAACAACAACCTTTATTGCTCTAAACATACAACATGTTTATAGCAAACAGAATGAAATTTACAAACACATATAGTGAACATGGCATTATCATAAACAGACATACGAAAGAAAAGAAATTTAAATGAATCCTATGGTGATCACCCGCATATATTATATATATAACCCATAGTAAAAACATGTAATTATGATAAAATAAAATGAAGAAACACGCCCTTCATACAAGTATAGGGCTAAATATTTTGTTTGTATTGTATAAAGATATTATATTCAGCCTAGTCTGGTAAGAAATATAACATTTACATGGTCAATTTAAATCTGAAGGCACACCTTTGCAGGATCTGTACTAAACATTTTCACCAAATCAAAAATGCTTAGTCCGATCTAAAAAAGGAAAAATCGTGTACATAATATTATGCATAATATAATGGAAAAGATATCGAACGTTTGGTAGGGTTGATTAGTCTTGGTTATAGACAAGGTCCAGGAAACCTAGGTAAGGTGAGCTTGCCTCAGTAAAATGACAATAATGTTTGTCGACACGGCGTTAAACCCACTGGCACCAGAGTCCTCACACTCGTTAAATACGCACACATATAATAATAAGTACACATTAACATAGATCCCATGCTACTCAAAAATGACTTACAGTCAAGAAATACACTAATGGACAGGTACATTTTCCCAATTCTAGGGGGGGGGGGGGTCCGGACCCCCCTGACCCCCTTTGGATCCGCCTTTGTGGACCCTACGTTTTAAGCAACTCTTGTAAAAATTGGACTGATATGAAAATCACTAATTTGAGAATGGTGATTTTATTATCAGTAAATATAATTTGTATTATAATTGTTATTTTAAGAAGGGTTTTACTAACAATTAAATCTCCGTTTTGCCATTATATGCTCCTTTTCGCCTAAAAGTCTCCATTTCGTATCTTATCCATGCCAGTTTTAAATGACGTAAATAGGCACATGGATTTCGTGCATAATTACTTGTGTAATCCGTGTGGTTCAGACGACCAAAATATTTAGAATTTACTTTTTGAGAGCAACTTCTATGAAATAGGATAACTTGAAAGTTAAAGGTGCAATGATGAAGGATAAAATTCTAGAATTTATTCAATGTCGATTCTGGGTATTACGAAGTGTTTGGATATTTCAGGTAAGAGGTTTAATTAACAATTGAGAGCCGTCAATGGACAGCGCGCTCTACTATAAGGAGTGGTCTTGTAAACGGAATCAATTATGCAATTCAATTGAGATGAGAAAAATTTAACAAGAAAACTTTCATTGACTGCAGCTGATTTATTTTTTGCAGATCTTCTTACTAAAACATTTTCAATATAAAAGGCTCACAATTTAAAATAGTAAAAATTCAAGCTAGAGTGATGCAACTTTAAAATTGACTTCCGATGGTAATACCGTAGTCATGTGTGAATATTCAAATCAATCCCTTCAGTAGTTGCCAAGATAAAATGTTGCATTAGAACTTAACTTAGAATTTTTGTTTGTATGTAAGGGCCATAATTTAGTATAAATTATTGTTAGTTTTATGAATTATAGTATTTGATATCTAATGGTAAATTTTATCCTACATGATAGACGTTTCAAATGAAACCCTTTAGAAGTTGCTATGATAAAATGTTGCGCAAAAAATCTTAATCAAGAAACAGTACTCGATTATAGTGATTGTTTCAAGAAAAAATCAATGTGTGTACAATAGCATCATTGTTATTAGTATACACTGCTCATGTAGACCCAAAAGGTTATTAGTTATCCAAAGTAATTGGTTATATAGATTTTTATACATAAAAATCAATATAAGGTTTCTCTTTTGCAAGAGCCATTTTGACAAAAAAAATGACATAAAAACAAAACATTAATAAAAAGGTCTTACAACACAGAAAATTAAGTTTAATAGTAAAAAACACAGATGTCCAAAGAAATATTTGAGCTCTGTGTCGAAAAATTCCAAGTACGAGAAATGATACGTAGCAAAAATACCGACGCACATAGAATTCAACAGAAACTAGTTTACGAAAGTTTTTAGGTCGAAGAGTCCAGGGGGCGAAAACAAAAATAGTTCCGTTTTAAAAAGTACCGAAATGCGTGGCTTTTATCATCGATTTATTCATTCGAACGCTCTTGGTTTTATCAAAACGAACTTTTTTGCCGGCGATATTGTCCGAACTTTTCGATTGAGCATAAAAAACCTATACCATACCCCAGAAAAATGTTTCGTCCCTCGTTTCGTAACTCAATTCCTGTTATAGGCCCTACCGGCATGTATATGTACGTATCTCGGAACTGTGTTTGTTTTACTTGTGTGAATTTCTATATTTGTTTGAGGCGAAAGTTTATTACTGCACTTTAATAGTTGCACAAGCATTTAATTGTGTCAGTACTTCACATTACTTTATTGATTGATTTAAAATATGTTTAACTGTTTCATTACTACTGCATTTCATGCTATTCTATATTGGGATAAAATATTGCACATTGAACCGCATATTACATACATTAGATTTACTGTATATAAAGTTGTATATTGAATATAAAATTGTAAATTGTATAAAAATGTATAGATCTATATGTATAAATAAAACAATAATGTATATATAGTTAATTATTGTTATAATTTTTTATGTTATTGTATTTTTACCACTTTTTTTATTTGGTTTACATTCACAAAGGTATAATTTCTATAATCTAAAGTATGTGCTTTGTAGTTGGTTAACAGCTAAATCCAGAGATTTAGCCTTTCCAGGACAGTGACTAAGTTGACTGACCGCCGTTATATGACATATACAATGTGTTGCTATGACGGTAAACCCAACAAAACAAAAACAAGTAAAAAATTGCTGCTAAATGCAGCAAAGGGATTGTCACGGCAAACAAAAAAGAATGATTAAGTATAATCTAAAGGTAACTCAAAAGAGCATTATATTGAATTGTCATGTTAAGGTTTTTCAGTAATTAAAAGGTAACTTGTCATAAAACGTTTTTCTGTTCAAATGTAACAATCTCGTTCCAAAAGCCTAGTAAGATTCTCGATACTAGTTAGATTGAGAATCTTGACAAATTTGGAGTACGCGAATGGTCTGGATCTAGACACCATCTTTATGCCGATAGGATGTTTGGTTTTAGTTGGATTTATTTCCAGTAATTCATATTTGCATGACGCTTAAAAAGATCGGCAGAAGGGAAAACATAGTTCTTCAGAACAGAAGCTATTTACATGACTTATCGCTTCTGTTTAGTCAAGTGCTCCTCACATTGCGGATCTGTTCTTACCAATCCGTGTAACCAATCATCTAACTAATGCATAACTGTCCAGCATCTTTGAATTTCGACATTTTGATTTTACAGGCGTGAACATTTGTTGCATTTATTGCATTTATTTTTTAATCACGAGACAGTCTTGCAATCTAAATGTGTGTGTCTTTGCCTTGAAATAGAAATATCAGTTTGTGCATAGTATTTAAGCAGAGGTAGAGAGTCAGCGAGTGAATCTTTCAAACCAGTGTATTAGAGAGTAGTCATACCTTTACTTGTTACGGAAGAATTTTGTTGCCGGATACACGATAGGATTTAACATGTATTTTAATTCCGAAAAGATGCACTTAAATACAAAAGGCAAGCTATTTCGAATAGAAATCATTTTTCTTAATAATGAATTCACTCGGACTCGAGAAAACATACTCCATTCGAACAAATTAAAAACTGGCGAGCTTTTCACCTAGGTGTAAATGTCCGTCATTTTAACTCTCTTAAAATTACCTGGTCCGTCTGGTCAATAGTCCGTCAATATAGTACCAAACTTTTCATAATTAAAAAAAGTCTGCAAAAATAATCTTACATCTGCTCGATCTATAACCAGAAGCAAGTTCAATTACACAAAACGCTACAGTACGTTACATAACGATGCATTCGGAACTCCTCGGTCATACATTTGTTTACTTTAACGCCGGACATTTCAAAATAGCGTCCAAATATGTCCGAGATTATTCGCAGCAAATGGACGAGGACTTTCGAATGTATCGTTGCGGAACGATCTATAACGTTCGCAGTTACTGAACTCAACCCTGGTCCGTAACTCTTATGCTCTTAAAATTAACTGGTCCGCTGCACTTAATCATAGTTAGAAAAGATCGCCAATAGAGCTCAGTAAGAGTAAGAATTAAGAGTCAATGTTACACGATTACGCTTCTTTATTTATACAGTCGGCTAATAGGAAAAAAGGTATACTATTAAAATATATGAATCATATCAAATTAGTTTTCAAATGATAAATGCTCTAACAGTTGAAATATATAATATTTACAACAATATGTGATGAAGCAATCGACGATTCTTTTTATAGTTAAAGTCTGCAAAGTTATTTCTTAAAATATAATTTCGATATTGGTGTCTTATCTTTTCAAATAAAATATTGGCAAATATCAATAATATATGTACTATACACACATTATGATACGCATATTTGTTAAACTGTATCCGTATACTAAACTGGTCTCCTGGTCCGGTTGGTTCGCGATTTATACCTACCCCTTTTCGTGTGATTCGAAAGGATTTGCGGAAGTGTGTTGATATAAAACGCTGATTTTTCGTGTGTTGCATTGTTGCAAGAAAAATTGTTTATATGGATTCCCCCAAAAATGATTTTTCTATTTAACTTTTAACGGAAATGGGCTGTACTATGACTGCATTAAAAACAATAAATTTGTCGGCAGTGGAAATCGAAAGGATTTTTATCATTTTTTATCACGTGACTTTTGCCCATTGCTATCAAAATCTACCCACCACAATATCACGGCGTTGAGACGCCGTGAAATAAAATAAGCATCATTAAATATAAGTATATAATATACAGTCACATATAAGTAATTCGTTTTCTCCAGACTAGTTATTTTGGTGATTTATAAGCAAGGAAAATATATAAGGGAGACAATGTCAAATTAAATACGTTTGAAACTGAACTGAATTTATTTGACTCTCTCGTCTACAAATACATGTTGTACTCGTAACATGTTAATAAGCGATATTTTTCATTGGTTAAACTGTTACATAGACACAGAGTCATACAAAAGCCAAGTAATCACTTTTTTTGGTATAACATTTTATGTGTTCCGTCGTTCTCATATACCACGACAGTTTTTTCATTAACACGACCATCAGAACTGCTTAGTAAATTGTATGACAAATTAAGCAATAGGAACAATCTTAAAGATCGCCGAGGTTGTTCCGAATGCAAAATTAGACACAATAAATAATTCACCTCATTATTAAATTATTTTTTAATTTAAAATTGATCATGGCCAGTGGCGTAGCAAGGTCTTTTTGATGTGTACGCAAAATCCTAGGGGTCAAGGGCATGCCCCGCCCCGAATTTGTTTTTCTGTAGATCATTTCAGGAGCATTTTTGGCAACTATTCAAAATGGGTCTGTATAATTCAATCTGGACACAAATATAGGAAGACAACATTCATACAAATTATCATTCAATTTTAACCAGCGTTTAAAGAATTATATAGACTGGATTCAAAGACAAACATCGAATTTTAAAACCGTAAATTCAACTCCCAAAAGGCATCGCAAGTCCCATTGAAATATAACTTGACATAAGGTTAGTAAAATAACGATCAAGCAGTTTTGTTTTACACACCCCTACCCCCCTCAGGCGAAAGATTTTATTACATTTTTTGGCGTTTGTATTTTTACAATTTTCTGGACCAGTGTGTACGCAGCTGCGTACTCTGCGTACTGGTAGCTACGCGCCTGAATTGAATACTTACAGCTCTTTAAATCTCTATGTTGGGCCGGAATCTCTACCTTCTTCTCGAAACCTTAGCACTAGTGACGTCATAGTCATGTAATATAGCAACCATGATAAACACGTAGAATCTTCTAATGTTAAAACAAGTTAAAATTTTCTTAAACAAGAACTATCTTTAAAAAAGATATTCGGCGCTGTGCAAAAGCGGGTCTAGTGACCAGGGGAAGCCAAATAACCAGTGGTGCTTTTCACAAAAATTCTTACGAAAAAAATCTTCGTAAGTCAAAAGCAAGAAACATTAATAATACGCTCACTTTTGGGTTATCAATTCTAAATATAATACAAATTGCGTAGAATTGTGAATACCTTTTGAATATCATATCATAGTTATGTTTATTATCCGTCTGACTTTAAAGTGCTAAGTATATAAAAATGACTTAAGAACTTTTTTTTCGTAAGAAGTTTTGTGAAAAGCCCGACTGGTCATTGCAAATTCACTTCATTATAGCTCTTGTATTAATTAACTATACAATTTGTGAAAAAGTACAATAGATAAAGGATATCACTAAAATGTTTACAATTTATTTATCAGATTGTAACGCCATTCCAAACAACACTATACTTTATTTTTTGTCAATGCTTTGTCTATAAGAAACCACAATTTTATCGAACATAGAGTTTTACCTAGATAAAAGTGCCCTCCAAAAGTATACTTGAACAAACTCATGTTTATAGGATATGCTGGTTCACTTTTACCCAAGTAAAATAGTCGTCTGTGCAAAGGCTGAAATCAACGCTGTTTAAATAGTGTATCAACATATGATTTAGACTATTGAATTACGTAAAAAAGTTATATTTTAGTAAAAATACTCATAGTATGCGAGTCCCGAGATTTTTATTTAAACAGAACAAACCAAATATTTTGTCACATTTTACTAAGAAAGAACTTCAGAACTAATGAATAACGAAGCAAAATGACTTAACAAATTTTTATCAATTATCAACTATAAAATTTACCATTTTCTAATCATCGTAAATCAGCCAAGTTTCATACAAATGTATTGTCATTATGTTAATATTAGAAAAAAATATCCTGTTACATGCAGCAACACTTTAAGAACCATATTCTCTCAATAACAACAAAATACCACATGAAGAAACAAGTATTGACATTAGCTGCAAGAAAAAACAAAAAACAAAAAAAAGCCGGTTCTGATTGTCGGTCACCAAAGTTCTACTAAATGAGTTTATTTCTTTGCACCGTCAGCAGCTTCATACAATTTCCTTAATTCATTTATTGATTTATTAACTGCTTCTAATGTTCCTTTGCCACCCAGTTTTTCGACTTCCGTTTCGACGTCCTTCGCCCACTGAGCAACTCTTTTATTTTTCTTGTAACAGTCATCTTCACAAACAGCATGTAGTTGATACAGCTCACAATAAGCAACGAGGTCAGCAACAGAGATATGATCCCCTCCAATAAATTTAACCTTTTTCTTGTTTACAGTCAGGTAATTGTCTTCTAAAGCAGTAATGGCTACATCAAGAGCTTCTTTGGCTTTCTTCGCCTCTTCGGGATCAATAGGTTCTTGTGTGAAGAATCCATATGTCATTTTATTTTTGAGCTGAAATTCAAACAAAAAAAAATTCTAAACACATTAAAAGTGTGTAACAGTTAATTTATTTATTTATTTCTTTATTTATTGGAGTTAACGCCGTATCAACACAATTTAGGTCATTTCACGGCGTCCAGCGCACCTAACCTAGCTTTCCTGGACCATTGTCTATAACCAGTACTCACCTACCCTTCCACAAGGCCGGAAACTACTCCATATTATCTAACCAATGGAGGAAAATCGACATTAGTGTCAAATTTTCATGGAAGGGTATAACCTCCCCGGGTGGGATTCAAACCCGCACCCCTTGGGGCACGAGTATCCAAATCCCGGCGCGCTACCAACTGCGCTATCGACCCGGGTTCGTGTAACAGTTAAAGCGAGGTTTAGATTCTTCTACATGACTCCAGGTAATTGAAATATATTACTTTAGGTGAGCCCCTCACAGTACCATGTTAAATTTCTTTGGAGAGGAACAACTGTGGGTATTTTTCTTGCTCAAGGAAATTAGCAGTGCCCTAAGTAGTGTTCGAAACCTGGATCTCTCGATCCCTAAGCGAGCGTACTACCATTTGACAACTGCTCTTACATACGTTTATTACGCAAATTTTCGCGAGTTGAAATCGCCGCAAAAGTTTTACTGTATAAACTAGTAAGGCTCAAATCAGCAATGAAAAGATCATGTAGATTGAAAGTATTAATTAAAGATTAACTGTTAAAACATGCTGGGATAATTTTGTCTATCTCTCATTAACGCCATTGTTCTCTTTAGTTAAATGTCGCACTAATTAAGTTGTTTTTATATTGCATGTATGAATATTTACTATGTATGCTATTAAAATTTGAAGAAATAATGCCAGTGATAATTTTCATTTTGCGAGTTGAAAACAATGTTGCGAGCTTATTTTTATGTTAAATTCGAGCTCTGCCATACACATAGGTAACAATAAGGGACTTTAGTCAGTTATCTTCCCCTGATAAAAGCTGAAGCAATCCATTTGGTAAGTAGGTCCTTACATTTGGAATCCTCGGATTTTTTTATTGAATTTCTATGTAAGGATAACAAAATATTTCATATAATATCTTAAGATATTAACAGAAGCGATAAAATTTAGATAGTTCTTTACCCTAAAAATACTTAGCTCAAATTTAAAACAAAATAAATGATTTACAAAAAAGTTATTTAAGATTAATTTTGGCAAGTTGACATTAAAAAAAGTAAGGATAAAATCCGAGTAATCCAACTAATAAGACCTACCTATTTGAAGAGTATACAAGGGGAAATAACTGACTAAAGTCCCTTATATCTACGTCTCTTGTTATACTGTCTCGAAAGACAAAGTTACTAACGAAGGGATCAGACGAAGAGAAAAGCTAAACATGTTCGCCATATTTTTCTGTTTGCAGCGTCACTTATGTCAATGTATAGCTAGACTCCAGCTTATCTCTGAAGCGGTCAAACTATAAATGTTTAGTGTGGCACCAGCAAGCATTCTATTGTTAAACTGAAAGCTACTCGATCACAGATTTTTAGTTATATTTCTTAAATTTATTTTATTTATTTATTTATTTATTGGAGTTAACGCCGTGTCACCACAATTTTAGGTCATTTTACGGCGTCCAGCGCACCTAACCTAGCTTTCCTGGACCCAAGTACTCATCTACCCTTCCACAAGGGCGGAAACTTCTCCATATTATCTAATCAATGGAGAAAAAATTGACATTATTGTCAAATTTTTATGAAAGGGTAAAACCGCTCCGGGTTGTAAACCAATGGAATAGCTAGTTAATAAATTAATTTGGCTTTATAATGGAAGAAGAGTTCCACAATTAGATTCAAACATTACAAAAGATATTGAATCAAGAGCAGTCCACGAACAGCGCGCTCGACTATTCGGCGGTATTCGTGTAAACAACAGTAACCACCAGTCAAAATTCATGCTAGAGATATGCAACTTTGTATTAGAACTCCTATAGAAACTCCGTTAACAGGTATGAAGTTTCGAGTGAATCCATTCAATAGTGTCAAAAATATGAAATGTTGCACCTTACAACTTCACCAAGAAATGTTACGCCGACGCATAACATAGCAGGCTCCGAATATAAAGTCGAACTAAATCAAAGCATTGAAGGCACTGAATTTGTTCGGGCGTAAAAAGTAAAATGAGATTTCCGGCTCCAACAACGTTTGTACACAAGGAACAGTTTAGTGATATTAATTTGATAGGTACAACAGCATTGTTTCGGTTAAAAACACTTCAAACTATTGACCTATAGATACAGCAGGTTAACCGGACAGGCGAAAACACTCTTCTATACCTATATACTGAGTGTCTACTTCTGGATTCTGTAAATTTTCAAAGTGGGAAAGGGTCTGAAATACGGTAAATATATTTGTTCAGGACTGAAGTCCCGAACAAATAAAAATGAAGTATCTTACCGTTGGAACAAATACAGCGATGCATTTTGCACGCATTCCAGACTGTTGCCAGCTGAGGAATTGATCTACTCGTGCTTCATCAATAAGTGATTTACCAACCCAATCGGTCTTCTTCTTTAGTTTTGCCAAATATTTCAAAATGGCGGAACTGAAGACAAATAATACTATTATTAGTACTACTATTAGGTCTACCGGTATGTACCATTCGGAACACCTCGTTCATTCATCGAATGAATAATCTCGGAAGGATTCATGGGGTTTCACCAATACTATTGGGTTTTTACTACAAATACAATGTACTGTTCATTTTTGTAAGTGTTATATACAATGTATATCATATGATCCAAAATTGTTTTACAGCTTAAAGCCACTATATGCAAATATATCAACAGTAGACTTGAAAAATGTTTACAAACACGAAGTTATTATACAGTTATTTCATATGTGATTTGGGAACAGTCAAACTGTTAGCCCGAGGTGGAGGGAATAGTGTTTTGCACTGTTTCCCGAGGCCGTAGGCTACATATCTATAAATGTTTCTTTTAACAAATAATCTATGTTTAGTTAACCTGACCCCGCGGGTCAAAGTAGGTAGCACCCCAAATATTAAAAGAAATTATAGAAATACATTTAACAACAATGTATCAGCGTGTCTGTTGCAACAACAATTATAAAATTAAATGCGAAACCAGGAAAATTGTAACTGAAAATAACATGAACATATCTGAGGAGTTAATTTCTCACAAGCCTTTTTTTGGAGGTGTTTGAAATTACATGTGTGCCATATCAATGTCCATTCTCTTTACAGTCCATGAATAGTGTTGATATTGATAAAGGTACTTCAAAATATTAATTTTGTTTACCATTCAGATATGCATGTACCATCGACCTTCACAGCTGGAACTTGGCCTTGAGGGTTAACATCTAAATAAGCTTTCTGTTTGTGCTCTCCTGTGATAAAAATATAAAAGATATAATTAGAGACTCCACGGACACCATACAACAATCGTAACTAATCGGTAAATTCCGTAACTTGACATGGAAAAACCACTCGGAACATCTCGACCATTCGTTGGATGACTAGTTATTCGTAGTGAATGACCGATGAGTTCCAAATAGGGGAATACCCGATAGGGTTCAGATTAATTGACAGTACGGTTCGTATTCAAAACACCTCAGAATAACATAAGAATGCAATTTAGTGCAATCTTCTGCGCAGAGCCGCAATGCTCCGTACTTACACAAATACACCAAGCATAAGGCCTCAAAACAATATTTATCGTTATGGTACCAAGGGAATTAACTGTGTCTCAGCTTGTGCATTGTAATCATTTATGGGTTGTCTAACTTACATCAGATAAACTCTATATTAATGATTAATTCAGCTCGTTTAATTGTTACACCGCTCATTGACCCCGAATGTCTATAGAGATGCTAAGATCTCTACATTCAATATTTTAATTAGTACCAACCAACTAGCCGTTTTTACCCCCACCCCAAGACAAAAAGTTTCAGGGTCTACTAACTGTTAACCAGTTACTAGGCACATACTTCATTACATGACTGACAACTGTCCTACATGATTTCGAATCAGTGGTCAGAGGGAGAATGACCATAAAAACACTTCATGACCAAGCCCCATGGAAGTTTACCACATTTCAGAAAACTGACAACTGCCCTACATGATTTAGAATCAGTGGTAAGAGCAAGAATGACCGTATAGATATTTCATGACCAAGCTCCACGCAAGTTTGCTCCTTATTGAATCGAACCAAAGACTCATCGATCAATAGATATGTGCGATGCTGACTGAGCCAGCCTAGTCGCTCTTTTGACACTTCACAAAGTGTCCAGCTCGGGAGTGCTGCATTAAATCATTAAATCATAAAGATATTTTACCTACCTTTCATTAATTCCAAAGGATGTTCAGTGAATGTAATTTTAGCGGCTTTAAGGAACAAATACACTGCCCTACTTGGTTGGGAAAGTAAATCATAATACAAAGTGATGCCACTCATGTTTGTATTCTATGTTCTGTAATTAGACAAAAACATTCTGTTTAGTTACAATACAACCTACATACAGCGACCACTTTTGGGATGGACGAAAATAAGTATTCGTAGACATGTGGAATTTTTTCACAGGTTATATAAGCAACCCCTCAAAAGGACCATAATTATGAACTTTTTATTAGGGCAGTATTAAAGACTTGTCTTCAAAGTTATAAGTACGGATTATTTTCTTTACTTTTTATAGTTAAAAGTCACGCAGGGAACTAAAATTATTCAGCTAGATCGTGAAATAAGTTCTTAAAACTTAGATAGATCATTTTCGAGCCCGCTTTCTTGTTCCTTCAGTAATAAAAGCTAGTAGGATAAAGCTTCATGTTCAAGAAAACAACGAGGTGGTGCATACATTATCCCGCCGATTTAATTACTCGATATTTGTACGATGATATCCGTTCATAGAAGTGGATAGTGACCTTATTATATACTTTCCAATGGAATACCGGGATTTATCGGTGAAATTAAAATCGATTCTCCGCTGTTTTAAACTAATGAAAATAAATTTGTTTTCACAGTTTGGATGTGCTGTTCTGATGACATATCATTCTTAAACTTTAGAAAAAAGCCAGTTTGAAGCATATAATAAACAGAAAATTTGTTTATTTCAGTGTAAGATCTATTTATTTCACTCGTGAGCTAATGATATCATATTTTCACTCGTGGCTACACCACTCGTAAAAATATTGCATCCTTAGCTCACTCGTGAAATAAAACTCAATCTTACACTGAAATAAACAAATATTCTCTATGTATTTTATCGACTGAGAGTACAGATCTATTGTATCGAGTCTTTAAATCGGTGGGATAAATGTATGTGCCACATACAGTTGGATACAATTGATAGTCTAGATTACCTGCCCCTTACTACTAACGTTATCGGGTCAGGCAAAGCGCAATAATGGCGGCGGTCATAGAGCATCTTCAGGTTACATTTTTATTGTCTCTTTTTTGCATGAACTTTGTCTGACGATGGTCAATTTGGTAGGAGTTAGGTACTACAAAGGTCATTCGAAATCTATTTTTCGTGCGCTCAAATTTAGCGAACGATTACCAACAAACATGTCTGCTAAGTAGACACGATTCGGACGTTGACTTTTTCTCGTTTGATTTTCGGATACGACTGAAAGTAAGGTATCCATGGTAATTATTGTACTAAGTGCCTTTGATTTAAGCCTATACCTATATAGTGAGAATTAGGGACTTTTGTCAGTTTTCTTTCCTTGATAAAATCTGAAGCATTCCAATTGGTAAGTAGGTCCTATCGGTTGGAATCCTCGGATGTTATCATTGAAGTCCATGTAAGGATTATAAAATATTTCATCGAATATCTTTCTTGTTAATTAAGATGTTTACAGAAGTGACGGAATTTAGATAGTTCTTTACCTTAACTATATTCAGCTTGATTTTCAAACAAGTCAAATAATTTACAAAAAGTTATTTAAAATTAATTTTGGCAAATTGACGAAGTATTTGGCAAAGTAAGGGTAAAGGGTAATCCAACTAATTGGACCTACTTATTTGAAGAGTATACAAGGGAGATAACTGACTAATGTCCCTCATTAGTTTATTTGAAAACTGAATTATCAAATACGTTGTACAATACATCGGGCGTCGCCATTATTCTGTCTTGCATGACGTACTCTTAAGTACGACTGGGAATAATACAATTTTAACAATAGTGAAACATATTTTAGACATAAATAACAAGATGAAATATCTGATAAGAATGAAGTATGCAAGAATTTAATAAGCCCGATCCACAGAGACACGCATAATTGGTGCTCAGTCAAGAAGAACCGACAATGAATATATATTTTTAATAAACTACCTAAACTTATTTAACACTGTTGCCCTAGACACCTGACCCCCCCCCCCTTTTTGAGTATATCGAAATCCATCGTATACTAATCGATTTGGACTATTCCGATACTTGCGTCAAAGTTCGGCATCATAAAAAAGCACCAGTCTGAATTCCTAAACCCCTGAAATATATAGACTTTTCGGACAAGTTTACTATCCTGGGATCGTTTAAATTGACAAAGGTTTAAATTGATTAAATATTAACTTTTAAATTTGAGCGTAATCGAAAGCAAATATAACCTTAGTATGCCATGGATCAATCGCGTTTTGATAAAATTTATGCTATTCTGTATGGACAATGTTAAAATAAACACACATAAGTATGACAATTGTTAAAAAATGAATATGTTTTCATTTCAAAGTAAATAAAGAATATTGGGTAGTAGAAGTTAAACGATTCACCTACTGACTATCAGTAAAACCTTTCTATACTTAACGGAATTTCTAAGTACCCCGATATCCATATTGTAGGAAATCTACGTTAACTCCCAGCGTCCAGCGCACCAAACCTAGTTTCATGGACCATTGTCTATAATTAATACTCGCCTACCCTTCCACATGGCCGGAAACTTCTCCATAAACCTTATTAATGAAGGAAAATTGACATTATTGTCAAATTTACATGCATGGAAGGGTATAACCTCCCCGGATGGGGTTCGAACACGTACCCCCTTGGGGACACTTGATTTGAAATCAAGGCGCGCTACCAATTGCGCATTCTCGTACCCAGAGTCTAGTAGGATTCTCAGTACTAGTTAGATCGAGAATCTTGATAACCTCGGGGAACGAGAATGCCAATTGCGCAACCGACCCAGGTTCATAAAGACCAGTATTTGTGGATGAAATATAATAACAATGTATCATCACATAAAATGAACTATGCATATGCACTATTTATACAAGTAGTCTATTTAAATCCGTAACATGCTGTATGTGCATCGGCTTATTAATCTATTTAGTGGACTAGTCCATTGCATAAAGTACATAAAATCGCATGGTCTGTTAAACGACATGACAATTGTACACATGCATTTGTTAAACTACATTTATTTAATTTTAAATTTGCAAGGTTTCGATATATCATTGTGTATTTAAAATGTATTATTATTACGCACTCGATGTATACAGTAACCTTTTAAAAAGTCAGGTGTACACTACAGCGTATTTTATATATTTTTCGTCAATTTATAAACGTACACATGTATTTGTATGCAAATATACGCATAAAATTAAGTAGCATTTTATGCAAATTATCCAAAATAGAACTAATCGTATGCATTGTTCAACAGTTTTCAATCCAGAAAATGTATTGTAAATATTAAATATAAAAATATTTCTATTACCTTGCTTGTAGAGTTCTGAAAGCTGAGTACTCGTACGTCCACTGACAATGAAAGCTTCAATGCTTGCACGACCTTATATAAGTCAATCAAGCCTGTTCTATAAAGTGACCTAAGACTGGCATTACGTTTAAAATCATATTGGATTACTAACACACGACTTAGTTAAATGACTCAGCTCGAATTGGGAGTATAACTAATACCATAACTATGGAGCCCCTAAAGTGACATTTTGAAATATTTTGCTGACGATTATTTCGTTTAAATGAAATATAATTTCGTTTTACCCCTCAATCTTTGATATAAAGAAACAATTCTCATGTTCAAACATGCTTGTTAATGGTTTCATAGTTTGGTTAATTTGTGTACATTCTGCAAAAAAATAATTTCTATGTCATTTGATAAAAATGACCATTTTCAATAAGGGACCTTAGTCAGTTATTTCCCCTTGTATACTCTTCAAATAGGAAGGTCCAATTAGTTGGATTACACGGATTTTACCCTTACTTTTCAATGCCAATTTGCCAAAGGTATTCTCGGATAACTTTTTTGTAGATCACTTAATTTGTTTAAAATTCAATCAAAGTATCAAAGATAAAGAACTATCTAAATTTCACCACTTCTGTTAATATTTTCATTAACAAAAAAAGATATTAGATGAAATATTTTGTTATCCTTACATAGAATAAAAATGATAAAATCCGAGGATTCCAACTGTAAGGACCTACTTATAAATGTGATTGCTTCAGATTTTATCAGGGAAAGATAACTGACTAAAGTCCCTCATTCGAAACTATTTTGGTTATTGATTCTATTCCTTTTAATATCAAACTAAGAAAACTTGTTGTCGAGAAAAGTAGATATAAATATTATTTCGTTTTCACAAAAAATATCGACTTTTCAAAATAATATTATATCGTTTCTCAAAACAATTTTATGTAAAAACGAAACAAACGTGAACAAGTATAACAAAAATGTCTCTTAAGGGACTCCATACATTTCAGTAGTCACTATTGTAAATATGTATCGTAAATAACAATAGTACACAACGTGACAGCATTGTTAATGTTGTATCAAGTTAAGCTCTACTTCAAGTTACACTTACTGCATCACAGGGCTGAGTTCAGTTACCGCGAACGTTACAGAACGTTCCGTAACGATACATTCGGAACTCCACGATCATTTGCTGCGAATAATCTCGGACATATTTAGACGCTTTTTTGAAACTACCGGTGCTAAAATAAACAATTATACGGCCGAGGAGTTCCGAATGTATCGTTATGTAACGTTCTGTAACGTTCGCGATAACTGAACTCAGCCCTGATATTCATAGTACTCTATACTAGCCCCGCGAACGTTACAGAACGTTCCGTAACGATATATTCGGAACACCTCGGCCATTCGCTGCGAATAATCTCGGACATATATAGACGCTATTTTGAAAATACCGGTGTTAAAGTAAGCAATATATGATCGTTTAGGCATTGAGTGATGTTTCGTTTTTAGTCCGTAAATTTTGAAACATCACTCATTGCCTTAACGATCGCATATTTGTGTATTAGATTAGGTTATTCGCAGCGAATAGCCGAGGAGTTCCGAATGTATCGTTATGTAACGTTCTGTAACGTTTTGTGTAATTGAACACGCCACAGAGTGCTGCTGCGAGTATCCGAGTTCTCAGATATTCACGATCTCGACCAGATTGTAGCTTAATTATCTCAGAAAACGTGCCGCACTTCTTATGAAAAAAAAAATATGCAGGAAACGAATTATATTGTGTCGAAATTTCGATTGATACACATTTAAACAATAATGTTATCTCTTAAAATGTCCATAAAAGGTCTGAGTACATAAAGTAAAACTTTGGTGATTCTTCAATTATTTTTGTTATTACATGAATTGCTGAATGCGTCTCCATTTACAAGTGATTCGTGGTTCAATTCGTTAATCGCTACACATGAATCGTGGTTAGGATCGGATCGCAACTAGCTAAACGATCCACAGCCCTAACTATAACCTCTCTTGAACAGTACACAGAAGAGAATAAAATGTGTTGCTGTTCAGAGGTTGTTGCTCCGCAGAGGTAAAATACAATTGGAATTACAATAAAAGGAAAAATCAAAAGCCGTTATTATGCAGAAGATAGGCTCTGTAGTGGGCCGCTCTGCAGAGGTAATACTGTATAAATCTCTAGGTTCGTCACAGGTCTGTATGAAGTATTTTCAGATAGGGATTGTGTTTTTAATAGGAAGATTAGTCCGGTTGGGGAGGAATGTTACAGTTTAGACTTCAGAGAGACATTTTGTTGGAAGAACCTTCCTCTGCTGGTATTGGTTAAATTTCCAGTCAGTGCGTTACCCTCTCTATTTCGCAACCGGGCTTTGGGCCGTTTACGGCTGGATTTGTTGCGGAATTCGGAGCATTTCGTATATGTGAATGTGGTTTCTTTCCTTTTTGTGATGGGTTCAACGCCAAACCAACACATTGTAAATATCATATCACGGGGGTCAGTCAATCTACTCATTGCTCCGGGAAAGGCTCAATCTCTGGATTTAGCTTTTAACCAGTTACTAGGATCATATATACGTCTGTGACTGACAACTGTTCTGCATGATTAACAATCAGTGGTGGAAGGGAGAATGGCCATAGAAATTATTCCATGACCAAACTCCACGAAATTATGCTTCGACCGGGAATCGAACCTACGATGCCTTGATCAGTAGACATGTGTGCTACCAACTGAGCTAACCCAAACCTATACATTGACCTTAAAACATTTATTTACTTATTTGTATAGTTTAACGCCTTAACATTACATTGTATAGGTTATACGTATAATGGCGTCCAGCGCACCTAACTTAGCTTTCAAGGACCATGTCTATAACAAATACTCACCTACCCTTCCACAAGGCCTGAAACGTCTTCATATACCATATTAATGGAAGAAAATTCACAAATAACCTCCCCGGATGGAATTCGAACCCGTACCCCCTTCGGGACACTAGATTCGAAATCCAGGCGCGCTACCAACTGCGCTACCCGGTTACATATTTACTGGTAAAATTTAAGTATGTGCAGGGTTTCCGTTGTTTGAAATGTTTATGTTTGCCACTGGCATCACTGTTGAAAGTGTATGATCAATTCAAGTAGGATTTTTTATGTCTTGAAAAGGTATGTTGAAAAAGTAATGGCAAAATATGTATATAGTGAAACATGTTTCTCAAATAGCGAAATGTGTGTCGCGAACATATCTCCCTCATTGGGATTTGCAAAAGATGGCAGGTCTGGCTACCGACCCGGGTTGACCTAAAAGCAAGACAACACATATAGATGTATGAGTTTCTGATAAATTTTATTTGATCAACATAACATCATAACAATAATGAAAGTGGTATCAAGTTATATGGATAAAACATTTGTTTAAAAAACTATCAAACTCAGTTTGATAGTGTACATAAGGAATGTAAAAGGGGGCACAACTCTTTGGGCTAAATTAGGGCAATATAATGTTTGATTTAAAGTTATATTTCTCTTTCAATCTTAAAACAAATGAGCAACCTCAGGTTAAAACGAGTTTACCAATCACAAAAGTAAATTTAAATACTTTGACATTAAAAAAAATCACTGAATGTGATAAAATTCCCCCAACGGATGTTTTGAAGACATTGTGTGCTGAGAAAAAGAGAAAAGGGCCATTAATCGGCGAAAATTCAACGGACCGTAACAAAAATCTGCCTGATATCTGACATATGTGTTAAGTTTGAATCAAATCTGTAAAATTGGTGCAGAGAAATTTAGCGGACAAGAAAAGCTACCGACCAACCGACCTACCGACAAGCTGACTTCTACATACCCTCAAAATATTATATTTTGTTTTAGGGGGGGGGGGTATAATTATGTAAATAATAACATTAATTAGAATTAATATTACAGTAAAGACCCACTATTATGATCATCAATGGTCTTAATTAATGAACATTAAAAAGTCGTAAAATACCGCACGAGTTTGCATTACACTTCTTAAAAGCAAAACTATACGGTACTTTGAATGGCCATTTTTATGCCATTTTATAAAATCATATAACCAAACTTGCAATTTCGACAGTTTACAATAAGGTAAAATATAGCATTTAAAGGGAAAATGGTGTATTTAAAGGAAATATGGAGCAGTGGCCACAGGTTATTTCATGTGGAAAATACATTTCATATAATAAGTGCAAAATGATGTACTGTATTTAATTTCAAGGAATTTCAATTTGAAGAACAGTATTCATGTGATTATAAAAAATGCACATTTTAATGTATAAGTGTATATATCTATAACAGAGAGATTATGTAACACAAATATCAAAATGTTACAAACTGTATTGGTCTTACTTGACCTCAGTATACATAAATTTGGCATAATATCATTTTGCAATTTTTGCAATTTTATTCACACAGTTGTAAATGATGCAAAAATAAAACGCTTAAAAATGTAATAGTGGTAATTCATTTTCTTAAAACAATTAAAGACACTCATGAGTATAACTAGCCCAAATTTCATTAACTATCATTTTCATCCGATATCGCATTATACACTATACCTTTTATTAGGGACTTTTGTCAGTTATCTTCCCCTGATAAAATCTGAATTAATCCAGTTGATAAGTAGGTCCTTACAGTTGAAATCCTCGGATTATATCAGTTAAGATTAATTTCAGCAAATTGGCATTGAAAAGTAAGAGTAAAGGGTAAAAACCGAGTAATCCAACTACATTTGTAATTGGACCTACCTATTTGAAGAGTAAAACAGGGGATATAACTGACTAAAGTCCCTAATTAGAAAGCAATGTGTGGATATATACATAACATAAAAATTAAAAATATATATAT
This sequence comes from Mactra quadrangularis, assembly GCA_025267735.1. Lineage (NCBI taxonomy): Eukaryota > Metazoa > Mollusca > Bivalvia > Venerida > Mactridae > Mactra > Mactra quadrangularis. The sequence continues at coordinate 5,867,822 of CM046305.1, forward strand.
CATATTATTCTAAGTATAATAAAGTAGGTACAGTGTTCACATTAGAAAAGTTGTGCCAGTGTGAAAAAATAGAACAAATCTAATTGATGATCTCTTTAAAGACTGATTTAGTAATATGATACATTTTGTATTTGAAGAAAGAACTCTTAAAACATGTGCAGATATGTGGTTGATACTATGAGGTGTACGATCAATTTCCATCGTAAGTGTATTAATTGGGTAATACCCAGAGGCGAACAGGATAGCGATGAAGCGTCGCAAAACTTTGTAACGCCGCAAAACGTTGCAATCGATGCTAAACGTCGCAACAACGACTCTAAACGTTGCAACATCGATACTAAACGTCGCACTCAACGCTAAACGTCGCACACGTCGCAACACCTATGCTTTACGTCGGACTTGACGCAAACGTTGCATCAACGATGCTAAACGTCACAACACCGATTTTCAATGTCTCATTTATTGCTAAACAACGTTTAGTCTCGCTACAATCATATCAATAGTATACATTATGCCCCGTGAATTTTAGCTTTGTATTTTTGGTCAATACAGAAGAGAAATAATTGGTCACATGACATCATGGATAACCGCTCGGAATATGCTCAATTTGAACTTTTTTCAAGGGTATCTTAAATGAATCGAGTGTTTGTCCATTGTGAAAATGGAATCACTAAGTCATTGCTATGAACTTTAAACATGTTATATCAAATTTGTATTGTTAATAATATTTTAGATATGTGAAAACTGGTGCTTATTTGGTATGGCAGTTGTCAGTCACCGACGCAAGTATGCGCCTAGTAACTACTAACACGGTAAATCCAGAGATTTAGCAATTCCAGGAGCGGTGAGTATGATCTATACAATGCGGTGTTACGGTATTAAGCCAAACAACAACAGAAACGATGTGGTAGTTAAATACTAGCTTAGGTAATTAGCAAATAGAAAATCTGCTATTTATGAAAACTAGAACTCAAATCGGAACAGTTGACATTTGAGTATGAAATTCTACATGGCTCATTAGATTAATTTTGCCGACAGTGTGAGGGTATCAAATTATATTATTTGCACCAAGGGCGAAAACTAGAGTTGTTCTATTTAATTCTTTTATTTCAACACAATGGTCATAAGTTCTGATTTATTTTTCAAAAAGTACTGTAATGGGGTTTTTTTCCGACTTGACAGATGGTTAGTCACAATATTATGCAGTTGACAAGGGTAATACCAGTACATGTATTTCATAATTAGCTTATCAAATATTAAAGCTATTATAAAGAATATAATAGATGGTGCATGACAGATATCAGCCCTTTTTAATTGGTATTATACCGCAAAGTTGACCCCAGAAGCCTTAGATGGTTGATTATAGATTAAAATAGACTATACGGAGTACTAGTAATTATGTGTAAAATACACTAAAGTTCTACTATCAGGACCATAAAACTTGATCGTCTTAATAGCGTAATAGTCTTAACATAAGGACCATTCTCTTCTGAAATTTAGAACTTAGTGCTAAAGCTGTCATCGATTCCAACGATATCGCTTTATCGTCTATATTCATTTTCAGATCAATAATAGATATGCATTTTGAAATATCGATAATAAAGCCTATATAAGAAAAAAATATATAAAAGTCACTATTGAGTGACAAAATTGTGAGACGAACCTTTTGTCCTAAGTGGAAACAGGTGCGCTGTCATAATATGAACTGATAGATCTAAAACATTGACGGCACCACTATTGAGGAAATAGCTCTTGTCCAAAAAAAGAATATAACATTCGTGGCACATATACATATATTATGAGTTTTTGACAACATAAATGGTCTGCATAGTACTGCAGTAAAGAAATCGATATATATCGGTGTATCGTCGATATTTATTTCTCGATATATCGGTATCGTCGATATGCTTCGATTCCAATCAATGACAGCTCTATTTAGGGCTAACAAAATCATCAAAATTCATATGATATTGCAATAACCAATGTAACCTTTACAGCCGAAAATCACACTTGTGCTTTCTGCAGTCTTCTCTATATCGTACCGGAATGATATTAATATGAGGACTTTTTCTTCTCAAATATAGCCCATGCATGGGACTAAATATTGCAAAATATCTCAATATTTTGTAATAACCAATGTGGTCTTTATGGCAGAACGTTGATTGAATTAATTGGTTTGGAATTTCTATTTTGTTTAAGTACATTAACACTTTTGACAATGTTCTAGATCTTCCAAACTGGCCTTGTACATGGTTTTTAAACGTACCTTATGACGATAGAATTTCAAATAAAAAATCGAAAGTATGCTGTCACTAGCAAAAGAAATCTAATGAAGTGTGAAGTAGCCTGATTTTAAAAGGATTAAATTTAGGGTTAAAATAAATTGTACTGCAAAATGTTCTAGAAAAAAATGTAGTCCAAACATTAATAATGTAATTCATGTAATCAATACGACTTAAAAGCCAGGCCAGCATATTATCAAAAATCTTACGATAATTTAACAATACTATATAGAAGGATTTACGACTAAGATCTGTCCTAAGACACTTGATAACAATTATATCTTAGTTTCACAGTGTAATTTTTAAAGAACACTATTGTCAGCATTAAGTATGTGTAAATTAAAACTGTGTTTATACATGTGTGCAAAAGTGAATACATTTAAGAAAACTTGAATATGCCCTTTACTGGTCGGTCCCGCGCTTTTCACGTTTCGACCCCCTTGGAACTGACCGTCACAGGACTTAAAATTAGCCGTTGGGGGGGGGGGGGGGCACAGCGTCCCTCATTGTCGGAAAAACCGATGTCATCGAGTAAAGATCACATGTTTTCAGTCTCTTAAAGGTACATGCAATTTAGACCCCATTTTTGGAAGATATAACTGAGTTGCGTATAAGTTAATCTTTTGCACCACCCAAGCGTTTCCACAGTAACTTGGATTCAAATAACTTTTTTGTGAAAGACAATCGCTCAGAATTTTACCAAGTTGCATATCTGTCATGAAAGCATGAAAATTCTCGCCCCTGGCCTGGTCAGCAAAGTCTTTTTTAATAATTCAATAAATCACTGACGTCACATTCAAAGTCATGACGTAATGATACTTGACGTAAAAGTAATAGAATTACAATATTTTAAAACAATAAACTAAAGTGAATTACACAAAAAAGAATAACAATATAAAACAATAAAAGAATATGAACTAACATAATGAACATTTACAAGTAAGAGCCAATCAGAATTAAGTTAACAAATACATAAGCCAATCAGATTTAAGAATACAAGTACATGGACAATCAGAATTTAAATTATTAGCACGTGAACATAAAAATAATATGAACCAATTACATATAAGTTTACATGAGTATGAACATATGAGCCAATCAGATTTTAGGTAACAAAAACATGAACATAACAAGAGCTGCCAGGGGAGACAGCATGCTCGACTAAGTAAGTTTTTGTCACAGGAGATGTGGTTGATGATTTGAAAATAGAATCTTAACAAATTAAAAGTAAAAAAAATATAAAAAATAAAGAAAATTTTCAGTTCATGGGAGACAATTTGAAAAAATGTATTTGGAGTTATGAACCTTGTCACGTGAGATGAGGTTGATAATAAGGATCATATATTTAAAGTTTGAAGTCAATAACTAATGAAATAAAAAAGTTATAGTAAAAAATATTTTACTGCACCAAAACTTTAATCAGAAATATGGACGCGGACGCCAACGCTAAGGCGAGTAGGAGAGCTCTCCATTTACTTCGTAAAGTCGAGCTAAAAACGGTTTAAGCCAATCGCATTGAAGTATACAAAAATATGAGCATATATGAGCCAATCAGATTTAAGATATCAAATTTAGAAACATAATAACAAAGTCATACATATATTAGCCAATCAGATTAAAGTTTACAAATGCATGAACAAATAATAAGCCAATCAAATGTTATGATTAAAAATAGGACATATAATGTCCAATCATAGAATAGCATAGTATTCATTAACTAGTAACAATGCAATATTATGGTACAGAATTTCTAATACTCCTTTTAAACATAAATATATTCCTAAAAGGAAGGGGAAATAAATTATATAATAGAATGAGTTTTGTAAGTCATTTTTTTATAAAGCCCTAAATTATTACTTAGTAATAGTATACATGGTACAATGAATACGACATCTATTGTATTTGTATTGTAAGCAATTAACCAAAATTACATGTCTAGGGTTGACCGCAAGACTGTAGTAACTCGCTCTTTAATGCATTGCACTTACTACAGTCTTGCGGGCAACCCTCGATGTATTTATATAGCCAATAAGTTTGTTATCTAATAAAATTTAGATTTTAGCAAAATCAATAAAATTTGATATTTAAATTCTGTTCAGAAAATAATCTGACTTTGGAATGTTTCAAAACAGGGCAGGATTATTGGTATACATCTAAAAGCTAGAGTGTGGTCTGTGAATGTATATGTTGTTCATTCAATGCAATCAGACTACGAAATAATTTCTATCAAATTTGTATGATATTTTTAAAACATATACTTTCATGGACATACATGATTTAAGGTAGAATTTCTGTGATACAAAAGAAAATGTATGGCCACAAATAATCTCAGGAAAAATGGTATCCTATTGTACATCATATTTCTTTCGTTTCCCCATGACAACATCTTAAATCATATACTTATTTGTACGGATATGTAATATTACACTATTTTTTATATCAAAGGGAGATAATAAATAACTTTTTTGTTTTTGATGGGTTTAACGCCGTAGCAATACAGGTCATATAACGGCGGTCAGTCAACCTACTCACTGCTCATGGAAAGGTTAAATCTCTGGATTTAACTGTTAACCAACTACTTTCTTCAGTGACTGACAACTGCCCTACATAATTAAGAATCATTGGTAGGAGGGAGAATGGCTATAGAAGAAATTTCATGACCAAGCTCCACGAAAGTATGCCCCGCCCGGAAATCGAATTCACGACCCCTTGATCAGTAGACTTGCATGCTACCAACTGAGCTAGCCGGGCGGCTTAAATAACGTTTTTTATAATAATTCTGTAAAAGAATGTTGTTTAATAAAACCAACCCATGCAAAATGATAAACAAGTAGTGATAAATGAAAACTTAAATAGTAATTTAATCATTTATCACAGCCGTCAAGTATATTTTGACAGAAATATTTGTTGACACGGCGTTAAACCAAATAGAAAGAAAATTACAAAATTGTCTATTAATTTACAGTAGGGGAAATTCACATTATATTTTGTCTTTGGTTCACTGGTCTATGTACGTAGACCAGTGAACCAAAGACATAGAAATTGTTAATTAGTAGTAATTTAAAATTTCTATAAAACAATTGTGAATAAAACTTTTTTAAAAACAAACTTAACAATCGTTGTATTAAAGGCACACTTAAATGTATATCACATTTTTAAAAGTTGGTAAAAAACAAACAAGAGCAATCTACTTGAAATATCATTTTAGTAATAAACCGTAAAAAATCTAACCTAATGTACACATTACACAATCGTATTTAAAAAAAAATAATATACATACACTGTAATTGTACAGTCTACGAAATTAGGATATGAAAGTGGTTGTCCGAACAGTTCATTTTTAGAGCAAGCACTATTCATCGCCTGTATCATATTTGTACTTTTTGTAAGATCATGTGCCTTTGTTGTACAAATCTTTAATAAATAATCTGTTCTGTTCGGTTCATTTGCAGAAATTTGGTTGCCCAAAAGACATTTTTGGTTGTCCAAACTAAAACGTAGTTGTCTCGGGACTCAGGAGTCCTACTTATTTCGTAGACTGCATGTATACTTGCAAAAGAAAATGCTGCAAAACTTTAAAAGCTTGAATCCAATGGTTCCTGACAGAAAGTTCGAGCAAACCGGGTGTTTGACCTATCCGAACTCAACATTAGTGTTGTCCTTGGCTATTACTTGATTTCTATGAGCATTTACATAGACAAATAACGCGAATGAAACAGTTGAGAAAAAAACAACTATTTGTACATTTAAAGGAAATTCACCTCTGTGTACGAGTATTGCGATAAACTAATGTGTGCTTAAATTTTAATTATCATACATAAGGGAGGTAACTGTTACACAAAAGATTATGTCAACATTTTAAGAGTTGTGTCCCTTTAAGAAAGGCAAATGATACTTATAATGAATATAATTATTGAGATGACGCAAGGCATTTGAACACACACATTACTGTAGAGCAAATAAGTCTATCAAAACGAATTATCTCGCGTTTGTCTGACTATAAAAAACCTTCTATACATAAATACAGAACGTTTATACTATTTAACCTTATTGTTATAAGCGGTCTATCGTATGAATATGACTGCCACGGTATACTGTGTGTGACGCTTTATATACCTCGGTTCAGAAATCACAGAGTAGTTCACGGTTCAGACAGTAGCGATGTCGGTTTGAACCGTTGGCAAGGACAAAATAAAATTTTTATTTATTGCTGAATATTGTCACAGTTTTAATACAGCATAAATATGCCCAATGAGTTGGAGCATTTTAGTGAAATAAAAGTGAAATAGTCAATTGCTTATCTCTAGTATTGTTTTATCCAATCTGATTAAAACCCGATCTAAAATTTTCCGAGCGCCTACTCGCTATTTTAGGATATCTGTTTACGGATATTGTGTTTTAACATATGAGCAATGCCAAAACAATATACAATGCTAAAATAAATCGTACTTACACCAAGTCAAATCAGACACAATGAATTCTTAAAAATAAAAGCAAGAGAAGTAAAAAAGCATCATTTTTTGGCGCTTAGTGAATTTGGCATTGTAGGTACACATTTGGTGGGTCAAGGTCAACCTGAGTGATCAAGTATGAACAGTTATTAAAGTAATTAGCATGCGGTCAGAAAAATATGATACATATTACCTGTCCCTTTAGTGAACTTTAGAGTAAAAGCTGGGAAACAAACTTGCATATTACAGTAGCCGGGAACCACACTTATATACAAATAACATATCTCCCACAGAGAGAATATATATCACAGTCGTGATCACGTGATTAATGACGTCATAATTAAATATACATAATATGTACACACTGAACCACACTTATAGTTTTTTATTGTAACTTTGAAGTTTGTCTTAGAGTAAAAACCAACGAAAAAACATAAACTAATACAAAGTATATGAACGCTGATCTACAGTTATTTTGCTAAGTTAAGTATTAGCACCGTCGACATTATTTGCCGTCTGCATAGGTATCGTTTCCACTTTAATATCCGTCTCCGGAGGTTCACTTAGGGCTCTTTTAAAAACCATGCATTGAGTGTCATTTCCAATTATTTTCTCAGACTGTCGGTCCGGGCTGTGACCTTTAGCATAATCCAATGCCGTCTCTGTATAAGAGGTATGGAATGAACAGGTCTCGAGTTCTTCGTTTATATCATATATACCTCGTTTCTCCTCGTCCTTATCCGAAATCCCGTATTGAACATGTGTATAGTATAACACGAAATTGCTAACAATAATGGGAACTGTGAAAGCGATCATAAGCAGACCGGAAATAGCGCAGATTGAACCAATGAAGTAACCGAACGCCGTCACTGGGAACATATCACCGTATCCGACGGTGGTCATCGTGACCACCGCCCACCAGAAGCCAACAGGAATGTTACTAAATTTTTCACCACCTTCGGTAAAATGTAGTAGAGACGCAAACATTACCATGCCGATCAACAAGAATACGAACATAAGCAACAGTTCATTAAAACTAGCTTTTAAAGTGTATAGTAAAATCCATAAACCAGGCACGTGACGTATCAACCGGAAGATACGACATAATCGGAGCATGCGCAGTATGAATATAAAATCCACGAAGCTAAGACCTGATCGAAGTTGGGGAGAGAAAGCTAGAAGTATAAATTCAACGTAATCAGGTACAATTGCGATAAAGTCGATGATATTTTGTAACGAGGTACAAAATCGTAACTTTTTTGGACAGAATATAAGACGAGTTAAAAACTCCAGTGAGAAGAAAAGCACACAAATTAAATCTATAATTAACAAAGCTGGGTGTTGAACGGTTAAACTTGGGTCAAGAAATGTTTCATTAAACATGAAGTTAGTGCTGTTCGTGCCATTCCAATTAGTTGCATTTAGAGCACTGAATCTTGCAGCTTCACTATTTTTCAACTTTAACCCTTCATTAATGACTTTGCTATCCTCCAAAGCGAAATATTTGTAGAGCATGCGCAGATCGTGTACTTCTGATGGCGGAAGTTGAAACGTTGGATGAGTCTCGGCACAGAATGAAAATATGGACGAACAGACGAATATAATTGAAATCCAGGCGTAAATCTGAAATAGAAAATTACACATTTTATATTAAAAACGAATGGCAGTAAAACTTTACGTAGGCATCATAGCGATCAGTTAACTTACTAAACCGCTTTCCTGGAAAGGCTAAAGTACTTATCAAGGCTAAGTCTACTGATTAAAAGGTCGTATGTTTGATTCACGGGCAGGGCAAACTTTCAAGGGGGTTTGTCATGACATAATTTCTTCGGCCATTCTCTCTCCTACCACTGATAGTAAAATATGTAGGATAGTTGTCAGTCACTTACAGAAGTATGTGCCTTGTAACGAGTTAACAACTATGTACAGAGATCTAGCCTTTTAGAAACGATGAGTAGGTTGACTGACCACCGGGGTGTGTTGCTTCGGCGTTGAACCCAACCAAAAACAAAGTTAAAAAATGCATTAATAATACGAGGCTATATAAGACTATATTTTCAAAAAGCTGGATAATGGAAACACTTTGTTAAAAAGGTGAAAATGCATATCCAGAGATTTAGCCCTTCAAGGAACGGTAAGTAGGTTGACTGACCCGGTCGTGATATGACCTTAACAAAGTGTTGTAACAGCGTTAAACCAAATAAGAATACAATTACAAAGTGACATACATTATAGGCACTTCATATAATTATACATCAGAACAATGTATAATACATGTACCTCAATCAAAGCATTCTTAATGTCTGTAGAACAGAGTTCATAGATTATTGTCGGAAAGATATTACTTTTAGTGCCAAACTATTTTGTCTAGTATTAGCTAACACTACTTAGAAAATATAGGTGTAATTGACATCATTGAATGTTATGTACCAGTTTCATGACGACATCTTCAGTACTAGTCGAGTACTCGTAGTTCTTCAGTTTGTTTCGTTAGACGTAACGCCGTATGGGGTATACATTTTGAGGTCAGTGAACCTACTCAACGTTCCTTGAAACGCTTAATCTTTGGATTAAGCTGTGAAACCAGTAATATCAGATAAGCTAAAAACATCGTATGGGTTATATAATTGCGGTCAGTCAAACTACAAAGCATTCCTTGGAACGCTAAATCTTTGGAAACCATTAAAAGGAGCACACTTTCGTCAGTGACTGACATCTGACGCGCATGATGAGGAATCAGTGGTGGGAGGAATAATATTCGTAGAAAGCATTTCATGGCTGAATTGCACGAAAGTATGTCCCCACTGGGGATCGAACCAAATACCCCTCTATCAGTAAACTTGTGCATTGGATGACATTATTGAATGTAATAAACTATTTTCATAACACCATAGATCTACAGTAGTTTTTGTTTATACTAATTTATTTTGCCTCGAAACAAGTTCTTACAACTTAGATTTATCACTTTCGAGTCTGCATCCTGGGATAAAGTTTCTCACTCAATGAAACAAGGGATTTGGCAATCCAATGATTACCAGTCCAACGTCGTAACCGTTTGGCCACGCCCGCTCCTCTACAGTACTTACCGAGTGGTATACTGTCATATTTTCTGGCCAACCAAGTTCGACACCCGTTTGAAGAAGGTAATTCATTTAACGACAGCTGAATAAATTACCAATATTTATCCATGACAAGATGTAGCAACAGATCCTCATTGCCAAAAGGTAATGATAGTTTGTACAGCTAAGCTACCAAAACATCTACTTGAAAATCGATTAACTCAGCATTCAGCTTCAGATAAAAAATGTGGCTGACAAAATTAAAAGACAATATTTACTTTTGCAGCTCTAGAAGATCCCGGGTCTTGTAGGAACGGCCACACAACGGCTCTTAGCCGTCGCCACAAACTAGAGCTCTTCCGGTCATGCGCAAGATCTGTTTGAGTAGTTGACTGTTTCCGGTCGTATTCTAACTTTTCAAGTGACTTCGTCTGCGTTTTCCACGTGTTGTATGGTTGGAAACAACACCTGAAAACAGAATAAAAAACATGCTAAACAGGTTAATCAAGCTTAAATTACTGCACACAACTTCATATTGGCGGGTGCAAATATTGGAGTTTTTCAGATATTCTTATATTGAAGGAGACAGATATTGGAATTATTGAGATGTTTTATATTGGCGCATGGAAATTTTGGAGATTTTAAAATAGTCATATATTGGCGGGGGCAAATATTGACTGGGGCAAATATTGGCGTTTTTGAAATATTTTTATATTGGTGGGGGCAAATATTGGCGTTTTTTTAAATATTTTTATATTGGCGGGGGCAAATATTGGCGTTTTTTAAAATATTTTTATGTTGGCGGGGGCAAATATTGGCGTTTTTAACTATTTTTTAATGGCGGGGGCAAATATTGGCCGTTTTGAAAGATTTTTATATTGGCGGGGTAAAAATTGCGAAGGCTAAAGCCGCCAAAATTAAAACATGCTTGTTAATAGTACCACCAATATTAAAACATGGAAACTTAAGCTTTGCAAGGCAGCTAACAATTTTTCTCACGTTTTTTGTGGAAACCACTTGGGAGAAGTGCCAGGAAATGAACATATTAAACATGTGAACTGAGCTTCAGTTAATTAAACTCCTGCTGGGTAAATATATAATTGTTAACTATATGTTTATTATTGAAACAGACAGTGAGTATGTGTATAGTTCCTGAATTTATACAATATCCATACAAACGACTGAGAGGGCGTTGAACTGAAACATTAACAAATAACGCTAAGGTAATCCATTTTGTACATTAAAATACAGTGCCCGCCAAAAATCCTTGAATAGACTCTTGTGTTTAGGATAAACTCATTCCCCCATGAAAACAAACAAAGTGTCATCTAAGCATATTCGAAAGTCAGCATTAATTAGTGTATCCATACATGTTTTAAATTATTAAACAGAACAGTAAATTTATTTAGAAAAGTACATATTTACATTTAATGTTAATGAGTTATGTAGATTTTTGTAAATATTAAAAAATCAGAATTATTATAGTTTCATCTGTGTGCTACAATTACGTCTCGCCATATTGTAGAATTTTTAAAACGTGTTGTTAAATCACTTTTTTGCTATATTTACACGGGGATTTCGTTGTAGGCCAACCAATAGTTAAAGAAAACAAGTAGCCGCCCGGCTATCTAAGTTGGTAGCACGCAAGATCGAAGTGTCGTGGGATCGATTCCCGGGCGGGGCATACTTTCGAGGAGCTTGGTCATGAAATTTTTTCTACGGCCATTTTCCCTCCTACCAAAGATTTTTAATTATGTAGGACAGTTGTCAGTCACTGACGAAAGTATGTGCTAAGTAGTTTGTTAACAGCTAAATCCAGAGATTTAGCCTTTCCAGGAGCAGTGAGTTGGTTGACTGACCGCAGTTATATGACATATACAATGTGTTGCTACGGCGTTAAACCCAACAAAAACAAAACAATCAATAAAGAAAACAAACACTAGATGAATTTCCACTATTAGGACCTTAAAACCAAAAACATCAAGAACCTTAGAAATAGCGCAATAGTCTGAATACAGGAACCTTTCCTTTCAAATTAAGCATTTAGGATCTAAAAATCGACCGAAACGCATGATTTTGAAATATCTAGGATAATTTTGTTTTTACTTTGAAAGTCCAATTTAAAACGTAGAAACTAGCTCAGCACACAGAATTCTAGATTTACCATCCAGGATTCAAAACTCTCATGTACCACTGTACTCATCAGAGAGAAGCGAAGAGATATATACGTAACAAGTGATATCAGATTTGTTCAGGTACAATGCACACTAACACACATATCAACAATATCATCTCATTCTCTAAGACTTTTATCTTCATTGCAAAAAAGTTTATCTCTTTTCAAGGAACAGGTTAGTTCTCTGTATGATCCACATTTCAACAGAAATGATTTTAAGTATATACGCTTATGTACAGTACATGTAGCAGAACGCTAAGACGTTCTTTTAATATTATTATTTTATTATTATATTTAAACGCCATTTTTATACATGTAGACAATAGTAATTTTGAAACGTTTTTGTAAAGAAAAACGCAATTTCGAAACGTCATTTTTCGGAAAAAAAAACGTAATTTTAAAACACAAATTTTCATAGAAAACGCAATTTTGAAACACAAATTTTCGTAGAAATACGTAATTTTGAAACGCCACTTTCCATTGAAAACCGTATAGTAATTTTGAAACGCCACTTTTAATAGAAAACGCAATTTTAAAACGCCATTTTTTTAGAAAGCTTGATTTTAAAACACCAATTTTTTGTAGAAATACGTAATTTTGAAACGCCACTTTTCATCGGAAACCGTAACTTTGAAATGCCAGTTTTTATAGAAAACGCAATTTTTAAAAAAACAATTTTCGTAGAAATTTGCATTTTATTGACCAAAAAGAGACTGGAAACGTCTTAGGATTAAGCTGGCCATCTTTTACACAATCGTTTAAAAATTTCATCATTTGGTTCATAGTTTAAGGGACTCCTGTACAATAAATGTCTATCGTTGTTTGAGAAACGGTTGGATTTACATGCTTATTTCAGATACTGATTATTACATTTTACAGACATAAAAGCTGTTTAGAAATTATGTCTACAAGAATGTTATTATATTTTACATTTACATGTACATGTATGAGCTATCATGTGTTGCTTTAATAGTTCACAGATTTGTTTTTTTTCTATATCTTCAAAATACCATTCATTGTCTGTAATTGTGTGAAAAAACTAAATCTTAGCATTTTTAAGACAAACTGACCTAAATGTTGCAAGAATTATACAAGAAAAGTCACAAAAATGCACTAAAAGTGTCTATACCGTGGCATACGGGGTAGATATTTACTACATGAAACACTATCATTTGTATAGTTGTATGTCAATATGCACTAAAATTGTCATTATCAGAACACTACTATCCTCCTACCAAAAATATTTCCATACAATTTTTATTGTTTTAGAAAAAGTTGATATTTAAGTTGAAATCTGTGAATTAGTACCTTTAAACAGTTTTAGATTCTTACATAAACACAATCATACATTTATTCAAAGTTGATAATGAATGACGTAGATGCCTCACTCCCTTTGTCTACTTAAAGGAAAATGACCACAAAGTATACATGTAAACAATTATCACCATTACTTGTTTTCTTTGAAGAAAAACTGTGTTCATGAAAGCACTTTGTACGCTTGTTTAAGGACATAGCAAACATCTTTGTCATGCACGAGTTTAGAGGCAGTCCGGCATGCACATTTGAATCAATTTGTAAATCACGTCTATTCACTAATTGCAATTGACCATATTATATTTATTACCAACGCGTCCCATGATAAAATGCACTACACCCATAGTGGTGAAAGAAACAGAAAATTACGCAACAAAAACTACCAAATCCAAACAAATTCAGTGTTTTCAGCGCTTTGATTTATCTCTCCCAGTCCCATGTCTTATATAGTTTGTGAATCCTAAATTTCATACCGGTATATTGACAAACTGGAACATAACCTGTTCATTAAAATTGCTTAATTGTTCATTGTAAAATTTATATTGTATTGTGATAAATTTCAAATCCGATTCCTTCAAAACTTACCAAATTATCAGGGTTTTCATGTACACGGTGAAGATTTTCTTTTCCCGTATTGAATGATAATTATATTATATATTTCCGAGCGAGGCGTATAAGCACAAAATAACAACTTTATATCAATAAAATTAGTTTACTCATGAAAGGGGTACCCTTACCAAAAGCAGTATGGAAGTGAGACATATTCTATTTTTAGAAATAAAACTATTTTCTTCTTTTTTTCAAATCATAGCTATAAGTACATTACAGTCATATACATAGAATAATTATTGAAAATTTTAGCACTTTTAACACTTTTCAAAACATGACGTATTTATATCGCATAAGTTTACATTTGTTCATATTAATAAATTTTAGTTCTGTTGTGAAAAAAAATATTCCAAATCAGATTAATCACTCTGGAGACTGGTTCCTGGTTCGATAGAATTGAGCTAGTGAGTTAAAGATTCTTGCACAAGGAAACAACAAGGTAAGTTTTGGATATGACTAGAACCAACGCAGATCTGGCTATCTTATGTTTACCAGTGCAACGCTGTAACCACTACAACAAGCCCACCTAATAGAATACATTTTGTATACATGTACATTGAACAAACAATTCAATTTTGGTTTGGTCTTTTGGTAAAATACCAAACTCGAACTCGTGTGGCTGTCCTTCAAGTTATATTGCAGCGGTACATCAAAATCGTCATTGTACTTGGACTTGGTAAGCCTTAGACATCGGGATACAATGAAATGAAATTTCAGTTATACTGATAACAATGAATCAGTGCAAAACTATTCTACTTATAAGTAAATAAAGAAATATGTAGACTAGTCTTGCACTGACCTATCGATATAAGTATACAATTACCTACATAGACTTTCCACTAAAAAAGACTCGAAAATACTAACATGCAAGCGAGTAACTGCCATTGTCCACAAAATGATACTTAAACGAATATACAAAATGCAAAACATGTTATTGTCAGTTTCTACAAAGTGATACAATATAAAAACTAGAGTTGTCCGATTATATGAATGTTACAAAACATATCTACAAAAGTTTGACCTGTGATGACATCAGATCATGTTTTTATAAGCCAAAGTTCATAGGCTTTCAATCCCGCTCATGAACGAACAACAAGGGTTAATTGGTTCCTTTATTCTTTAAGTGCTCTTCTTTTTTCTTATCAATTTCCTCTAGAATAATGTAATAAACCAATTTGAGATAACTGTTATTTTATTGTATGTTAATCTAATAACGTGGAAACGTGAGTATGTTGTATCAAGAAGGTCAAATGTCAAAAAATATGTGATACTAGGTAAAATGTACGTAGAGATCAAGGGCATAGAGTCACGTGATCCTCATTGGACAAACAAACACTTTTCCATCGACTTCATGCAGCAGCCAAAAAGTAGATTCAAACCGCAAATAAAATGACTGATGATTGTCTTCACCGAAATTGTCCATATTAGCTAATGCATTATAACTTTATGAATTTTAATTGTTAACCCTGAATCCTCTGCACGAAACATATATTACCTAGATTAGCACTCGGCTCAATTTGGTGAGGAGTATTTAATTTATTTATTTATTGGAGTTAACGCCTTGTCAACACAATTTAGGTAATTTTAAGGCGTCCAACCTAGCTTTCCTAGACCATTGTCTATAACCAGTACTCACCTACCCTTCCACAAGGCCAGAAACTTCTCCATATTATCTAATCAATGAAGGAAATTATTGACATTATTGTCAAATTTTCATGGAAGGGAATAACCTCCCCGGGTGGGATTCGAACCCGCACCCCCTCGGGCACGAGATTCCAAATCCCGGCGCTACCATCTGTGCTATCGACCCGGGTGCGGAGTATTTAAAGTAAACTGTCAAAAATCCCAAGACCTATTGGAAAACGTCGATAAGAGAAAAGTAATGGTTATATTATATGAGCTACAGGTCGTCCACGTAAACATGGCGTATATAAACATGGCCAGTTTCATTACACACAATTATTTAGGGGTGAATTATTTTTACAATTTTATAGCTTATATAGTTTACACTTATTTTATAAACATATCATTACGTAAATCTTACAATGTGCATACACACTATTCAAAACAAAAGCGACACATAAAAATGGCCTGTTTTAATCATTAAAATGCTGTTCATGCATCAGCTTATTCACCTATTTAGTGGGAAAGTTCATTGTTTAAAGTACAAAAACACGCATGACCTAGAATACGACCTGTATATGATGTCATTTGATCATTTTTTTAGAGAGGGCAATCGGCGAAAAAAATTGTTTACATTAATTTTAATAGTCGTAGTATATCACGTGATCATAGACACTGATAACCCACCCATGGCATTACACAGTGTATAGTTCGTACAAAATAACAGAACGTGTTTGTGTAAACATTAACAATGAACCAATCTATTCCAGAGGTAGGCAGTATTAAAAATAAAAGTTGTTTAGTTCATTTTAACAAAATTGGTGTGGCGGAAGAACCACCACCCCCTTGGTCAATCATGCTTGAAATGGTACAACGCATTACTACTACTCCAACAAGACACTCATAAAACATATTAAAATTATATATTTTTTGCCATCCTGAGCATCCCTTGTCGTAGATTAGTTCATTGTATTGTTTATATAAACAGTCTTATGTTTTTTGTACGAACTGTACATTACGTATATCGTATGAAACAGAACATTATAAGAATGTAGACGTAAAACAATTGATTAAGTGCTTCACAATAATGTTACATTAGTCACTTACTCTGATAGACAACAGTCAGTAAAGACATGTCGGGCATACAGCCAATCTTTAATTTGATAAACCCACAACAATTTGGCAAACTGAATATTTTCATTACATTGAGCATATTTTAAGCGCTTAGATAAAGGAAATTCGATACAAAAAAGAAAGAAGGAACATTTCTGCTTCTTTAGAACAATAATTATAATACATGTATATTTATTACATTTGGAACGTTCAGTAGAAAAGTTGGTTGAACACATGTATACAGTTGACAGAACAGAACAGAACATAACATAACAGAACAGAACAGAACATATAATTTATTAAAGATAAGTACATGGTACATAGTCTTGTTTACATGATCACAATAAACAATACAAATTTTACACTGAATAGAAAAATCCAATAACCGTTAAAGCCCCTAAATATTGACATGCATGTATTCATTTACAGCTATCAGGTAACAGTTCTTAAAAACTTGAATTTATTAAAATACATATTGCATTGGATACATTATAAAAAGTCAAACCATTTTGCTTACTAAGTTCAAGTTTGACAAAGTATGCATTTTTTTAAAATAGGGATTTATTTTAAGAGCACACTAGATAAATATTCTTTTTTGTAAATGTTGACAAAAAATGAGCCAAGAATTGACTGTTCTGTTCTGTTCTATTTTTTTCATCAATGTTTCATTGAAAATCTATCACGTAATAATTTTACAACTTTTATACCAAGAACTGCGATGACGTCACAAAATTGTCATAGTAACGGATAATATTATCTTTATAAAACGTGTAACTCTTCCATTGACCAGTGACACCAATGTGACAACTTGAGCAAAGTTGACCAGTACAAATTGTACTAATATCTGAATATGATATCTATATGTGAGAATGAGCATCATATTTACAATCAATATGTTTTCATTTATGCTTTACGGTGAAATGTGCAGGAATTCGAAGAAAATATACGACAAAAATATAAAATATCATATTTTCATTGTAAAATGACGCCATTTTAGCAGAAAAATGATGTCATCTTGAAGAAAAAATGACGTCACGTTATATTTGTGTTAAATACCTTGGACAAAACACAGAGCTAAGCATAAAAGAAACAGAATATTCGTAATTTCTTGTAAACAATATAATTTGTTTCAACTCTTTAATTCAGCAAATTGCTTTTCCACTCTTGGCTAGGCCATTCTTAAAATATGTTAACGGTAATTGTGTTCACAGTAAAGTGTACACAATTTTGTGGCATAAAGTTATTCCCCTTAATCTTAGAAATTAAAGTTTTTTAATGGTCAGTTTTCATGGTCAAATATGCCTGTTTGTGGTTTCATGGGTTTGATTATATGTATATGATCTATATATGTTTGTTCTATGTCATTGAATAAAAATGATTATCTTCAATTTAAAACTTTGTTGTATGTTGATTATATTCCTTTAATTATCCAACTAAGAAAACTTCTTGTCGAGGAAATCATACATAAATATGTTAACTGTGCTCACTCGGTGAAACAAACTTCTAGCTTAATAGCTTGAGCTTTATTTTGTTTCCTGACATAATTTTCCAACAGTTGTTGTGAATAAGTAAACGTTATTTTTTTGTAAATGTTTCCATTAATATTTGTCATATTCTGAAATCATTATAATCCGAGCGTGCATTAAACCCTCAGCACACCTTCAAGGATAATTAACGTAAGAATTCTAGCATAATAGTAATACAGTACCCGCCAAAATTTCGAAAACAAAGGAAATTTATTAAAATTATTTAAAAAATCAATTATTGTGTTTGTTCAATTGTTTTTGTTATTATATAATAGTTAGTATGGTTGGTGATAAAGTTAAAACAATTTTTGTTAAAGAATCACACTCAAAAGATTTAGCATCTGAAATCCCAAAGCTTAATCCATAATTTTGTAGTCTCAACAATAAAAAGAACCATAACAAAAAATTAAAGCAAAACTAAAAAGCATATCAAAATAAACAGTTATCAAATTTTGCTTTTGGTGGGCACTGTATACTGAAAGATATTACAAACATTTGAGTTTGCTTAGAAAATCGAAAACAACATCATTTAATCAAAGCACTGGAGTGCTGGAGGAACGATGTCCTGAACTTATTTTTTGATTGTTTATTACTATCGAATGATGTAATTAAGCTACGCATATAACATCAAAAACATCGTAGGCCCTTTTTACTCCAACAAGTAATCATTGCAGTTGTCACGGGTTGAGCTGTCTACGGGTTGAGTTGTCCCGTCTCCATTGCAAGATTTGTATGTCCTGAGAGTAACCTCCCTTTTCCTGAAGAGTTTCAAGAACGACAACACAAGCCAGCGTTGTATTATATTTAAATAAGATGTTAATGAGTTTCACGCTTGAACTACGCCTCTTTGTCTATGTTGAAAATTAATGAAGCGTGAAAAGAGTAATCTTATACTTTCTTGTTACCATTGGAACGATGTTAAATAACATCGTTCCAAAAACCGATTAACGCACTCAACTAAAGTCGTATAATAGTCCATGCGTATTTACTTACTTTTATTTATGGACTTACTCTCTAAATTGGTGAAAAATGAGATGCACGTGCACATTCATCAAAGAATATGCATTTCATTTTAAATTCTTACCCTTAACCAAGCTACTGTGAATATATTGTTATTGACTAAAATAAATAGAAAGACATTTCAGATAATTAGTTGTAAAGATTCATCAAGGGGAGATAACGCTGACTTACTTTAAGACAAGAAGTGCGGAAGTACGGGTTTTAACATGACTTGTGCTTGTAAAAGTAGTTTCCCTTTTATAAGTTTACGTCGTGATTTCAATATAGTTTTTAGGAATCCAAAACGAAACGGCACATGCGTTACGGTTTTAGAGTACATGAGTTTTAGGGTGCAGTCCATCTCCTTCTTCCTATGTGTCTACAGAAACCGAAGATAAACGACTTCCGGAACCAAGAGTGCTTAAACATTTGAGTACCAAGTAACGTGACGTTTACAAATGATGCAGGAATGTGTAGATTTGGCAACTGCAGCAAATATCTGTAAGATTTTTATATACTTCTTCATAAATATTGTTGCCTGCTTGAACACTTACTAACTCAAACATTCTGATGGATTATTTACTGTAAATTCATATATTTTTGCGACTATTGTTTTAGAAGCCTGATGTCGCACACGATAATTGTTAAAGGTTAAGTTTGTAATTTTTTGTATAAGATTTGTATTAATGAACAGTTCAAAATTAAGACAGTTGAATCACATAGCAATTTATAGTCATAATTTGGAGTTAGGTCAAATAAAATCTACAACCAGAGTCATTCCTACCAGAGTTTCTACAGCGTTTGTGTTTAAATCATGCCATTATATTTCTTGTTGAAAACGTAATTGATACCAACCTCATTTAAGACTCAATATGAAACAATGTTCTCATAATATTGTTTCATTCAATACTGTATATAATAATGTATTAAAACACTTGTACAAAGCAAAGTATAACTAACATTTAATGAGATTTTTTTGTCAAGTTAAAACATTTCAAAGAGATTTCTAATTAACCTAACATTACCATGCATACTGTTTGTGACCATATGTATGTCCTATAATGAGTTTGCTTGATATATATAAATATACATTGTATACAGATTGAACAATGTACGTATGAGCGTATAAAACAGTGTAACATATAGTCATACATGATGCAGATTTTCTCTGTA
Source organism: Mactra quadrangularis (assembly GCA_025267735.1). Lineage (NCBI taxonomy): Eukaryota > Metazoa > Mollusca > Bivalvia > Venerida > Mactridae > Mactra > Mactra quadrangularis. The sequence goes on from CM046305.1 coordinate 5,888,147, forward strand.
TAAATCCTAGGTAAAAGACAAGCTTTTTTATTAAAAAAGACATCCGAATTCTGACAATTTTAAGTACCAGTGCTTTATTTAAGAAGACATAAATATGTTAAGACTATGTTAGAATGATAAGGAACACAACTTTACAGCTAACCAAGATAAATCTACCACTTTTGAAATTAATAAAGTACAACTATTTCAATATCAGGCAAGGCTAATGTTTAAAATTTGATTTGCGCCGATTGGTCACATGATATGTCCCTCCATAATAATGAAAAAAGCAACGTGGTTTGTCCCGCCATATTTATAAAGTGCATAATAAACATATCCACAATATGATCATGTGACTGTAAGTATTTGAAATATATACTGTAATTATTGATACTGTAATCCAATACAGACTATGTAACCTTAACATCAATATTGTGTTTATGAGATAGCCTCAATAATTACAGGGGAATAACGTTCATCAGTAATAATTAACACTCGATTTACAACTGTGGTTAAGTCAATGAGTTCTCTTTGTAACTATGTTGTTCATCGCCCTTGTTATGTATAGGATGCAATCTAATAATTATCAACAACGATAAACGACCATAGCCAGTTTATCTGCTAACTTGCAAAATGATTTAGTGGTGTTAATACGTCATTAACAAAGTTATAGGTTCGATTAATGAATAGTACAATATTAATTAAATAGATTGCTGGGACACGATAATCTGGCTTACGTAACGTATGAACATGTATTTTGCTATATCTCTAGTGATGAGGAATTGATTCATCTTTTGAGTTACCATACGACTCTTTTTATTGGGTGAAATGCCATTGCCACGCATTGTATAGGTTATATTATGGCGTTCAGTTAACATACTTACCTTTCCTGGAAAGGCTAAATCACTGGATATAGCTGTTAACCAGTTACAAGGCGGTTACTTCTGTAAGTGACTCACAACTGCCCAACACGATTTAGAATCAGTGATAGAGGGGAGATTGACCATAGAAATCATACTATATATGAATATAGCCTGTCATGGTGTATGAAAACAACGTCTTGCATTGGAAAAGAGCATACAATAAGGAATTTCTTGAACTTAATGCAACTTAGAATTTTGATAAATCAAAGGACTGGATTTGTATTGCATTATATGCCCTAATGCTCTCACTTCTTGCTTCATTCAGAAGAAAAAGTAGTCATGGTTCTGTTCTACATATAGCATGCGAATGAGTGTGCAGAGTATGTACATGTGCGAAGAAATGGTTTGTTTTTCCTTAGAAAATGAGGATAGCTCAACCAATATATCTGTCATCTGTCTAAACAACATTTGCTGCATGATTGCATAAAGACAAACAAATGTAAACATATACCAATGACAATGTCAATATAATTACTGTATGATACAGTTAACTCAATCTTGTTACATAATTCTGTTGTTATGCATTGCTTTCCCGCTTGTATAACATCGTTTACCAAACGGAATTTGCTCAGGAATTCTACCGAAAGTTCCACACCGAGTGCAGCGTCTAAAATTGTTTTTCTAACTGAATACATACCATCGAAATTATGCGAAAAATATAGATTTGTTTTCTATACTTTACGATAAAATCAAATTGAAATATGATTGTAGACAATTTTGATAACCTCGTCACATGAGATGTGGTTGATAATAAGGAACAAATATTTTAAGTTTGAAGTTGATACCTTAGAAATAGAAGGTATAGTAAAATATATTTTACTGCACAAAAACTTTAGTCAAATGTATGGACGCCCACGCTAGGGCGAGTAGGAGAGCATTAGGCATTCTTTGAAGTAAGCATTTAACTAAATATGCACTTGACGCAAAAGACATTGTACAAAATATACAAATGACGAAATAAGCATTGTACAAATTAGGCATTAAACGAAAAAGGCATTCCAAAAATTTGCATTCATGAAATATGCGTTGGACATATACAGTACCCACCAAAAGTTTGGATACATGTAAACTTTTTGAGCCTACTGAATATCTTTTGTCAACATTTTGATAACCATTTATTTTGAAATGCTTTTTAGTTTTTGCTTTATATTTTGGTTATCATTATAATTATGACAAAAATAGCATTAAAGTTATGTTATGGCAAATAATTACAATAACCATGGTTTTGGAGGCTTCAGAATGTCAGATGCTGTATCTTATAGATGCATAGCATTCATGAAATGTGTTTTCATTTTATCACAAACCATACTTAAATATATCGAAAATAATGATTCTACAAAAATAATCATCAAACATCAATACTTGTAGTAAATTTCCTGTGTCTCCAAACATTTGGTGGGAACTATATTAGTGTTATCTATAGATTATAAAGTTCAGGAATGTAAATTACTTCTAGCAAATAAATGATGTAAATTATGCACATCATGTTGTTTATATGAATAAGGACATATACATGAATCTCAATATAGCTATAAACTGTAAGACAATACTACTAGGGATGCCAGCAATAACAATTCGATGACTAATTGATATTTACATGTGTTTGTCATCCTAACATCTGGAAGGTGTTTTGTTTACAAATGTGCCAGCAAGAACTATTCGTGATTCTTTCAGTCCTTTGTTGATTCTATATCACACATATCGATAGAAAATGGAGGAAAGCCAAGATGATTTAAGTTTAAACATGTCTATAACTATTTTGAGCATAAATACAAGGTTAACCGCTTCACATTTTCATTAGAGGTACAATGTACAAATGTTTAAATACAAACAAAGTTATGAACATAGGTGAGACTTAGTTCAGAATGCGGCTGCCATTATTGGTCTTTATCTCTAGATAGACATTCTAATTGGCGAACATAAACGAGATTCCCTTAAAGTAGTGGATAGTGGCCTTTTCGAGTAGTTCGAGCTTGACAATTTAGCTTAGAATATGCATTGCATGTAATAGGCATGGAGAAAATGGGAGTTGTATGAAACAGGCTTTGGAATAATTAGCATTGTATTAAATCGTCATTGGACGAAATAAGAATTGGACAATAGACATCTGACAAAATAGGCTTTGTAAAAACTTCACAATTGGCACAAAGGCACTGTACAAAATAATATGCATTAAACAAAAAAACGTGTTAGACGAAATCGACAGTCACCGAAACATGCATTTAAAGAATAGCCATAGGACATAAACTCGAGTCAACCATGTCAAGGATCAGAAATCTTTTAATACTATTAGCAATTTAAATATTAAATGATTCACACAATGTCCTTTAACATTGGACAATAAAAGAAATAAAAGAAGGTGAAACACTTAATAAAAGTATAGATCTTTTTCTAAATTTTATAAATATCAATTTTGAAGAACCGTCACAATTCCATAATGTATCTTAATTGTGTCTCTATATTCTTTTGTTTGCTTGGTATTATGTATACATTTGTATACCTATGTTGTCAACTTGTCCTGTTGTTTTATGACAAAGACATGTACATGTATGCCAATATTCACAATATACTATAAACTGTTATAAATATTATACGGGTTGCTAGCAATAACAGTTCGATGACTAACTGATACATGTATTTGCCATCCTTACATCTGGAAGGTGTTTTGTTTACATATGTGCCAACAACAACTATTTCTGATTCTTTCAGTTCATTGTTAAATTCATATTACATGTACATCGATTGTAAATAGATGAAAACCAAGACGACCTAAGTGTGATTATACATGTATCTGTTATTATTGTTGGCATTTATGTGAGCATTCACAACTACACTAAAGGTACGATGTAAACATGTTTACTTTGGAAACGAGACTATGGACAAGGATGATACTTAGATTATTATGTGGTATTGTTAATGAATTTATTCTTGAATTGGTATTGCAATTAGGAAACAAAATCAAGATCTACAGAAAGTTCAAGCGCAACGAACATTAAAGTGGACTTGGCAAGTTGGCAGTATAAAGTTGCTTAGAATAGCAATTGTACAAAATAGGCATTGGACACAATGAGTGTTGTATGACAAGTTTTGAACAAAATAAATATTGTACAAAATAGGTGTCGTATGACAAGTTTTGGAGGAAAAAAGCTTTGTACGAAATAGGGGTTGTATGACAAGTTTTGTACAAAAAAGCATTGGACGGAATTCATACCATGTAGATAATGTTAGAAAAAAGTATTGTGCGAAATAGGCATAACATGATATAGGCATTGGATGAAATAGACAAAAGGCCTATAGGACGCAATATGCATATTACGAAATAGGCATTGCAGGTAATACGCATTGGAGTGAATAGCCCTCAGGTTAAATTAGCATTGTACAAAATAGGCACTGGGTGGGATAGAAATTGGACGACCATTCTTGTTTACCACAGCTTATAACGAGCAGGGGCTGTAGCAAATGAATAATGTACGTAATGTTCGCTAACACAAACAGAAAAAAGCAGAGAGTGAAAGCATTTAACCTTAGCAAGGATCTTGTCCGAATGTCAATTTTAAAGAACCGTCAAAATTCTAAATGGTATTCACAGCTCATTACTATACTCTTTAATATACTCTTTCCTAAGAACATAATGGTTATAAATGTAAATACATTCACGTTTGTTTCCCCATTATCTCCAGCGTTTTACCATTTTACAACCAACATTAACATAATAAACATTTTACTTGAGGTATTATATATCACACAAAGTATATTCTAAGATGGAAAATTCTGTCATGATTACTGAAGTGCTTTGTTGCGTTCAATTCAATCTAGTTCAGCTAATCGACCATTTACACTAGGGTCATGGAGTAGGATTTTATCTTCACCAGAAATAACAAACTGTAGCTAATAATTCTAACTTTTCTTCAAGTTGGACACAACCTTTTTGTTTGTTAGTTAAGTTTTATAGCATTGATTTTAGCAACTTAGATAAATCACTTTCGAATCCACTTTCCGGTCAACAGTACAAAGGTATCGTGCTCAAGGAAACAGAAAGGTAGCTTTTGGATGCGGTTTGAACCAACGCGGAGCTGGTTATCAAGTGATAACTTATCCAACGTTAAAACCACACGACAACTGGCTACCTCTGTTATCGTTGAATCATGTTTATGGGGATCATTTTTAAGTCTCATTTTGAGAAGAAAAATGTTTCCATACAGCAGGATCATTCCGCTGTTAAGCCCATCGATAATGATGGTCATAGTACACTGGGGTCCAAAAATTTCTTTACACATGTATTTTTTCATATTTACTCTTATATCTTTACTGAAAGTTAATGCAGATACATAGTGTTTAGTAATTTTATTTTATATTTATGATTCATAAAACGTAATTAATGGTTCAGGTTAAACTGTATATTAGTTGTGAAACTAATAACTACATAAAAAGTATAACTAAGTATATTTCAAAACACTAAAATTTAATACGTGTAAAGAAACTTTTGGACCCCTGTGTAGTGGAACTTCAATTTATTGCACTATATTGAACTTTGCATATGTAGAGCTTGAAAACAAAAACATTCTGTAATATATTAATTAAACACAGTCCAGTTTTTCATTTTCAGTGTATGCTAGCGTGATAAATGTAATTGCATACTTCCGTATGAACTGTGATGTAATTCAAAATGTTGACAACGCATTTAGAATAAAAACAATCTCATGTTTTATATTTATATCATTTATATATTTGAAATTGACAACATAGGAACTTAGGAGTTAAATCTCACCACGAGTGTCACAAATAGACATTATACAAAAACAACACTTGATGCATTATACTCATGGGGCATTCCTGTCATCAATCGTATACGTAGAAAGGGTGATATAAGATTGAAAACAGGTGTTTTTTACAATTATATGCTTGGAAAAGAATTATGTAGACCATGAAAACTGTAATTATACGTCCTATATTTTGTTGTACGTTTTGTTATGTGTAGCAGTAGCGAGTGGGGGGGGGTTCGAACTTTTCTAGGGGGGGGGGGGTCCAAACTTTTCTAGGGGGGAGGCCGAACCTCGAACCACAACAACATTATACACATTGGCAGAAAAAATGCAACATATTGATAATAAAAACTGCATAACCATTAAATCTATGTTAAGCACCGAGAAAAATTGCCTTATGCTACTTAAAAATGACTTACAGACAAGAAATACACTAATGAACAGGTACATTTTCCAATTTCTAGGGGGTCCGGACCCCCCTGACCCCCCCCCCCCGCTGGATCCGCCTATGGTATTTGAATGTGTTCCGTCATTTTCCATTTTTAATTGATAGAATATTTTGTTTACCAGCTCTATGGAAATTATGTTCAATATAAAACAATTAAGTTCTGTTGTCAGGACCATCAAAATTGGTGATCTTAATTGCGGAACAGTCTTAACATAGAGACCCTTTTCTACTTTAAGCATTTAGTACTTACAAATCGTCAAAATAGCACCTGTTTCGATTTTTCACGTATTCTGACATATACCTGTTTGACATATTTCCTAGAATTGAGAAAATGTACATGTCTATTAGTGTATTTCTTGCTTGTAATTCATCTTTAAGTAGTATGAAGCAATTTTTCTTTGTGCTTAACATAGATTTAATGGTTATGTAGTTTTTATTATCAATACGTTGGTAAAAAACAAACGAGAACAATCTACCTGAAATATCACTTAAGCAAGAAACCGTCAAAATATCTATTGGCGAATCTAGCAAGAGTGGGGTCAGGGGGGTCCGCCCCCCCCCCCCCCTAGAATTTCCAAAATGTACCTTTCCATTAATGTATTTATTGACTGTTTGTCATTTTTAAGTAGCATGAAGCAATTTTTCTCGGTAATTAACATATATTAAATGGTTATGTAGTTTTTATTATTAATATATTGCATTTTTTCTGCAAAATGTGTATAATGTGGTTGTGGTTCGAGTTTCGGGCCTCCCTAGAAAAGTTCGGACCCCCCCCCCAAGAAAAGCGGAAATCAAGTTAACATGTGTTCTGTTTTATAATTTATCATCGTCTCGTGCCATTTTTCCGACTCGCTACTGCTACACGTAACAAAACTAGCAACAAAAAAATATGACAGATAATTACAGTTTTTGTGGTCTACGGAATTTCTTTCTGTGTATATAATTGTAAAAAACACCTGTATTCAATCTTATATCATCATATTTACGTATAAAAAATGACAGAGACGCTACATGAGTATAATACATGAAATGTTGTTTTTGTATGTTGATTAGTAGTGACATACTATCGGAAAGATTCAACTCTTAATTTCCTATGTTGTCAACTTCTAATGTATAAATGTAAGGTTTCGACGTTTTTCCCTAAATGCATTGTTTACCGCCGGCCTGAAGGCCGGTGGTATATTGGAGTCGTCAGAATCTGATGACCATGGTAGGAGCAGTCCATGATTTCTTTTACTTGCCTCCTCCTTTTTATTTACAAATGTTGACAGTGCTAAAATGTATTGATTTTTAGTTTTATAGTACTGCAATAAAATTTGGTGCTTTTTGGGGGGCATTTTGAAGAACAGTTTATCCTTAATTTATATTTTAAGACATTGTAAAATAGCTGCTCCCCTAAATTGAGGTTCAGGCTAAAACAACCACGTACCGTACATATTTCACGCACGTCTTCGTGAACAGATTTGCTATAGACTCGTGGTAAATAAGCAAGTACGCGAGCTGAGAAATTTAGATCGGGTTTATCGTATACGAAGCGCTAAATGCATGATGTAAAATCTGGCGTGTTTTTTGTATACATAAATTTCATTTATTCTTAAAAACGTTTATATCATGTTTAAAAGGAGTTTCTCGAAGAAGTTGCTGCATTGTAATTATCTTCTCTTCTAAACCCTGGTTTAGACTAAAACACGTAGACATGCGAGTACATTTTAGTAAACATTAATTTATTGCTGTAATTAGTGGCCAATAAGCCGTATTATTTTAAATTTGTAAAAGGGAATAATGTATTAATTAAATAATGTAGTAAATATATAGATTTATAAACTGTGACATTTATCATGGAACACTTTACATGTTCTGTATTATACCTCAGAATACAGAATTTTGTACTCTTTTTGTCGCATATATCTTTGTTTTCTCTTTTGATTTATGTACACATAATGTTACCACTATCCGGCGGTATTTAATGCTTTGTATTAATCTTTTCTTGTATACATTTCAAATCGTCAAACATCGCACCTGTTGCATGTTTCATGTATTCCGTCTGATATCTGTGTTACAATGTCCGTTATGTATGTACTCGACTTTGAACTGCAGCACGTACCGCAACTAAGGTATATTCAGGACGTATATCATAGTTTTTTGTTGGGTACAAATATTTTTATTATGTATTTGATTGTCAGTACAGCGATGTTCCTCCATAAGAACCACTTTTGCCAGGGCGATTTATGGTTTTTAAGTCTCAAATGCTTAAGCTGAGAAGACAAATGTTCTTATATCATTAATTATATTAAAGAGCCATGGTCGGTAAATGAGTTCGAACCCACAGTCGAAGACAGGTCAATATAATTTTTCATAGTGATGTATTCTAAATGACTTTTAGCGTAACTAAACACAAATGAAGCATGTTATCTGAAAATCTTACGATGCAACAACATTACTACATAGACTGACTTACAACTAAAATTTGTCGCAATTCAGACCGTTGATAGTACAGACCCACCAAATGGAAGGATATACGACTTAATCAATTGTATGACCTCTAATACATGTAGCACCGACAACCAGGTTCATAAGATATTTAAATCATAAGACTAAAGTCACAGCTCTGACTCTAGATTTCAGCAAGAGACGTTAAATGTATATACACGTATACTTAAACATGAGAACAACAATCTCTGAAACTGGTTGAAACCGCAAAAATTCACTTTGCTATAAACAAACTGATACATATACATCTTATAGATGTTCGATAAGAATTTCAGAAAAAAAACAACTTTAACTTAAACTTAGCACAAAATTGAATATAATCTTTATAATATATAATTTATGTTATTGTTAAATTTAGTTCGTCTGTCATTGAATATATTGACCCAATTGATTTTAATACTAACTAAAGCACTAAAGCACTTCTAAACTCAATGTTAATTAAAATAAGCGGGTTAAATGAAATCGCCACGGACAGTTGGAAAAATAGCAATAATATTTTAAGCTTATATTCAATTTATCTCATATGCAAATGAATAAAATCGACTAAAACAAAAAACTTACCGTTCAATATCCTGCTCATCTATGCCCCAATACTGAAACTCCCGCATAAGTGCAGGCCCACACAAGTTGGTAGGCAGATGTAAATCCCCATATCTCAAATAATTTAAGATTATATTGAAAGCAAAGGGGTCCCTGTCAAAGAAAAAATCTCCTTTTTCCGGTCTGTAATATTTCATCATTTCTTCGTCGTCCCCTAATTTACAAGATTTCAATCTCTTCAAAGTTGATTTATAAGTTTCAAACACTGTACCTCCTATATTGATTATAACACATTCCTTATTTCGAATTCTATCACATGTGCATTTACTCGATGCTGGTGAACCGTTCAGAGATATTGAGCCGTTTCCGAATGAATTCCCAGTTTGGTATGTACTTGCGTTCCCTTGATCACAGTCAGACTCCCATAAATTCCTTGAGCTCCCTTTTTTCATTCCCATTCCCCCTCCAGCCCCGGTTATCATCACCGCACTCAATGCCATGTCTTTAAGTCCAGCTTGAGTATCACATACTGTATCAGAGTTAACGTTTATTCCATTCCTTCGGGCGTTTTGTTCTGCTCTGCTATTCGCACGTTCGTCGTTGGAGTATACACTATATTCTGAGTCACTGTAACGATTTCTTGAGCGTTTTGAAGACGCTGATGAGCGCATCAAAGATGGCGTCCTCGCGCCAAGATTTGGACTTCTGTGATAGTCATTGCCTCCACTTTTAGAACGAGGCTGTGAAATAGAAATAGCAGGAAACATTATGAATGTAATATAAAAAACAGCAAAATAAAGGTAAATGTATACTTGTAGCACAACTGTTGACTTTTTTAAACGCACAGATGGCAAAACTTTAAGCACAATAATTCACATCATTGTCAACAACAACCTCCTGGCATTTTATGTCACTAAATTAAATATGATGTTCCGGTGAGTTAATAATAACAGCAGATAAATGGTAAATATTTGTTTTCTATCCTTGATTATATTAATTCCTGTACACAGAGATAAAATGAATAGTGAGCAATATCAGTAAACGATCAACTCTAAACGATAAATGACCATTTGAAAGGCATAATGGTCATGTAATAATCCAGTATTGATCATTGTTTTGTTTTGCAGATACTAATTTGGTCTGATGAATAAAAACATCGACTAGCATCACACCTGGACACCTAAAACTCGCCAGGTTGTCAATACTAGGGTGTTGGTCACATAAGACAAAATCAAGACTGGGAGTGTTCTTGATATAAATACACAAAATTAATTTACTATAATTGTAATATATTTTGACTCTGTTCACAAAGTGAGTTCGGTCAATATGTGTTTCACCCAATAGATCAGAACAATTAAGGAGTGTACCAAACTCCCTACAGGTGTTACGTAACGGTTTGCCATTGTATTCTATGATTTTTGGGGAGAGTACGCATATTGTATACATGTAGTAATTTTAAAGGGTTTTTGTTTGGTTAGGTTTGATGCCGAAGTAACACATAGTATAGTTATATAACGGCGGTCACTTGACCAACTCACCGTTCCTGGAAAGGCTAGATTGAGCTGTTTACCAGATACTAGGTGCATTTTACAGTCAGTGACGAAAGATTACCCCGCCAAGTAATTGAACCTACGATCCCAACGATCAGTAGACGAATAGTTCATATCAGTGATAAATATGCCGACTTATTTTGTGAAACTATATAACAGCAGATACAGATTTATACTGTCAAAAAGCTGCGCAATAGTTTAACTTATAGATTGCTTGGTTTCATAAACAAACACAAAGAAAAACAAGAAATATCTTTAAAAAAGGTATTCGGCGTTGTGAAGGACTCATTTTGTTTGAAGTATAAATGTGTATGGTATTATCTTAATTTATTTTAATTCCCAAATAAGTAAAATATTTTTTTCGAGATCCACATATTGAAATTTTGGGACCTTAAACTTTTTCTAGACCCGCATATTGAAATTATAATTTACCGCCTAGTATATAAATCTTAACGGGCAAAATATCCATTTTTGGTGAAATAACATACAGTTGTTTTTCTATACTTCATTGCAGAATAAAATATAGGCTCTCTTTTATGCTCCAGTTAAATAACTCGCGCTAAAGCTCTTGCTTTTGACACACCAAGCTAGTGGATATGTTTAATTGAACGACAACGACGTAACCTCTCAAGAGCAATGCCTTTACCATAGCGTACATCTAGTTTACTAGGTCCATGAAACACGTGCATTTCATGTTTTGGCCTGGAAATTGCTACCAATGAGTAGAATACATACAAAACTACCCATATCTAGTACGTAAGTATAGATACGTCAAGAAATCACTTTACTTTAAAACCCGAAATTGTAGTTATGACGAGAATTTCAGTAGAAGACAGAGCGTGTGCTATTGGAACAAAGTGGGCACACCAGCTATTAAAATACGAAGTTGTAGACAACACGCTTTGAACATCAAATGCATGAAGTACATGTACATTAATTTTTTTTTACAATGGTTGTCAACTTTTTTAATAAATCTGACAGTAAATATAAAAAAGTGTTTTAACACATAAGTGCATCATAGAATTATTACATGTACATGTACCCGAAAAAAATACCGAGGAGTTAAAATGTTATTAAGTGTAAATGTTATAACTAATAGTTACTAGTGAACTTTACTAGAGTACAATACTTAATTATCAGAAAACCGATTGCCTAAGAGAACTTCACAAAATGTGGTCAGAACATTCTATAGACAGCATATATAGTTAACACTTCTTTCATGAGGTGAGACAAGCAATAAATTCTGAATACATTGATACTTAGTAAACTATATTGTCTGACATTTTTATAGTACTTAAACCAGTATTGTCATTACTTTTGTAAATCTATATTAAAACATGAGACACCTAACTATGCAGTGCACGATAAATTATGCTGCTTTCTGTTATAAGCACTTATTAAACTGTGATGTATGGTACCAGCACTTATTAAACTGCAGTCCAAGATGAATTAGGTCGCTCTCTGTAACCAGCGCTTTGTAAACTGCAGTGCACGGTGAATAAGGTCGTTTTCTGTTATCAGCGCTTAGTAAACGGCAGTGACGGTGGATAAGGTCGTTCTCTGTTACTAGCGCTTACATGTAGTAAACTGCAGTACACGCCTGCTCGGTGAGTAAGGTCTCTTTCTGTTACCAGCGCTGGTAAATTAGGTCACGTTCTGTTACCAGTGCTTTGTAAACTGTGGGGCAGGGTGAATTAGGTCGCTTTTTTGTTACCAGCGCTTAGTAAACTTCAGTGCATGATGAATTAGGTCGCTTTCTGTAACCATGCAGCGCTTAGTAAACTGCAGTGCACGCTTGCACGGTGAGTAAGGTCGCTTTCTGTTACCAGCTCTCAGAAATCTGCAGTGCATGAAACAAGCGCTTAGTTAACTGCAGTGCACGGTTAATTAGGTCGTTCTCTGTTACCAGCGCATAGTAAACGGCAGTGACGGTGGATAAGGTCGTTCTCTGATACCAGCGCAAAGTAAACGGCAGTGACGATGGATAAGGTCGTTCTCTGTTACCAGCGCATAGTAAACGGATGTGACGGTGGATAAGGTCGCTCTCTGTTACCAGCGCATAGTGCACGGTTAATTAGGTCGTTTTCTGTATCCTGCGGTTAGTAAACTGCAGTGCATTGTGAATAGGGTCGCTTTCTGTTACCAGCACTTTGTAAACTGCAGTGCCTGGTGAATTATGTTGCTTTCTGTTACCAGCTTTTAGAAACTGCAGTGCATGACACCAGCGTTTTGTAAACTGCAGTGCACGGTGAAGTAGGTTGCTTTTAGTTACCAGCGCTTAGTAAACGGCAGTGCTAGGTGAATAGGGTTGCTTTCTGTTACCAGCGCTTAGTAAACTGCAGTGCACGGTGAATAAGGTCGCTTCTTGTTTCCCGTGCTTATTATACTGCAGTATACGGTGAAATATGTCGCTTTCTGTTACCAGCTCTTAGTAAACTGCAGGTTATAATACTAGTTAGAAAACTATTTATTTTGAGCGTGCTTCAGTGACAGGTCATTTTCCTTCTTGAATAGAAAAAAGCATTGGTAGGTTTTCCATGGTGTTTGCAAAGAGTGAAAAACTGGCATTGGAGATGTGACTCGCAGCAAATATTACACATTTTTGTGCTTAGCCTCGCGTAGATGCCATGTACATATCTCACAAACATTGAAATACGTACAACTCTTTAAAACTCTGAGTCGAAGCGGATTTCTGATTTAATCTTGAAACCGTAACATTTGTGATGTCATAGTCACGTGATAGTGCCACCTTGTTGCCTGTGAACTAAAAATCAGGTATCGCATGGTTCTGACTATCGATATCAGCTTTACAAATGTAAGGGACATAACTGCGGTAGGTAAAACATTTTTTCCAACAGAGTTGTCCTTCTTAAAGCTATGCTTTCACCTTTCTCATGAAGTGGATAAAGAGTCATGTTTTTAAACGTTTATAAAACAACTCGACTTAAAGGTGTTTCCAATTGCACATGTGCTTTACTTTTATCTTACATTCGTTGTCTTAGAAAGCATAATAAAAGCATCACTTTATAATTATGTAATTTGACGGGTTTGAGCGCTTCTGTTAAAAGTAATAATGATAACGGCGCAGTACTTTCACCTTAGAGAAAAATATAAACTTTGTGAATGGCTCAATGCCAAACAGAGAGCCGTAGAAACACCCTCCCCCGCCAATTGAATTATTTATAGAAGAAAGTCTGCGTATGTTAGCCGATAACACACTTAGCCTGTTTTCCATATCGTCTGCTAGTTCCAGTAAATTCTTAGAATTATTCTATTATACATACGTATGCTAGTTATGATAGTAGCTATCTAATTGTGTTAAAGCCCCTTAATGAAGATATCTCCGATATGAAAAAAACTGTTATTAAACTGTGAAGTAATAAAATATAACATTCATTAGAAACATATGTCAAATAATTTTGTTTGCTAAATTTAAGTTTGAAAAGGAGTCAACTTCTTAAAATGGTGAAAAGCTTTCTTTTGGTTATGAGTATTTGAAATGTTATCAAACACATTTGTTAGTTTAATACTTGTTATTTTTTCGGCGCAGCTGTCTAAGCCAAATTTTGACCTATATTTTAAACCAAAACAATTTGCTCTACAATAGCTGTTTGCCAAATGAAATGATCTTCGGGTTTAGCGAAATGAATAAAAGATGTATGGTACCATTGGTTTTTTGTGATAAACAGGTGCGTAGCTCGGACCTGACAATTTACTCTGTGTATTATGGGTGACCCACTATGCTAATTGAATATATACGCCATGGTACGATCCTGGCGGTGTGACTGATCAGCGAGTATGACCATTTATACTTCAAAAAAAAAGAACCCTGCATGGCGGCGAATATCTTTATTAAAGATATTTCTTGCTAATTTTGCAGTCCATGTGCAGTGTTGGTCTTAGTATAGGGACTTTAAATAATTATCTTTATGAGAGTTATATCTTAACATATGTTTTCTTGAAAAGTAATAAAATACACTAAATATTGCTAAGACAACAAAATTGTTAAACGTATTCAGTAGCAGACGACTCAAGGGAAAAAGACTGACTGACGTTAATTGGTGAAAAAAATGCGCATCTTTGTACATACTACATGTTGAACTGAAGAATATGTAGATGCCAGGACATCATATTATCAAATATCTTACTCTAATTTAGCACTACAATATAGTGGAGTTTACGACAAAAATCGGTCGTAAGACCCTTGATAATACATGTACAATCACCCAGGTTCGTGCTTATAGGTAATCGCTATGGAATGGTTCACTTAAAACTTTACTGATAAGGACGTGGTCTAAAATTTGCCAATGTTCAGCCATTGCAAGATGCCCTTGTTTACATCACTTGACTGGCAGATATGCAACTTGACCAATGTGTGCCTATCATAGCAGACGGTCTGCTAGAACTACTTCCAGTATTTATATAAAAAGATTAAACCGTCCGCGTTTAGTCGCAAAATAGCGAGTAAAACCATACTTAAAGAGACAGAGACTTACTTATAATAGATAATTCTATGCATTTCAAGACTCGACTTTAACAAAAAATTGGACTTGCAAATTTGAAAAAATGAAAAAAAATCACACCAATTCTTTTCCCAAATTTTTATAGCATAAATAATTACTATTCATACATGCAATTTAAGACAACATTATACTGTATTTAACTGTAGATAGAACAAGGGCGTTCTTGTGGGATAGGCAAAGAATATCGAACATTTTTAAGATGAATCTTTAACCAATACTACCGATCTATCTGGCCATTTCAATGCTGATTTGAACCTTTAGACAATAATATTGTTGTCAAATTCAATTCGCAAAATTTTGGCGAGTTAAAATAAAAGTTACTGACAATTTTCAAAATCAACTCGCATTTTTGCGAGTATGCGAGCTTAAATTCGAGTCCTGATGCGTTTGTTATGTTGTACATATACGTGTAATTTAACATAGTGACTTGTTGGATCATAGGGTCCGTGTGTATTCTGTATTTATATTATTTTGTTCTTTATATAATATGTATTGTATCTTACACATGTCACTTTAATAAAATCCTTACTTATTTACTCACATATACTGACGGAACTATATGCGGAGTTCATACCTAAGGATTGGTTGATGCTTAAATCACGGTATACGTGTATTTATTTGTTTGGACTAATAGCTCCAAACAAATTAAAACGAATAAAGTTTATGTGCATTTCAAATTATAAAGACGATCATAAATAAAACACTAAATATAATATATTCAAATAGCATTTTTGGTTAATGTATTTGTTTTCTAAAATGTATAAAATCAATATTAAGAATAAATAGTTAATGTGTTTTACAAGTAAAATATTTTAAACGGATAAGATAACCTTTTACATTGTGTCATATGACATCAAGTTAAAATTTAAGCTTATTTGATATGTAAGATTAAGTATTATGACTAAATCTCTGTATTTAGTTTTATACCTGTTACTAGGCGTATACTTCCGACAGTGACTGACAACTGCCCCACGTGATTTAGAATCAGTGGTCAGACAGAGTACTTATTAATCGTACTTATTAATTATTTCACGATACAATTCCACCAAACCTCGCCAGGAAATCGAACTCGAAACACTTGATCAGTAGACTTGCGAGATACCGACGGTGACTGAGCTAGCCGAGTTGGCTTTGGCAATAATAAAAAGACACTGGCGTGGTGCCAAAGTAAGCACTATCGACTGCAAATCCATGTTCTTGCAGTCCATGTTCTTTTTCAAGGCGCAGCAGGTCAACATCCTTACTCATGACCATTCGATAATAAATACGGTAATTTCAATTTTCTCCAGAACATATCTATTTATTTGTCACAGTTTACATGGTTCTGTTCTTTAATTTTAATTTGCCTTCAGAAAAGGTAGTTGACCCCTTGTAGGAAGGGAAAGCGATTAGTGATAATAGAACGGCGTCAATAGAGATTGCTTAGTGATCTAGACGTTTAAAAACTTGTATATTAGATAATGGGTGAGTAAGAACAGAACAGAACATATATTTTATTAACGATTTTTACATCATCAATATACAGTTTAAACAATACAAATTACATTTGTTTGTTTGTGTATGTATGTATGCACAAGTATATATTTAAGAAAAGACATATTATAACCATTTTTATGTTTATAAGAACATAGCTATAAAGTTGGCAAGCGTGCATTACATGAATTTTATACCATAATCTCCAATTACTATTTTATATGTTTGTGAAGCGCTTTTGAAAAGAAAAGTATGAATAGAGCGCTATACAAATACGGTATATATAATTATAATAAATAATACGTATACTTTGCTTTCATCGTGTCCTTCATTGTTTTACAATTATTTAAAAAAAACACATCCAATGATCTTAAGCTCAACCATGATACAGTCTTAATGTTTTTTATCGTTATGGAATAATTTCAGTCGGTCACAAATTGAGATTTAAGCTTCAACTTAAGTTTTACACATAAACTAAATTGTTTGTACAATGTTTGTCAATACTTGATCAAATTTGGACAAAAGGATTAAATTTATAAGTTTATAGCAAGTTTTAACTTTATTTTTCTCCTACTCTATTATCTCATGACCTAGATTGACTTGTTTGGGAAAAATTAAGTGCAATTATTAGCTCAAAGTCTTGGAAATTATTTGTTAATATTAGGTCCATCTTTTAAAAATAATATTGCACAGTACCCACCAAAGGTTACGGTGGCATAGAGGTGACATGGAGAAATATTTAGTATACCGCTACAATTACGTGGCCACGCAGTAGCTTTTACGTGCGAGAGTTGTCGAAATTGGCGGCCATTTTTCGACAACTCGCATTGGTCAATTATAACGTGCGCACGTAAAGCTATTGCGTGGCCACGTAAACGTTATTGCGTGCGCACGTAAAAGCTACTGCGTGCGCACGTAAAGCTATTACGTGGCCACGTAAACGTTATTGCGTGCGCACGTAAAAGCTACTGCGTGGCCACGTAATTGTAGCGGTATTTTAAATATTTCTCCATGTCACCTCTATGCCACCGTAAAAGGTTTAGAGGCATTTTCAATTTGTAGGCCTACTGAATAGTTTATATCCAAAATTTGATAACCGTTTTATTTTAAAATTGTTTTTAGTTTTGCTTTATTTTTTGGTCATCATTATACATATAACTGAGACTACAAAAATAGCATAAAAACTATGTTATGGAAAATGAATACAATAAACTTGATGTTTAAGCTTTAGAATGCCTAACGCTTAATATAATAAATATGCTGCATCCATGCAATTTGTTTTTATTTTATCACAAACCATACTTACATAATATTAAGAATAATGATTCTACGAAAACAATAACCAAACTTCAAGAATTGCAGTAAATTTCTTTTTTTCTCTAAAATTTTGATGGGCACAGTATATTAAAAATGTATAGACTATTACCCACATATACGCAATGTTATGCGTTCACCATTTAACTTAATTTACGTCAAATTTTGTAAAAAGGGGAATTTGAATCTAAGTATTGTCAATTAAAAATTGGTCAGATAAATGTTGAGTTCAATAAACTGGTATCAAGTAAAATAGGTTAAGTTGTCCGAGATATTATCAAATTACCTTCTTCTTTCGGATTTATCACATTTTTGGATGGTTTGTTTTTTTTGTTTGTTTTTTTTTTTTAACGTCGTATTCAACACATATTTAGGTTATATATACGACGGCCAGCTCTTCCTACTACAGGTTTCCTGAACACTTTTCTATCGCCAGAACTAACTTACCCTACCACGAGGCCGACACCTCATGTATAGGGTATGACCTACCGCGACCGGGCTCGAACCCGCGTTCTCCGGATTCGAAGTCAGACATGCTAACCACTACGCCACGGCCGCGGCTATTTTTTGGATGGATTTAACGCCGTAGTAACGCTTAGAATTGGTTGTATAACGGCGGCCAGTCAACCCACCCACCGTTCTTGGAGGGCTTAATATCTTGTTTAGCTGTTTACCAGTTATAAGACCCATACCTTCATCAGTGACTGACAACTGCCCTTCATGATTTAGAAGCTGTGGTAGGAGCACAATACAAGTATGTGCGAGTACATGAAGTGTTATGTAAATAGATTGTAATGTTTGGTCGAATTGGTCATTCTTTTGCAGCGTCTGTCTGGTACTAATGAACAAATGACAATGCCCCAACGTACATCGATAACTTCAGCTTATATGGAAATACGTACAGAGATAAAGTGGACTAGTCCAACATATAGTAGAATTAAGCTATTGTTAGATAACATTACATTGTAAGCATTAACCCTGTTATTTAAATACTCGATATTTTGCTCGATAATCCCCGTACATAGATGCAGTTAGCTAGATTTATCGTACTGTACAGAAGTACTGTAGTGAGTATTTAAATCAGCAGGGTTAATGTATGCACCACAAAAAGTTGAATAGAATTCAATATAACCATACAAGTACATAAAATGAGACAAGTTTCCTGAGATTTGACCTATAATGTCAACATTTACGTAATAATTGAAAACAAAGATAAATATTGATATATATTTACATGGTGACTTATAGTTTGATCTTTTATGGTGACAGTTACTATCACGTCAATCCGATCGTATTATCTATGGTAGGCTTTTCTATTGTATACATATCAATATTATTAAAATCAGATGTTATGTACGCTACCGATGTAAGAGTTGATATATATACTTTCGTCTTTGGAAGACTTCGACCACTTTTCGTAGTAAATGAACAAGGAGATCCGAATATGGCGACTACGGGGTTAAACCTCACAAAAAGACAGAGATTTAGCCTTTCCTGGAATGAATGGTGAGTACGTTGACTGTCCACCATTATATGACCTATACAATGTGTGGCTACGGCGTTAAACCCAACAAAATATCCAGAGACTTAGCTTTTCCAGGAATGGATGGCAAGTACGTTAACTGACCAAACTGTGATATAACCTATACAATGTGTTGCTACGGTGTTAACCCCAACAAAAAAGCCGGATATTTAGCCTTTCGAAGATGTGTGAGTAGGTTGACTGACCCCCATATCATATTATGATCTATACAATTTGTTGCTACGGCGTTAAACACAAAAAAGCCAGAGATTTAGCCTTTCGGGGAATGAACGTTGAGTAGGTTGACTGTCCACTGTGATATAACATATACAATATGTGGCTACGGCTGTAAACCTAAACCCCAAAAAGAAGAAAAGGAAGTATTCGTACTCCCACTAGTCTATACACACTTCTAACCATATAACAAACATAAGTATGAACAGTGTATACAAAATACAGCAGTAAAGAATGAAACAATAGTATTATAACATGGCACAATGTCTTGTAAATACCAGCAAATACCACAATTCTTATATCATAGGCTATATTCAAAATGATATTTACAGCCCTCAAGTGTTAGGTATACTTCGGGTTGGAACATATTCAAAGTGTTTCAATATAAACATACTTAGTGATTATAGTGAATATTTCTAGGATCTGTATGTCTTATGTTTAGAGAATAATCACTCAATATGAATTTCTTATGGCTTTGTTCTCAATAAATCTGAATATTTGAGGCTCCACGCCATTTCCGCAACATTAGGTCTAACCGATTAGCGCCGTTGGTCACACGTTTGACTACTTGGGGTCGTGGGGTTTCCATGCAAAACCTACATGTATATAAATCCTGACGTGGAACCCATGACTCCAGGAAGAATAGTAAAAAAACCCAAAAAACACTTTTTCAAACTTGAACTTGGAAAGCAATATAGTGTGACATGTTCATTGTGTTTCTATACAAAATGTATATGGTATTCTTAACTTCAAGTTTTAAGACAAAGTTCGTGTCTGTTGTTAGTGAATATAGCCTCGCACAGTTGCTTTAAACAAACGCGGTCGATCGTGCCCGAATCGTTAAAGATGATTCCGGAACCTTGTGAGTCGTATTTGCTCTTAATCGCAGTTCAATTTTGTATATCTAAAAATTAAGTTTTAATTCGTTATTGTTTAATACTATTTGATAGAATATTCAAAAAAGTATAAGTAATGGCATTTTATAGAATAAGTTTCATGCTTATGCACGTTCACTGACTTTACAGCATTACGCCTGGTCATTGGGCTACTGGTATCTATATATCAATCTCCCTGGGGGAGTATTTCACTCCGCTTAGTGCAGCCGACAAATTGACGCAACGGAATTATACCACTCTCGCAGGTACCCATTTACACCTGAGTGGAGCTAGGAAATCGCAGAAAATTAGCAGTGCCCCTAGTGGGATTCGATCCCATGACCTCTCGATCCCTAAGCGCGCGTCCTACCACTAGACCACTGCTCTTATTTACATTCATAGTAATGATTCCTAATAGTTTACAATGACATTTGCTGATGAATTTAACACCTGGCAAATGTTCATAAAATTGGATGTAGCGTTCAGAAATATTACCTAGGATTTTTTTCACGAATAACTTTCTCAGCTGACACCGCTGAGATGTTTATCTGATTTGAATACATGCTAGCAAATGTACCTTCACAAGCGAAGAGCTTCTCACCAGCATATAAGATTAATTGAAATCAACTTTATGGAACCCCAAAAAAAACCAAAATCAGTATGTCATTATTTTTGCGATTTCAGTTTTTAAGGAAACTTTTGATAAAAGTGATATGGTTATAATAAAACTCTCGTTTCTCAGCCGCTTAGTTAGTGCTTAGTTAGTACTTAGTTAGTGCTTAGTTAGTGCTTAGTTAGTGCTTAGTTATGCTTAGTTAGTGCTTAGTTAGTGCTTAGTTAGTGCTCAGTATGGCGGACCGTTTTACTATCATACTAAGTGACCATAAGTGAACTATGTTTTATAAAGCTTTCTCCCAAAATAAGGAGATATCACTATCATTTAAGAGATATCTCTTAAGTTATCAAGATATCTCTAAGAAAAAATAGCTATTACATATGGTGGCATATTTCTGCCACCAGATAACCACATAACATACCAGATAATTATCTGGTTAACTAGTTACGTAACTAGTTAACCAGATAATTATCTAGTTAATTAAGTAGTTAACTAGTTACGTAACTAGTTATTTTTTACAATAAAGAAAAGATCATAACAGGAAAAAAATGCAAGTTAGTGCTTACATCTGCCATTGTGTATTATTTTACCATTTAAATGCTAAGTGGTTAACTAGTTACGTAACTAGAAAACCACTTATTTAACTAGTTAATTATCTGGTTAACTAGTTAGGTAACTAGATAACCACTTACCAGTTAGCGATATTTCGTATAAGTGGTAAGTAGATAATTAACTAGATAATTAAGTGATTTTCTAGTTACCGTAACTAGATAACCACTTAGCGATTATAGTTAAGTGGTAAGTGTTTATCTAGTTACGTTAACTAGAAAACCACTTAATTATCTAGTTAATTATCTGGTTAACTAGTTACGTAACTAGTTAACCACTTACCACTTATACAAAATATCACTAACTGGTAAGTGGTTATCTAGTTACGTAACTAGTTAACCAGATAATTAACTAGATAATTAAGTGGTTTTCTAGTTAACGTAACTAGATAAACACTTACCACTTAATTATAATCGCTAAGTGGTTATCTAGTTATATAACTTTCTTCATTTGCTTTTCATTAATAAGCTTTTATATGCAATCGACAAATTAAGCATTTGTTTGATAAATAAGACCAAGTTTTTGAAAATCGACCAAGAAATAAAAACACAAGAGCCCGTTGAATAAGATCGGTCATTTTTTTCTTGGTTTCTGAGTTGACAAGTAGCATACCTTTACTATAAAGATGTGTGTGTATAAAAAAGATTTTTTTTGGGGGGGGGGGGTGGGGACTGTTTTGTGACGGCAGCCTGTGAATTGTATGCGAGAGAACTTATCTTCTTAAATTAATCGGACACCTGCAGTCTGCATCGCGTAATCTTTGGATCTTTACTATCGAATCTATCGTTTAAATTATTTTGTAAACTAGTCAATCGCTGTGGTCGTTTACTGCCATTCCATCGATTGGAAAACCATCAATTTTGAAATTATTGCATATGTACAGTATTCGATGTCAAATGAACATTTTTGTCTTCAATATCTGTATAGTCGCTCAAACAATGTGAAATTTAATTATGTTTGTCTCGTTGCTTAAGCATTTCGCTAGGTATCGCTTCGTAGCGAAATCCTAGGAAACGACTTGCTACAAGATATCGCTTCATTTCGCTACGTAGCGAAAGCTAGCGAAAAAAATCTTCGCTACCCTAGAGCGCTTTAACAAATCAAAATGGCATATTCTGTTGTTTTATTGCTGATAATATATAAACGCCCAAAAAAGTTATTTAACAATTAAAACTTCATTTCGCTTCTGACTGCTTTTGTCCATTTTGCCCCTAATTCTCTATTGCGTGTTTTAGTCATACCTGCAGTAAACCGTATCATGTTGCTCTATTGCCGGATGAAAAATCAAATCTATGGAAATAAGTAGCAAGCGATTATCAGGATAATATATTAGCCGAAAACATCCGAATCAAATTTTGCAGTAATGATATGCGGAGTGGATCGGGGTTTTAGCTTAGATTCAATGATTGGAGCTGAAATTACGGTTTGTTAACTCTGGAACGATGTTCAGAACATCGTTCCAAAAAGGAGGACACAAAAGAAATCATGAACTGCTCCTACCATGGTCATCAGATTCTGACGACTCCAATATACCACCGGCCTTTAGGCCGGCGGTAAATAACAATGATAACAACTGCAGTTTAAATAATGATGACAACAAATTTGATTATAAAAATAACAAATATAAATGATAGTAAATACATCAAATATTATATAAAAACGTAGACAACATCATTATAACAACAACAGCAACAAAAACATTAAAAATGAAAACACCAATACACCATGCATTATCAGTATTCTTTATAATATCACTCAACACAATAAACATGTTTGTTGAACGTATACCAAGACAAATAGTTCTCTCAGTCTACAGTTATGACATTTTCTGGATTATGATGCCAAGGAATGCATCATAATAATATAGATACAGAAAAGGCGATAAGACATGAGTTTTAAAATGAATTATGAGGCCAGTTTCCTAAGCCATTCGCTAGATAGCGCTTATCCCCCTGGTACCCTCAATTTGATATCACATACTTTAGTCTTATTACTTTTGGTGTGAGAAGGATACCAGAGCAGAGGACAAAACGGTAGCTAGCGATTTCTTTAGAAAACTAGGCAATGCAGGTAGTATTACACAAACTAATAGTTAAATAACTAGTGAAGTGTCTCTGTTCTATTCTATACGACCATCAATGAACCTAATGTCATATAAATTCATACTTGTATCCTCATATGGTGATTTTCCTCAGAGGGGTGCATCTTATTTAAAAGCACACTTAGACTAAAACCTTCATTTTTGGCAATACATAATTTTATACAACCCATTGTTGATTAGAAGCAGTTAATGTTTTGCATTACAGTTTTGCCGTTGTTTTCTGTTACTCATTGCATTAACACGAATACAACTTGAGGCATTCAGACAGAAGTACTAAATAATGTTTTAATTACTAAATGCATGTACGGAAAGTTTTGTGATAAATACTATGATCGTGAGTTGTTTCATAAATTAATAACTGATGGTGAAGAATAAATAAAACTTATTTCAGGAGGTATAAAATAGTATGTCTTTTCAAGTTTTATAAAGTATTAATTGTACTATGTTTTTATGACTGTTTAGTTGGTGTAATGTTAAAGCGTTCTACCATTACAAGCATGATTGACTAAGGGCATGCTGGTTTATCCGCCTTACTAATAAACTATGCAACCTTTATTTGCAATACTGCGATACCTTTGGAATGGATTGGTTTATTTTAATGTTTACACAAACACGTAATGTTATATTGTACGAACTATAAATTACATTGTAACACATAGTAAATATCGTTTTAACATTCTATAAATCTGTTATATGAATTAACCTAGACAAATCAGCTATCTGGTTGCACTATTAAGATATTGGGCTACAGATGCTAGAAATAAACGTCTGAGGTATGGAATAATTATGTCGTACATCAAACTTATCGAATTGTACCAACGTTTGGTTTTTGTCTGTAAATTTATACTGATATTTTTTTAAAGACATCTAAATTAGAACCCTCAGTTTTTGGCACTACAGTAATTGAACGTGTATTTTAATCAATGGTATAGCTATATATAGGCATACATCCATCTTTTAACCATTCATACTTTATAATACAACTGTATTTAACTTTAAGTCTAGTACTGCTTGGGAGCTTGGAGATAACCAGTCGTGGTCAAATTGACCTTAGTAACTAGGTTTGCTACGAGATATGTAAAACGCACAGATAAGCCGCCCGGCTAGCTCAGTTGGTAGCACGCAACTCTACTGATCGAGGGGTCGTGGGTTCGATTCCCGGGCGGGGCATACTATCGTGGAGCTTGGTCATGAAATTATTTCTACGGCCAATCTCCCTCAGTATTTGTTATCATTATTATATGTGTGGTACATTTTGTCAATGGTCAATGCAAGAATAGTACCTATTAAGATAGGATAGTCTGGTAATCACTGCACTCTTAAGAGTACAACAAACTTACCTATAACAACTAGTGTTATTCGGTCATCCAATGAGTTTTATATATAACTGAATACAAAATTATATAGTTACTGTATTTGTTATCATTTTTTCACGTGTTGTATTTGTAATGGGTGCTGTATTTGTTATCATTTTTGTGTGTCCTGCAATTATTATCATTATCATACAAGCTGCGTTTTGATATACTCGGTAAGCATTATAGCTTCAAAATTTATGTCAATTAGGTCAATTTTTGCATCGTATGTGTCTTATTATTTTGTTATATATATATTGTTCAGAATTGTCTTATGTCTGGTTATTGATAAGTGATGACTTCCGCTGTTGGACTCCAGTCAGTAGAGTTTTGTTATTAGATAAGAGCACTCACTTCAAATGTGCAGTTAAGAATAATGTGTAATTATACTTGTTATTGAATTAATATGGAATGGTTCCAAGAGACAAGGGGTAATATAATATATGAGATCACTTAGTGTTTTATTCTGCAATGCAGAAAAATGGTACACATTTATGCACGCTAAATTTTGTGTACTTAGATATTGTTTGGTTTTATTGGTAGATCTACTTGTATGTTGAAGTGTTCTTGGCAAGTTTCAATGTCGCATGTATGGTTAATGCATACTTAATATGACTTGTGTTTCATCATAAATGTATAATGATCTGTAGAGGCATCAAATGCATGATATCTGAATGAAAATAGATATCACTTTCATTTATCTCTGTTTCAATTTGTGATAGCTCTTTTTTCATTAAGATAGCTCCATAACTTCAGAGTTATTAACCGAATGGAAATAAATATCACTTTCATGTGTCTCTGTTTCAGTGTGTGATAGCTTTTTTTGCATAAATATATCTTGATAACTTAAGAGATTTCTCTTAAGTGATAGAAATATCTTCTTACTTTCGGATGAAGCTTTGTGAAAGATAGTTTACTGGTGGTCACTTAATATAATAGTAAAACGAACCACCATACTGAGCATTAACTAAACGCCTAACTAAGAAACGTGAGTTTTATAAGATCACTTTTATCAAAGGTTTCCTTAAAAAACTGTAATCGTAAAAATAAATAACAAATTGATTTTGATTTAGGGTTGGTTTCAATTAATCCTGTATGCTGGTGTTAAGCTCTTCTCTTGTGAAGGTACATTTGCTAACATGTATTCAAATTAGGTAAACATCTCAGCGGTGTCAGCTGAGAAAGTCATTGATTTTTAATTATGCAGGGCAGTTGTCAGTCACTGACGAAAGTATGTGCTAAGTAGTTGGTTAACGGCTAAATCCAGGGGTTTTCACCTTGGAACGGACAGCGGCAATATAAATGCCACTTGAGTTTTAAACCAGATTCTAGAGTTTACGAACCTTACACTTGTCCCCCAAAGGTTCAAAAACAACCAATAACAAGTTGTCTTAAAGATTGTTGAAGATTTTTGTTTTGAATTCAAGGCAAAGGTCATTGTGTCAGATCATGAGCGTTTCTAAACGTTCAGGAAAGTATAAGTTATTTAGTTATTTTTCCCCCCATCATAATCAAGATTTAACCTTGGACACTCAACGATTCTTATAATGTGGAAATCTCTTGTAAACAGGGGAAACATTATAGCAATGTCAGAATATTCACAAAACAAAAATATTTGAAATCATGCGCGAAATGATGCGCAGTGACACATTGTTGCGCTCGTTTAGATTAACAGCAGGGGTACTGGAACAATTACACAGCTCATGAAATCAGCGTACTTGATTCATTTGATCGACAAATTAAGAGAAAACATGCTACAGACAGTTTGAGGCAAATAACTACATTTCTGAAATATTTTCTTACCCTCGGAGATATTCCAAGATGTGATAAGTACGAGTAGGTATTCAAGAGGACATTTTTTGTGAAACATTGACATATGGTTATAATGGCATTTTCTAAAACATGGAATGATGTAGCTACAATGGAATGGTGAATACTTCAAGGGTATAAGGTCATATCAGATGTATTTTGCCACATACATTTCAAAATGTAAGCAAATATACTTAATGTTACATTCTACCGCTGAGATATATTTTTGCTGGGTTTATCATTAAACGAATAACTATTTTGTCAAAAACATCATTAGATACAACTTTATACGCTTTAGAATATGGTGAATTTTCTGTAATAGACAGGTTATGTTTTCGAAGTGTTGAACTGACCTTGTTGCCAGGCCAAAATCTCTAGACCTACGTATTTATCTACTACCTGGCACACACCTTTGTCATTTGCGGACAAATGCCCAACTTTATACAGATTCGATAAAATGGTCGTCGACAAATCTGTTCATGACTAAACTTCATGAAATCTTAAAGATCCCATCTAAAATCATACCCATAAACCTTGCATTCGGCGTCAGACGCCTACCACTCCACCATATTCACTTCAAACCCTTCCACTCCATGTTTTAGAATATGCTTTGCCATAAAAAAATTGATAGTGACGGGAATGTAAGGACGGTGGCATTTGTTTCACATACTTGGCAGATTGTACCTGCCAAAATATTTATGTATGATAATCTTATCCCTTGGAACATATAAATGTAGTTCATTTTAGTCTGTGCACTTTTTAAACAGGAGCAGTGGGCCAGTGCTAGGGAGCGCGCTTAGGAATCGAGAGGTCCCTAGTTCGATCCCCAATAGGAGCACTGCAAACTTAATTGAGCTAGAAATTAACCTAAAGTTGTTACACTCCATCAAGGTGTAAATGAGTCCTATAAGGAATCGCCTGCCTGAAGATGATTTCAATAATCATGGAATATCATACAAGATTGTGAAGTCGGTTGAACATGTATATGGATGCAGACTCGAAACCGCACTTTAACTTTAAGACGAACTTTTTCCACTGTCCAGGTATTTGAAAATAAAGTCATGATTTATCATACCAGTGCACCTTTATTCTATCACCGACATGATTCTATGCATTTTAAAGCCACCATATGAAGATATATTCATTTGCAACAGACATGAAATACGTTAATGAACAGAAAGCAGTATTCTACGATTTATGTATGACTATATTTCACCATGTATCAACACAATTGAAACCAATATACAAAGCTATTTTCTAAGACATTAAAACTGTCTTAAACGATAGAAGTCATTAAAATATAAAACTATTGTCTTAAGTACTGGCATTCAAAATCTTACTTTCGGTTTCGTTCTACTTTCACTTTGAAAGGGTTGAAGTAAACGCACTAAAATACATTTGAAAATATTTTTTATCAAAAACTAGTCATTTAAAATAATGTAAAACACACTTGAAACAGTTAAAGCTTTATTTAATTTTGCAGTCAATATGCAGTCTTAGTCTTGATATAGGGGCTTTAAGTATTTTTTTTTTTCAAACTTAAATATTACTCTAAATATTAAATTCCGAAAATGTTTAGTTAATTTTCACAGCACATTCACCTCACAGTTTCACGCATTCCATTTATTTGTCTTTACAGTATAAATTTCATAGATTTCAATCTTTAAGGAAAATAAAGCATTATTATCTAATTGTAACGCGATGCAGGAGTATTCTCTATAAAAACAGAACATACATTTACCGTTGTTTAACTTGCAGAAAATTACTCTAAAATAAAGTACAACATTTTAAAATAAATATTATTTTTCTAAACATACAAAATAAATATAGCATATTAATCAAAGCGCTGAAAGCATCAAATTGAGATGCAAGTGTGAGCTTGTCTGCTCAAAAGCGGACATCCCATAATGTTCTACTTTTCTATATTTGTTTGTGGTGTCAATTTTATAATAAAATACTAATAACAATAATAACAATGATGACAATGATGATAACAATGATGATAACAATAATAACAATGATGACAATGATGATAACAATAATAACAATAATAACAATGATGATAACAATAATAACAATGATGATAATGATGATAACAATGATGATAACAATAATAACAATGATGATAACAATAATAACAATGATGACAATGATGATAACAATAATAACAATAATAACAATGATGATAACAATAATAACAATGATGATAATGATGATAACAATGATGATAACAATAATAACAATGATGATAACAATAATAACAATGATGACAATGATGATAACAATAATAACAATAATAACAATGATGATAACAATAATAACAATGATGATAACAATGATGATAACAATAATAACAATGATGACAATGATGATAACAATAATAACAATAATGACAATGATGATAACAATAATGACAATAATAACAATGATGATAACAATAATAACAATAATGACAATGATGATAACAATAATGACAATAATAACAATGATGATAACAATAATAACATTAATAACAATGATGATAACAATAATGACAATAATAACAATAATGACAATAATAACAATGATGATAACAATGATAACGATAATGACGACGATGACGAAAAAAACGATAATGACGATGATGACAATGGTGACGACGATGACGATGATGACAATAACGATAATAATAATAATAGCTCTAACAAATATATAAACAATAATTATAATCAAATAATAATAATTTCATTTTTGCCTTTTGGCTTTGTGACAAGTCTGTTTTTTACTGTAACTTTTCGTGATTGCTTAATCCCCCTCATTGAAAAGGAAATGCTGATGAAACAAGAACTTCCGTAACTGATCAGTATATTTTTACAGAGTGCATATCTGTTTTTGTGTGATCTTGGAAAAGGTCAAAAAGATAATAAAATAATTTTTTATGAGATCTTATGAAATCTCGCGATATTTGATTCAATTTTACACGTGGCTTGATATATTATAAATTCTATGATTGATAGAATGTCTGCGATCAAGTAATACACGTCATGTAGTGTAAGAATGGGGAAATAAATTTCTCTGCTATAAACTGTTGGGTATACCCAGCATCCATTTCTGATCTGTAGTAAACTTGTCGCGATTCTTGTTAATGATATCTTGGTTCAAATCGATAAACAATGATTGAAAGCCACTCGTTTAAAGATTTGGTAATGTTTTTATATTTTGATTTTTTTTCTCTCAGTGTCTGTAATTTTGTAAAGAAAATAAGATCATTATATTTAAAACAAACTGACCTTTAAAATTTATACTGGGTTTAACACCGCGTCAATGCATTTTTAAGGTTATTTTACGACGTCCAGTGCACCTAACCTAGCTTTCCTGAACCCTTGTCTATAACCAGTTTCATTACCCTTCCAAAAGGCCGGAAACTTCACCATATACCTAATTAACGGAGGAAAATTGATATTACAGTGTATTGTCAAATTTTCATGGAAGGTTATAACCTCCCCGGATGGGAGTCAAACCCGTACCCCATTTGGGAGACAAAAAAAGTAATATAAAACGCACCAAAATCATCACCTATACCGGTAATAACAAGGGGTAAAATTTATACATACAATCACCATCTTTTATAGATGTATGTCAATTTGCACTAAAATTGTCATTTTCAGAATACCGGTTAACTGCTTCTACAATGCTTCTATGCGTGTGTCATAGTTATGTTTGGAAAAGTTCATAAGTTGCACTATTTTGCAATAACTAAGGTGGTCTTTAAAGGAATATACAGGCTACGACTGTGCCAAAAGTATAGAACCAAGTTTAGTCTTAAGTATAAAGAACGTAAGGAATCACTTACTAATAACATTTGTCCTTTATAACATTCAACTGAACGAATTAAAACTTGTGGCATACACATTGTTGAAAACAAAAATAAGATACTTAGGGAATCACCAAGCTATTTATAGATTTGCTATATGTCGTACTTGCTGAAATTAAACATTTTCATTGGTCGCTTCTTGCCTTTTAAACATTCTTAGGCGGTTAGGATATTTTTTATAGAATTATACTAATGTTGCACAATAACAAGCTCTAGTATCTTCTCATCAGTAAATGCATATTTTAACACTAATCTATTTTTAGCTAACCTGACCAACGTGGGTCTAGTTAGGAAACACCCCAAATATTACAAAAAATAAAGAAATAATTTGCCAAGTAATATAACAGTGTGTCTGTTGCGTTCACAGTTATAAAAATATAATTCAAAATCAGTAAATATGAAGTTGAATTTTTGCCTTGCAATTCCTTTAAAGCGAACTTCTACTAAAGTAATTTTATGCGAAAAACTCTGTCTTTATAGAAACTACTCCTTGTATTTTTTGTATCCAGTTTGTGAAACAGTCATGTTATTATTTCAATATTTGTAAGACACAACTTTATACAAGTATTGTTAAATATTATTCAAATGTCAGAGGCACATACTTTAACCCCACAGATTTAAATACTCGATATATGTCCGATAATACCCATCAATAAATATGGATACATCTTTTATATATCGTAAGGAGTCCTACATGAGTACTGTAGAGTGCATTTAAATCAGCGGGGCAAACATATGTGCTACTGACAGTTAAATAAAATTTAACCAAATGTACAGTCATGTAATTTTCTTCAACACAACGGTTAGTTTCTCTAAAGTCGAGGACAACAGAACTTAAACAGTCGTACAAGCACGTGGGAGAGATTGTTGTTTGTTGACGAAGTACGATACATACAAAATAAAACACACCAGCCACATTCCTATTTATATCACATTATTAAAACGTCAATAAAAACCTCAGAGATGAAACATTTTTTCGAAAGTTATACCTGTACCAGCTTTTCACAAGAATCTTATGGCAACGGTTTTTGATAATTAGGCTTACACCAACTTTTCTTTCATGTTTTACGTTAAAATTGGATGTTACTCGATTAAAACATACATGATAAAATATCAAATCTGAAATTTTCATGGTAAAGAAATTAAAATTTAGAAATGACGTCAAATTAAAAGATTCCTGACGTCATATTGTAAAAATATGTTGTCGTGTTACAAGTGTTGAGTAAAATATCTCTAGATATAAAAGAATAAAAGAAAATACATAAGAGAATGAAAATATTAGCCAATTGATCTTTTTTCCAAAACGTGAGCTCGTGGCAATACCACACTTGAAAATATGATTCTGACCTTATTCGCTGAAATTTACCAAGAACTTACAACATGTCGAAGAATATCCTCTATATGATAATGATGATAACAAAAAAAACAACGTAAAAAGACGTCAAATTAAAATATAAACAACGTCATATTATAACAATGTCTTTATATGACATCTTAATATAAGATACTGACCTCATTATCATCCATGTCTCCCAACCAGAATATTTTATGGTGGTGTTGTGTAACTCCCATTGAAATGTTACATTTTTATTTGAGTACCAACCATGGACACGTGTTTGTTTGTAAAAGTTCCTTAATTTAAATATCCAAAATATAAACAGTAAAACTACCTCCAGCCATTTTGTACTGATGCCAAAATTATTATATCACTTATTGTCGCATTCAGCAGCGGAAATTCACCACTATGTAGGCCAACCTTAGTCCAAAACGAAATATTGAAAAAC
The DNA here is from genome assembly GCA_025267735.1 of Mactra quadrangularis. NCBI lineage: Eukaryota > Metazoa > Mollusca > Bivalvia > Venerida > Mactridae > Mactra > Mactra quadrangularis. The sequence continues at coordinate 5,920,905 of CM046305.1, forward strand.
ATTAAATATTATCCTACTTTATACTGAAGCTTTTACAAAACGGTCAAATTCTAGAAAATAACGAGTTTCGCTGTCTCAAACTATAGTTAGTTAGGTTTTTATTCACACATTGTGGAATATATAAAAAACTATAACGAAGCTGATGTTCACCAGCATGTAACTAAGTCCATATTAAACCAAGGCATTAAAATAATGTAAACCGTTTAACAATATCAGTAAAATGCTTTTCAGTCCCTATTCACAAGTATGTTCTAACTCCATTAACAAGAAACTACACAACGTAAACTGTACATAGAACTGCTATGAAGAAGTTAGATTACAATTTGGAACTTCAATAAGTTTCTAAAACTTTTTTTCAAACATTATTAGACTCGCTGTATAACTTCACGCAATTCTCTTTGTAGGCCTATCCAATAGAAACTAATACACTATTTGTAACATAGACATCATAGACTATACCCACAGGTATAAGATTAAACTAAAAATTATCATCAAAAAAATAAATCCAAAATTTATCACATTCACAAATAAATATTCAAAAAATAAAAAAAATAAACAAAAAATAATCCTATAGACAAAACACTAAAATATCATAACTTCCTATTTTCACATAATCTTACATCATTTGAAACAAACGAACACGATTAAGAGATAAACGCGTGGCGTGTTTCATTTCACATTCACAGAAGGGTTAATAACATAATGCTATGTTTACGTTATGAACAGTCTGCATCCGCGGACGCTGTAACATATTTATAAAATCACACGGCGCACGTGTGAATAGCGAAGTCGTACGATTGGCACTAAGTATGCTATATGTTACGCATAACCAAATAATTTGTCTTTTTCATGACCGATGCGTTATTCCAAAGCCTATATCTATTTTAGAATCAAGTAATTAATTATAACCTGGGTCGGTAGTGCAGTTGGTAGCGCTACGGGACTTCGAATCTAGTGTCCCTGGGAGGGGAGGGATCGGATCCAAACCGGGGAGGTTACCTTCCAAGAAATGACAATTTTCCTCTATTACAGTATAACCTCTACTAAGTAGCCTTTTACAGAACAAATCCTTTAAACAACAACGGCTTTTGATATTTCCCATAGGTGTAATTTCAACTAAGTTTAAATAACCTCTGCTGAGCAACAACCTCTGAACCGCTATGCACTTTAGTCCCGCCCAGTGGGCGGTGTTAAAAAGGTGTTTTACTGTAATAAGGTATATGGAGAAGTTGCCGGCTTTATGGAAGGTTAGGTGAGTACTGGTTAAAGAAAGAGTCCAAGAAAGCTAGGTTAGGTGCGCTGAACGCCGCAAATGACCAAAACTGTGTTATCATGGCGTTGAACACAGTATATTTAAAAAGTAATTAATTAGCATATATATATAAGAAAAACACATACTTAATAATTAATTCACGAGTTACGCATGTTGCTGATTAATTTCTAAATTTATTGTACAATCTCGTGTCTATATTTGATATAATATTCACTATATAATATGTAATCTAAACGTAATCAACTTGATTGATATTTTGAACTTGAAGTGGAAAGACCGAAAGTACCCTTTGCAGATGGTCGATAAAGTATTGGGTTTGTTTTGATAAACGCTTAGTCGATAGCGCAGTTGGTAGCGCGCCGGGATTTGGAATCCCGTGTCCCGAGGGGGTTACGGGTTCGAATCCCACCCGGGGAGGTTATATCCTTCCATCAAAATGAGACTATAATGTTAATTTTCCTCCATTGATTAGATAATATGGATAAGTTTTCCGCCCTTGTGGAAGGGTAGGTGAGTACTGGTTATAGACAATGGTCCAGGAAAGCTAGGTTAGGTGCTCTGGACGTAGTAAAATGACCTAAAATGTGTTGAAACGGCGTTAAATCCAATTAGAAAATAACAGATGAACGCTTAGAGCACGAAGTTTTCGCAGTACGCAGACAAAAATCAGAAAAGGGTTGTCTATACATGTCCTACGAAACCAATCAGTCATCGTAATAAGAATATAAAAATGGTTGCCCGAACAGGTCATTTTAGCAGCAAGCACTATATCTTGTTTTTTAAAATTTGGTTGTCTAAAAGAAATTTTTAATTGCCCGAACTAGAAATTGGTTGTCATGGGCAACCAGACACCCACTAATTTCGCAGACTGTAAGCAACAAAATTTATTTGTGCTGATAAACATAAAACGTAGTACACACTACACATAAGTACGTGTAAGAAAATGTCAGAATATACCGTAAATCATTTCTCAGATGATCAACTTGTAAAAAACATCGGTCCTTGATATCAACTAACAATGGCTCCAGTAATACGCCAGGAAAAAACAACAGTGGTGGTGTTTTTACCGTTGTTATTACCGTACATCAAAATGGCGATGATATATATAAAAACTAGTCTAATTTTTGTACAACAAAAACACAGCCCAACAGTAGGCAGAAATCATCACATATACAATGTTGTTTGGACCGTTTTAGATTGGAACAAACAAAATACTTAGAAAAGATTTATGAATGACATAGATTACAAGAACCGTCCGACTAGCTAAGTTGATAGCGTGCAAATGCTACGGCGTTAAAAGTTAAATAAACAAAAAATAAGTTTTTAAGCAACTTTATGTTAGCCATAAATAAAAACAAAACTTAGGCTGCACTCTTAACCAAGGTATTGCGAAACCGTATCGCATATGTCGTATCGTATCGAGAGATTAATTTGTCAAAGGGAAGCAACTCTTACAATCATGAGTCATGCTAAAAACCCAAAATTCGGTTCTTTTCAAAATAAAAATTCAGTATTTAGCCCCCTTGAGAAACCCTTGAATTTACAATCTGAAAAGCATTTCTATTTAGTCTATATTCATTAATTTTCAAAATATTTACAGTAGCTGTTTTACTAATTAGATGCAAGGCTTTAATCTTATTAGATTTCTACATTTATGAAAGGTATATCGTAATGCGATTATTGTATCGCTTTCTCGTACCCAGAGGTTATCAAGATTCTCGATTCTGGGTACGAGAATGTTGTGTCGCGATTAGTATCAAATCGTCTTATCGCTCCCTTGAAGACAAATAGGTATATAAGATATACAAAAACAAACCTTAAATTTGTCTACACCTACTTTGGTGTGCTGTTATTTACAGTTCATACCTACTCGATAATTGTCTTTTAGCACACCTAGTCAACAAGGCATTAGTTCTGCGACGTAAACAATGACTTCAAGATCATATTTTTATGAAACTAGACCAAGCCCTCTCTGAAGACAACGTGTAACCTAGTACAAATCCGCAATGGGAATGAACCAATGACCTTTCTCAGAAAAAAAGCCATTACTCTTCCACGAAGATGACCTATATACAATGTGTTGCTACGGCGTTAAACCTAAAAACAAAATTCCACGAAAACCAAACTCTTCAAAAGACAACCAAACCAATGACCTTTCTCAGGATCTTAAGCCGATTCTCTTCCATGAAGACCAAATTTTCTCCGAAGAGAACGTGTATACAGGTAAAATTCAGAAATTGCATGAAATCCATGATATTTCAAGTCATAAAAAAGATTCTATCAATTAGATCTACATCACCATAAAATCTAGCTAGAAGGCAATGAAGCAACGATGCCGTATAATATGCTATATATACTACCCTAATTATCAGAATTCGTCATCGAGTTCTTATAACAGAATGGAACAGAACAGAACTTATACCCCGGATGTTTTAATGGATCAAAATAAGGAAGCATCACACACAATCGAGTGGGTTATTTACGATGTGTGCCATTTGTAACTTGGAACAAATCTTTGGCCCTAAATACGTTCAAACGCAAGACATTTTAAATCCTAAGCAGGCACTATACTCGTCGCTTTTAAGTAGTTTTTAGAGGAAGAAGTGCTAGAACCGAGTTATACCTCTGCTACAAACGCATTTAAAGAAATGTATGTTTAAAACAAGGAAAGCCCATCCCACACAAGAGAAAATGATAAAAATGTCAAAAACAAATTTTTCAGAGAATTCTGGCATTGTGATACTGTATATTACTTATCTTTAAAAACCTCATCCTCGAATGTTCTTAAAACTTGAAACTTAGCCATTGTTTAGTACTAAGTATGTATAAAAAAGTGCAACAGGAATTATTAGTATGTCTGTCGCTACTTTTATTTATTTCCCATTGGTAATGAAACCTTCGCGTTGAAAACGCTATCCAGTAACAAACATATGCATTTTAGTACTTCAAGACTATGTTCCAGTTTTTTGCACACCATTTGTTTGTCAGTATTTCGACGTAGTGCCAGAAATGTAAGATATAAACAATTTATGCCAGAAAACTTACTGTTAAGACTCGATAACGCGACAGTGAAGGACGTCAAATGTTTCAAGCTTCATGGTATTCGGATAGCACACTTTCGGTTAAAAAGACAAATTCTTGTTAATGTATCTTGGACCTAATATTTATCCCATAAGTTTGGTAACAGCAAGCATGCGAATCAAGTACAGATTAGATACTAGTGTTAGTGGATTAAACAGAATAGAACGGGGGCCCGTATTACCAAAGGTCATACGACCGATTTTCATAGTATTAGTACATCAAAACAAAACTCCGTCAACAACTGATGTCTCGGCGTATGCGTCATATTAAGAAAAGGTAAAATGGAAAAAAAAATTGACGGAGGTAGTACAAATAGAAGTGGAAATATATTTGTCCCTTTATGCCCATTCTTCTAGAAAATGGGAGTTATTAGTCAGTTATCCTTTCTTGATTAAGTCTGAAGCAATCCAATTGGTAAGAAATATGTAAGGATAATAAAGTACATGTATTTCAAAAAATATCCTTTTCGTTAATTAGGATATTAACAAGAGTGATGAAATTTAGATAGTTCTTTAAAAACAATTATTTGCTTGATTTTCAAACAAATTGAATGATTAGGAATGTGAAGGGTATTTAAGATTGATTGTGTCAAATTGACATTGAAAAATAAAATAAAAACCGAGTAATCCAATTTGTATGACGCAACATACGGTAAGAATGCTATAAACGGGGTCAGAGCAGTTGGTGCATTACTGTATTTTATAATGGGTACGGTTCCAAATGGCACGTCGGTAACTTGTCAAAAGTATATGCATGGTAGGTTAGACTATTTCGCTCTTCAAACTGACATCTCATTTTATTATCATTTTTGCTGACTGGCACTTTGTTAAATTGTTGTTTTCAGACAAATAAAATTGACCAAACACACTCAAAAAAGAAATTTATTTGACAATTATGGTGTCGGCTTATTCATAAAAAGTGTCATCTTTTCCAACTAAAGGTATAGTTTGCGAAAATTAACCGAAAACAAAAAATAAAATTTGAATACATTTAATCAAATAAAACAAATGTAGTTATGAATAAAATGTATGTTAAACGTTCTAAAGAGATTAGCTGGTTTGTTTACAGAAAAAAGTACGGATATTTGGGTTTTAGAATGACCCATATTTGCAAGAGTAGTTTCCCTTTGATAAGTTAACATCGCGATTTTAAAATACGATACGACACTTGTGATACAATTTCACGATGTATCGATTGTAACATACAGCCACAGTCTTGGCATATAACATTCCACAACACGATGTTTACAATATAAATGTGTATTTGAAAAAAGTGATATTCGTTTTCTACCATTCCCAATTTTCAATGTGTACATACTTGGAAAGATTGAAGATAAGTATCGACGTAAACAACAACACATATCACCAAGCCTGTCATTGACTACGGAATATAATTAACATATATTTATGTAGTACCAACATTCAAGGTACCTACAGAGGTGAACAACCGTTTTAACTGCATTTTAAAGCCTCAATATGAAGATTTACTTATTTACAGCAGATAGGAAAACAATCTTAAAAACTCCAAGTCAACAAAGTATAAAATGCACAAGAGAAACGATAAACATCTAAAGCCATTTTGCTTTCGAAGTTTATGTTTGACAAAGTGCCATTTTTAAAAGAGATCATTTTATAAAAGCATACTATATACATGTGTGTTATAATTAATTCTCGTTCCCAGAGTCTAATAGGATTCTCGATACTAGCTAGTATTGAGAATCCTACTAGACTCTAACGAGAATGGCTATAATTGAATATGCATTATTTAAAATCTTTTTAAACTTTAATAATGTAATTAGAAGAAAGTTGGTAAGACAACTTCTAAGAACATATTGTGATCAAAACTCTATTGTTTAAAGGTTTGATAACCAAACTCTACTTTCGGTTTCGATCTATTTTCACTTTGAAATGTAACAAACAACAAACTTGTTCAAGCGAAAATTTCATTTATTAAAAAATTATTTTTCATTAGAGGTGCTTGAAACAACATTTGTACCTGATATAAATCAATTGTTCAGTCCATAAGCAGTATTAGTCGTAGTGTAGGGGCTTTAATATTTTTGTAATATTGTTTTTGTTGCTGGAATGTTTGCAATGGGTTCTCCTTTCATTTTTAACGAGTTTACGATATGTTGTAATGAAAACTTGATGTCTTCTGAAATGTTATGTCAATATAATGACACGTATTTACCTTAGGTTGATGTCATATCGAACACAATTTGTTATTTCAGGTTCTGCAAACTATTCAATCTATTTCACTGATTGCGTTTCACTAGACGACGGAAAATACCGAGTTAAACCGAATGAAGTGTGATACTCATATTTTTACCAATACAATGTATAATATATCATTAAGAAAACATTTACAAGTTTGTTTGAAACCACAGGTTGGTGTGCACAGTCAACTAGAGCCTTATGATTAAATTCTATGAAGGTAAAATTTTGTAGTTATGGCTCTGTGACATAAAATGAGGAACATAGTTGTTTTTATGATTTGAAAAAAGGCTTGAAAATTATATACATTTATGTACAACTGCATAAGCATGAAGGCAGAAAGTCTGAAAATGTTAACCTTGTCGATTTCTTGTCTATAAGCAGTACTCGCCTACCTTTTTGGATGGTGTTAGAACCAGCAACCTCTTCGGGACTCTATATGTTAAAGCGTAGCCGTCTATGCATCAAAGACAAATTGATATTCAAAGACCGTTCAAGAGAAATAAGTAGGGGTGTAACAATACGGCAAAACCCGTATTGCAATATATTGCAATACGTACCGGTTTTTTACTTAGACATGCAAAGCATGAATTAATGCATGTACCTCATTCTAATTGGATCAGCATAACACGCATATGGATACTTCAAATGCTCTCTTATTCAAATGTTCGAATTACTAGTGTAAAATGATCTATACGTTAGAAAAATGCTTGTTTTTAAACGAATTTCGAAAACAGTTTTCTCTAATTTGACTTAATGTTCAACCTTTTAAAGCACATTAGGATTATTTCAAGTATTCAACACATTTTAACATTTTTTTAACATTTAACTTTCAGATTATGATAAAAACAAACAGTACGACACATAACTCCAAAAACCGGTTCAATTTTCATTGAACCGGTTAAAAACCGTGAGAATTTGTATTGCAATATTAACCGGTATATCGGTTAACCGTTACACCCCTAAAAATAAGACTGAATGATTCTATATACCAGGTATTCTCGTACCCAGAGGCTATCAAGATTCTCTCTTAAAATCCTCTGGGTACGAGAATGCATACCAGAATACCAATGTAATGTAAATAGGATATAATAAGCCACTGGACTGTGTACAACACTTAATTATATTTAATTGAAATATTTCTTATACTCAAGATACCAAACAAATAGTTAATACAGCCACTCAAGATATGACTACAAATCTCATAACGCTTGTATGTAATGTACCGTATAACAAGTCAATAAGACGGGTTTATTTATTTTGAGTATTTCAACTTTCAGTGGCGCATACAACAACCCCGCTGATTTAGATGTTCATGACAGCACTTATAAAAATATAATATCATCATCCCACGAGTGAAATAAATAGATCTTACACTGAAATAAACAAATTTTCTGTTTATTATATGCTTCAAACTGGCTTCATTTGTTGTTAAAGTCTGATATGCCTTCAGAAAGGCGCATCCAAACAGTAAAAAATTACAAAATTATTGTTATTGTTTTAAAACAGTGGAACATCGATTTTTACAGAGATATCTGTATTTTCAAATGATCTACACGTATTATGCAAATGTTTGAATAAGTTAGAAAAAGGTTTTGAAAGGACTTCCAAATATAATTATTCTCTCACTTTACGAAAAATATTTCAAGTATCCGAACACATTTTAACATTTATTCAAACATTTAAATTTCAGACTCTGATCAAAACAATCAGTATGAAACATAACTAGAAAACCCGGTTCAAAGAAAAACGAACCGGTTAAAAACCGTCAGAAGTCGTATTGCAATATTAACCGGTATACCGGTTAACCAATACACCCCTGATAAGAAGTAAACAGTCAATGATATGAATGACGTTTAAGTATTGGGGAATTTGCTTGTATCAATACGAGACATAAGTAGTGTGGCATAATGATAAGTGATTCATTATCATCAAACAGAGTTTACATAATTATGTATTACAAAAGTTCTTTAGATTCCATGTAGTTTTTAAATAAGATTTGTTTTTGTCAATATGTCTGATATTTGGCATATTACCCAACATTTCAAGTCTTTTGTCATTAAACTATGGACATTCTATCAAATTAAGCTTTTGGGACTTTAAAAGCGTCTAGAATGCATGATATGCAAAAACCAAATTAGTCTTTATACAACAAATACTTTAGTACAGGGCTTGAGCAATTCTCTGTTCTGTTCTGTTCTGTTCTGTTCTGTTCTGTTCTATATAAATAGCTCAACTTTACTACATAGTTAAACACAGTTTAAATCTGTAGCCTGTTCAATTACCAAGAACGTTCCAAAACGTTCTGTAACGTTACATTTGTAACCCCTCGGACATTCGCTGCAAATAATCTCGGACATATTTAGACGCTATTTTGAACTTACTTGTGTCTTAGTAAACAAATATACGATCGTTTTGGCAATGAGTGATGTTTTGTTTTAGTCCATAAATTTTGAAACATCACTAATTGCCTTAACGATCGTATATCTGTTTATTACATTAGATTATTCGCAGCGAATGCCCGAGGAGTTCCGAATGTAACGTTACGGAACGTTTTGGAACGTTTAGGGTAATTGAACAGGCTACTGATCATGCAATGTTTAACGCTTTACTAAAGAGAGCATCAACATTGTTTAGATATTGAACAAAAACTAAGCGCGAATATTTCTAGTAATACGTTATCTACCTGGAGGAAAAAATGAGAATGATGGAACACTCAACAAAGTTGTTTAATCTTAGGAACATAAATAAATAAATGTTGAAGATAGACGAAGATCGTGATGAAATCATCCCATAACTAACAGAAAATATACAGCAACAAAATGCATGTATACTTCTACATGTAATAACATTTAGTGTTTTATTGTTGTCAACATGCTTGGTCACGATGCCTATATCCGCTCGTTCTTGGTGCCTTTTAGTTAAATTAAATGGCATGTTTTTATACCAGTTTCTACGCACTTTTTATCTTATTTTATTTATTTACAAATGTATTTGATGTATTTAAAGCCGAGTCAATGCAACTTTGGCCATTTTCGGCGTCCAGTTCACCTTACCTAGCGTTCCTTGGCCATTATCTATAGTCAGTACGTACCCACCTTTCAAAAAGGCCCATTTCTGTTTAATAATAAGTACTTTTTAATAAGCATTCTACAATAGGCCGCATAAGTTGACCAAGTGCTCTACGGATTCGCTTGCATCTTAATTTTGACGGTTTTTACAAGAAAATATTTTATTTCCTCGATCGCTCATAAAAATTATGTCTAACAGCTATATAAAACACCTGAATTAAGATTTATTTTTTAAATGTTCTTCGTTCGCTCGCCCCATTCCCCCCCCCAAAAAAATCCGTAGAACTTATCATCATCTTGTTGCGGCCTTATGTGTAACTTTTTAGAAGGGGCTCTATTTACAATATTCTTTTAAAATGTAGTGACATAATCAAGTACATGTTGTTACAGAAATATACAACTTATTAAAAAAACACCCGCAACTGTTTGAACAACCACGAAAGAAAATGCTAACTTGTTTCCTTGAGCAAGAAACTTTCTCTACCGCCCTCTAACTCAGTACAAGAAGAACCAGGAAGTGAACTCGTAAATGATTAATCTAAGTTGTAAGACCATGTTTCACAATCAAGCTAAAATAAATTTGTATAAATGTTAATCAACAAAATAATGTTGTTTCAACCATATGATTTAAATCTGGTTTTTTGGAGAATCTCCAATTTATATCATTATATAAAAGCAATAAACACGTAATCCATTTAAATTGTATACAATAAAGATGTTTGCACTCAATTGATGCTGAAATATCATCATTTAGAAGTAAAATACAGAACCGAACAAAACGGAATCAAACAGAACAGAACAGAACATGGATTTCATTAGCAAAAACTCCGACGTTAAATTTCATGCATCAAAATACTTGAATACGTACAAAACCAAGTGCACGTTATAAATGTATATGCAATGGGCACACATTTACAACCAATGGATTATTTCTCATAAATTCCAATAAAAAGTATTAGTATTAAATCGTTATTGTCCCGATTCAAATGAACACAGTTTAAATACTTTTCGTAAAAATATGTCTCCGTGTTTTAATAGGCAAACATATGAAGCTTAATAAGTACGCATGTACCTGCAATCATAGATTTTGTTGAACAAAATATATGGCTTTTAAATTTAATTTTCAGAGTTCATTCATATTCAATAGGTTTTTAAAAATAAAAGTTACTAGAGCTACCCTAATCGATTGTGACATCTTTATTACAGTGATTTGTAAGCATGGAATTGGGGACTTTAGTCAGTTATTTCCCTTTGTATACTCTTCAAATAGGTAGGTCCAATTAGTTGGATTACTTGGATTTTACCCTTACTTTTCAATGTCAATTTGCCAAAATTAATCTTAAATAACTTTTTTGTAAATCATTTAATTAGTGTGAAATTCAAGCTAAGTATTTTTAGGGTAAAGAACTATCTAAATTTTATCACTTCTGTAAATATATTCATTAACAAGACAGATATTAGATAAAATATTTTGTTATCCTTACATAGGAATTCAATGATAAAACCCGAGGATTTCAACTGTAGGGACCTACTTGCCAATTGGATTGCTTCTGATTTTATCAGGGAAAGATAACTGACTAAAGCCACAAATAAGTACAACAGACTTGTATAAACCTTGTTTCATATTAGGCCATGTCAAAGATTTTGTCCTGAAAAATCGAACAATGAAAAACCCAAATTTCTAATAAAATAATAAACTCAATGAGTTGTTTCACGAACCACGGCTTCTTTTCTTCCAGATATTATAGTGATTCGTGTATAAAGTCTATTCAGGCCAAATGCCTTCATGATTGCCAAAATATTGAAACTTTTATGCAACAACTTTCTCAAAGATTGTACAATTTGAGTGAGTCTGCTCTGAATTATTGAAAACAAACTGCCCAAGGTGAACACACTGTGGTCAATTGATGTCAACAAGCTGTTAAAGTGAAGGTGTTCAGTTAGTTTCCTGTCATTGAATTGTTTTTAAAACATCTCCAAGAGCTGTGAGCAAAATGGATTAAGGTCAATATTAGTAAATGTTCTTGGTGTCGTCATTTATAATTTATAACATTTTTTTCTATTATTATCAGTGTTAGTTAATCAAAGCCAGCATATCAAGACTTATTATACATTGCTAGGACGCCGAACGTACAAGGAAGCTTTACGGTAAAAATAAATCGATTTCGGCATACCTTCTGCGCTTGAAATGTAACACCTGAACGCGAATTTATTTTTCCGCGGAATGTCTGCGAGCATATTTAAGCGTGTCCTCGTATTGTCCTCGTAGACACTTGGCATGGTACCGAATATTCAGGTCTAAAACGGTACGCTCAATGACAATACAAACATATTTGACTTACATCCGGAAGCGATTAAGACAGTCGTCTGCAATGCATGTCACTTTGCGGACATGATAGCAGCTTCATAGTCACGCGATCTACAACAACAACTACATGTAATATGGTGTACAAATTTTTTTTCATCGCCGATATCTATTTCTAGACAAATAATTGTAAGATGTCAAATAGTGCATAAAACAAGTGGTATTTCTGTCTCAATCAAGTGTAATGTTGTCCCTTTCAAGAACATGAGAGAACAGATGATTTATTTATGATTTGTACAAAATGCATCATCAGTTTGCATACGAAAGTATTAAAGTACGAATAAGCATACAAAAGCGTTAGTCACATAGTCAAGATTTAGAGTTACAGTTTAGCATGTAGGAACATCAAGAAACAAGAAAATAAGCAGAAACATGATCGAGTACAACACTATGGATATACAAATGTAAAAGAGAGGTGGCACACCATAGTTTCAGAGGCGTAGTTTCGAATTGGCTTGGGTCTAATTTACCAATAACAGACACTTTGACAGTTAAAGTGCATATTTTAGATTTAAAGTATTGTTGATTGCTAGATTTGAAGTTTTAACAGTTAGTACTGCATTTCAGTAAAATATGTTCAATGGAACAGCACAACCTCTCTTTTACATCACCCACTGGGAGTAACTGAAAGTTGTTGCTGTTCATAAGTTGTTGCTCTAGAGAGGTTAAATTCAATCAAAATTTTACCAACGGGAAATTTCAGAAGCTGTTGTTGTGCAGAGGAGTTGTTCTGTAGAGGGCCGCTCTGTAGATATTATACTGTATTGATCTAGGCATAGCGAAAACATACCTACAAGATGCGGGTGTATGGTTCGGAGGAGCTAGGACAGAATTTAGCGCTAAATTTCTAAGTGTCTCGGAAAATGCAAAATAAGAGTAATTAAGTGGTGGTCGACACCCTATTTCCCTATTATTTTCTGATTGTGCAGTGTTTAACACACAATAATCAGTGCTGCGTTTGCTGCTATCATTGGAAATAGATTTCTATGAAATTTTCAGAAAATGTGCGATTCACTATTTTTATCACCAATTTTCGCGACCCTGAAAGAAAAAATTCCCTGGCTGTAAAGTGGAAAAATGATTTTGATTATGTATTGTTTATTATTTGCATTGAGAAAGAAATGTGTAAGCTTATTCAGAAATGTGTTTGTTTCGGGAGTTTGATTTGAGGCTAGTGTGAAAGCTTTTCATGATGAGCTGAGAAGCCGAGAAAACTGTGTATATATATATAGCCTCCAATGAAGTCGGTTTCATGAGTAAAGCTACAGTCCCATAAACATAAAAATAGCCGTGAGGGCACCGTACGGGCGCCGTGCGATCGAACTCCGCAAGGACCCGTACGAACTCTTGCGTACCCGTACGGACTGTTACGTTTTTACCAGGGTCCGTGAGATGAGCCCATGATACACGTATCAGTTTCAGAGTCAAATCGTGAACAAAATAGGGGCCGAGTATGCATTAAACATGCATAACTTCCAGCTACGGCTCTTTACGTGTGTGTTGTTGTGTGCCATGTGCGTACCGTAACATTGAAACGCAAGGCTTCCTACGGCTTACAACTGTCTGCACGTACGGGTCCGTAACAAGCAACGATTTTATGGGACTGAGGCATAAGAGGACAAGCAGTTTAACTATAAACCCCATATTTATTCTCTGAATATAATAAGTTATTCATGTCTACCTATTTAATCCATCATTAAGTAGTATGTAATGTAATTCAACTTTATATTGATTTTCATGCCACAAGTATACATCACAGAACATGCATGCATGATTACGTATTCCTACGAAAGACCGGTAGTGCCATTTCAACTTCATGATTTCCCGACTTCATCTTCAAGAATTCACATTTTTAACTTGTTTTCAACATACGGAATTCACGAATTCACGATTTTAGCTTCATGAATTCACGATTTCAACTTCATGATTTCCCGACATCATCTTCAAGAATTCACAAATTAACTTTTTTTAACATACGGAATTTACGAATTAACGATTTCAGCTTCATGAATTCACGATTTCAACTTCATGAAATCACGATTTCAACTTCAGGAATTCACGATTTCAACTTCAGGAATTCAACGTTCTGAATTCACGATTTCAACTTCACGAATGCAAGATTTCAACTTCATGAATTCACGATTTCAGCTTCATGAATGCACGATTTCAACTTCATAAATTCACGATTTCAACTTCATGAATTCACGATTTCAACGAATTCGTGAATTTCGTATGTTAAATATGTGAATTCATGAAGATGAAATCGGGAATTCGTGAAGTTGAAATGGCCCTACTGGTCTTTCGTATATTCCACATGAAACATGAAATGTTAATCTCTCATTTCAGATAGATATTGATGGCTTGTTTAACATAAAGATATTGCACTTGTTACGTTTTTACCTTTAAAGATGGACAGAATATAAATTTCCTTACTCTAAAGTATATATAATATTTCTAAGTTTAAGATAGGAAAGTATTTGATAAATATACATTTAAACCATTAACATCAGAACACCGTGTACATACAGTTGTTTGCTCCTGATCCAAGACACGGCGTTATGAAAGAAGGCAGGGGACGAGAGTACTAACAAACGCACTGAGAGACAAGACAACAGAGCAGCTGTTAATAACACTAGTAATTTTCATCAAGCAAAAAAATATCAAGTGGTGCGGGGCGTTGACCAATCGGGGAAACAATATAGGATAGATCAGGTGAACCGAGTCAGTATACAAGGAAATGAGACAACTGTGCATTTGTAAGATACATTTATACCTAGAAATTGTCAAGGGTTCCGGGACATGCGCCAATCTGAGTAACAATATTAAATAGCTCGTTAACCCACAGTATTATTATTTTAAACGTATGAGTACCATTAGTTTCGCGGCGATGGTGAATGGGCTACCGTGACAAAAGTAAACACGGTTTTCTTAAAAAGATAAAAAGAAGGAAATACACTACAGTAAATTACACCTGTCTATCACATCACTCTAAACAGACAAATTATTCCATCGCATCTACATCGCGACGGAAATTTCCATAGTTCGAATCATCCTTCCTTACTAGTTTATTTGGAAAAGATTTTTTTTCTACTTCAAGGTATCACGTGCGTTTTGGCGGATTAATTTCTGTTTACTGTTCAAACTGAATGAGAGTCGATTTTTTAGTTTTCTAATTACCTCCCTTTTGGTCCTTCTATAAATCAACTAAAAGGGAGATAACACACCCTCATTGTTCGAACTAAATTTGCACGTTCGAAACGCTTCTGGTTCCTGCGCTTACATGCGTTGCACTGTGGGAAGTTATGACTAAACTGACACGCATTGGAGAATATTGGTCAAATTAAAGCAGACATTGGCGAAATGGAGATTTAATTGTTTAAAGATAAATTGTATATACCTATACCACCCATAACTACATACATGTGTAACTAAATTCCATGTCTTTTCCAGGCCGTGCCTATAATAATATCATTACAAAATCATGCAGTGAATCCAGTAAGAAGAAAAGAGACCCCTATATAAAGACCATTCTATTATTAAAACCATCGCTTTTGATGGTTCTAATAGTGAAACTTTACTGTACATGCAATTAGAATCCCATCTTTACAAAAAATGCATTTCTATCTGGTATCTGTAAAATCACTTATGAGTTCTTGAGCATAAAGTGATTAAGTATTTTGTAGTTCTTCTTTGTTTTATTTATTGTTTTATGAGAGTTTATGGCGGAGTTTGATTGGTAATAAATACTAACACTTAATTCACTGTATACCCGCGTTCCTATAAAATACATACTAGTATACGCCATGCTGTAAAATATTTAATTTTCGTGTGGCACAACATTTCCTAGCCAAAAACAATATCAATTTTTTGCGCGCGCAAAGACTTTAAGGCCATGGACGTGTCAATTTATAATTTCTGTGAGTTAGATTTTACTCCAAAAGTGCTATGTCAGTTGTTCGATTCATTTTGCGTGCTTAGCACAAAACGGTTGTAACTAAAATTTTAAAAATAGTGGTTACGACCTTTTAGGTCTAAGCCCGCGATTTGTCAGTTCGATTCTTAGCTACGCAGCAGAAATTTGGGGCTGCACGAATTCTTACGATATTTCGCGAATGCGCCTAAAATTCTGCAAAAGTGGTAAATTACAAACTGTCTACAAGTAATGTCTATATATACGGTGATTTTGGCACGATGTCCTTTGTTTATTAACCGGTTTATAAAAACTGTTAAATACTGGTTAAATACTGCATAAAGTTTATCTAAACGCCCGTTAGGTGAAGTTACTAATTATGAAAAGTATTTAAATCAGCAGGGTTAATGCATGCACAACTGACAAATAAAAAAAATATCATTACACTTGTATTAATTTTGTGAGTCCTCACATGTCTGACATGTTTCTTGAAATTATACACTTAAATTCTTATTTTTCAAGAACTATAACTTAAGGTAAATATTTATACATTTTAACAATAAAACGACAATAAAAATGTTAATTTAAAAGGAGTCTAACAATATATTAGGAACAACAACAGTAAAATAGACCTTTTACACAGTCAAACAGGAAAAGGAACATGGCTTTAGATTTTTGTTTTCATATATAAATCCAGTGGCACACAAAATGCATTGAATTTAAAGAACAGAACAGAACAGAAATAATATTTTGCAAAATGCATCGATTTTACATTACAGTAATTTCTGATATACCGATGCGACAAATGTGGAGAATTTACGTGTGATAATTAATGGCTGTCTAAGTGAAACACGCAAAAACATTTGATGTTATGTAATATATGTATGTATCTACTATGAACAACACCCTCCCAGGTATTACAAGCTTAGAACTCTAACAGAACTGTACAAGTGATACATTGTTGGCATGGTGCTAAAAGGGGATTAGGGGTCATCTTCTTGCATAATAATGTTTCTGGATACCTTAGACCTATACAAATACTCTGAACTAGTTCCTTTGGTAATACATCATACCTACATTTTTCACAATCGTGTTTTGAAAAAAAGTGATAATTAAAATCAGCTCATTTCAAATGGTAAAAGGGGATAACCATCACTTAACTCCTTGACCTTTATTGAAATATGTATGCTAAATGGGGAGGGGGATAAGTAACAGGAACTCCATTTAAAAGGCATAAGAAAAGTATACCGCCTTCTGGTACTAACTTTTATTATTTAGCCTTTCTACAGAGGGTCATCTACAACTTACGCCCTTTTGATATAAGGACTTTATGGGGTTAAATGATAGATTATCCCTTCTACTGAACCCCAACTTATTGTTAACGAGGTGGTGATGTTTAAAGTTTTTCATTCAAAATAAACATCATTTAATGAAGTTTCAGTAATATAATCAAATGTCCATTTACGTCATAGTTTACAAGTATGCAAAGTTTTATTATTTCAAAGTATTAAAAAATGAGACCTGAGGACAGTGTTTCTTAATAATTGAAAATGAAGCAGTTTACACTTATCCCTTTAAAGCACTATGTCATCGACATGCCGATAATCGGTGACGCGTTTGACTTCAAATCTAAGTTTCGTGGATTCGACTCCAGAGTTACTTTAAATCTGGACCCTTTTCTTCTATAAAGAGTATTCGGGGATGAAAAATCGTCAAACAAGCGCAAGATTTGAAGGAAAATTTGCTGTGATTACAAACTAATTATGCGTGTCGACATAATAAAAAAACATGTTGTAAAAACAGGTGTAAAAAGAACAATACATTCGTACTGAATCATGTTTTCTTCATTCGTAAAATATTAACCGCATTTATAAGACATTTATGATGATGTCTTAACAAATAGTAATAAATGGATAAAACAACAAGATAATAACAATTGCAATCAGTACATCAGTGAGAAACATACCGATATTAGATATAAGAATGCGTGAAAATATGTTAAAGCCCCATTATCAAAAATAACACTGTTCTTTGGACCGAAAAGAAAATAGACATTTATTTATTTCAAACCCATCTAATTAACAAGAATATTTAATTAAATGCTAATATTGCTTAAATACATGTATGTTTATGTTATTTATTGCATTTTAAATTAAAGTAAAAGTAGATCGAAACCGAACGTAGAATTTGGTTGTTAATATTTGAAACAATAGTTTTGATCACAGTATGTTTAAGATCAAGTATTGTTATAGAAAAAAAACTACTCCCAATTACATGATTCAGCTCTAAAACTATTTCGGATCAAGTATAGTTTACATTAATGTATAAATGAATATAAAATGTTCTTATAAAAGAACCCCACTTTTTTGAGAATGGACACTTTGTCAAATTCAAATTTAGATAGAGTGGTTTGAACAGTTTATTGTGTTCTAATACATGTTATAATCTCCTACTAAAGACGACCCTCATTGATAGAGTAATTTTCTGGCATAAAATCCACACTTTGATATTGCTGGCAAAGCAAACATTTATAACATCAACATACATATAAATGACAAAAATTGGGGTTTTTTGTGTCTAAAAATAGTTCTAGATAAAACTAAAAATAGACTAAACTCCCCGCAGCGGTTATTTCCCTTTATTAAATCAATAACCTAAAATGTCATTACCTAAAGCCCGTGCTTGCACGGGCTCCCATCTAGTACATATAAATGAGAAGGATATATATCATTACTGAACGGTGGCTATGGTACGCATTATAATTGTAATGTCAATATTGGATTTTGTAATATCAGTATATTTTGAATATAATGTTGGAGTTTGTAATGTCAGTATATTTTGAATGTAATGTCAATATTGGAGTTTGTAATGTCAGTATATTTTGAATTATATAATGTCACACTCCCTAGCGCACAGTATAAAATCAAGAAAAAAATACGTCAAAAATCCAAAAAAGTGCAAACAGACTAAAATCATTAAGATATATTAAAAATAAAAAAATTGATCAAGTTAAGTCTGCATTGGGTACTTTAAATTCTTTAAATTATTTTATAGTAACGTGAGTTGTCAAATAAAACCTCAAAACGGCCCCCTCCTCCTAGGGGCCGCCTACTCTAGGGGCCGCCTACTCCTAGGGCCGCCTACTGCTAGGGCCGTACCCTCTAGGGCCGCACCCTCCTAGGTCGGGACCCTCCTAGGAGCGCACACTCCTGAGGCCGGACCCTCCTAGGGCCGCACCCTCCTAGGACCAGCCGCCCAGGAACCAACCGTTCCCACAGATTTGCCCCTGGTAAATGCCTTTCCCGCATTGTCCCACACAATGGACCAGATTTCCTCAATCCTTTCAGGAAAAGAATTGAGGACATCAGGGGAGCTGAACTCTCCCAGCAATGGGTGAATTACTCGACCCTTCTTTTCCCACCAAAGGGAACGGGTATTCAACTCGAAAGAGCCGAACCCAATAAATCGCTTTAAGTCCGTAGTTAACAGAGTTAAAACGATTCGAAAAGCAGATCCCTTATAAAAGGGAGACTACTCTTCCAAAAAAATTGTCCCTATATGGGACTGGGTATTCAACTCTAAAGAGTCAAATACAAAAAATGTGCCTTAGTACCGTAATACACGGAACCAAAGCACTTGGGTTTACACCGAATAACAATATGACAACCTTTCACCCTTATACACAATATTAATGACAATAAATTGGCTTGTAGCAAAAGCACACGTCTAAAGTTTTAAACATGTCTAGTAAATAAAAACGAACCTTTTCTGTATTAAAACTTCTCTGGAAACATGAATAAGTTTTATTCTGTATGAAATATTTTTAAATTTTTAAATACTTATTGTCATAACAAAGTTTTTAGTATCAGTCACTAAAGAAAAAAGAAATGTGTGTAGTAATTATCCTCCCATGTCTATATAATTTGAATACAATAGAGTGGCCAATATTGCCCCTAAGGGCTTTCATAGGTATCACAATACATATTTTTCAACATTTTCTCACAAAATAACATAAACAAGAATGATAAAAGTCAGTTTTATCAATTTTGTTGCATTTATACATTTTATATACACGAAAAATACTGTTCCCCATTTCAATATAAATAACTAGGGACAGGAAGTTAGTAAATATAAAGGGACTCTTTTCATTATATATATGTCAGCTAACCTGTATAATATTAGGACCCAATTTAGCGCAGTCGGCAGAGACGCAGAAGTTCAAAACAGAACATTGGTGGTTCAAACCCAGTCACTGTCATAGCATTACTTTTTATTATTTATTTTTTATCATATTAGTACATAATACTATATTACCAAGTTGTATGCTTAAAAACATGTACTAAAAATTAACATAAATAAAAATGACTTTTATGAGACTTTTGTTTTTGAATATCTTTTTTGTAGATGAGCTGAATTTCATTTTAAAACAAAAATGAATTATTTCAGTTTATTTAAGCCAAATTAGCTAATGAGTAAAATCAAATATACTGACTAAATCATTCAGGATAATAATACGGTAAGACATTAAATTTTATCACTAATTTGCACAAACGTATGTGTCACATGATGTAGGTGTGATAAATTTGACTGAATATATCACACACGTGAGACATTTGCGTTCTGTGACTTATACGGTCTAACATACCCCTTCACAGGTTGAAACGTAGGCGAAAATCGTTCATTTTTCACCACAATGCTATACAGAGCTAATTGAAGATACACCGTTATATTAAGTATAATAAATCTACATGGATGCCACTTTCCGAATCTATTCCACAAATCTAGTGTCACGAAAGCGTTGCTGGTACGAGTCAACCCTCGAGCAGGTTATAAAACGTTATAGTTCAATCGACAATAATGTAAATTTCCCATTAATAATACGGTGTTTGGCGAAGTTGCCGATCTTGTGGAATAGTAAAGTACTGGCATAGACAAAAGTCCAGAGTGTCAGTATATTTTGAATATTTGATGTCAATATCAAAGCTTGTAATGTCAGTATAATTCATTGCATTTTCAGTAATAGTTTAATCCATAAACTTATATGTAACGACGTACTTTTTCGAAATGATGACAATAATGAAAATAGTACAATTAAAAACAAAGTTTCTTGTAAACAAAAGTGATTTTCTTACCTTTTGTTTCTTATAAAGTTTCCCGCCATAACTGCAAGCTGACACCGTCAGTGCAGCATTCCTGGACATTCTGACACGATTAAAACATCCACTGAATATTCAAGCAAAATTCAATTCATTTTAATAACAGCCCAATGTCTATTGAAATCAAATTTACATTCATTAATTTTGATCTCATAAAATTTGCACTTCAATAACTATTCCTTTGCAGCATGAGATGTACACTTGCGTTGAATAAA
The DNA here is from genome assembly GCA_025267735.1 of Mactra quadrangularis. NCBI lineage: Eukaryota > Metazoa > Mollusca > Bivalvia > Venerida > Mactridae > Mactra > Mactra quadrangularis. The sequence continues at coordinate 5,942,189 of CM046305.1, forward strand.
ACTTTGTATTATATCTTATCTTATACCGATATCCTACACATTAAATTCATATGAAAGCAAGTGCTCAAATTGAGGTAAGAGAATTCACTGATTAGTCTAATTCATTAATAACGTACTAAATTCTTAGATTTCTTTACTTACAATTACAATTGGCCCTTTGCCTTATCACCGGAGTGTGTGTTTGCATTTTTTCTGCGAACAGATGCGGGGGTGTATTCGGGTGTAATAAAACCACTGTCACCCCGAATTCTATTCAAAGAACGCTAGCAGATGATGTACCGAGTATTGACAGTTTCGGGATTTCTGTTTAAGAAGAGTTTTTAGCGTATTCGTACTTGTTTTAGACTTAACGCAAGTATTGACAGTTTCTGTACAGTTTAAGGACGTCTGTTTTTAGAACAGTTTTTAGTATATTCGTACTTGTTTTAGACAATACCCAAGTATTGATACTCCCCGGCCAGTTTCAGGAAGTTTTAGTAAAGTTTTAGCATATTCGTTTGTTTTAGACTTAACGCAAGTATTGACAGTTTCCCTACAGTTTCCCAACAGGACGGCTGTTTAAGAAGAGTTTTTAGTATATTCGTACTTGTTTTAGACTATACCCATGCAAATATTGACAGTTTCCGTACAGTTTTAGGACGTCTGTTTTTAGTACAGATTTTAGTATAATCGTACTTGTTTAAATCTTAACGCAAGTATTGACAGTTTCCTTCCTATTTGAGACGTCTTTTTTAATATATTATAAGTACATTCGAACTTGTTTTAGTCTATACTCATGCAAGTAATGACAGTTTCTGACCTGTTTTTCAGACGTCTGTTTTCAGTACAGTTTTTAGAATATTCGTACATGTTTTAAAGTAACCCAAGTATTGACAGTTTTCGTACCGTTTTAGGACGTCTGTTTTAGGTACAGATATTAGCATTTTCGCACTTGTTTTAGACTATTCCCAAGTATTAACAATTTACGTACCGTTTTAGGACTTCTGTTTTCATTACAGATTTTACAATATTCGTACTTGTTTTAAAGTAACCCAAGTATTAACAGTTTCCGTACCGTTTTAGGACGTCTGTTTTCATTACAGATTTTACAATATTCGTACTTGTTTTAAAGTAACCCAAGTATTAACAATTTACGTACCGTTTTAGGACGTCTGTTTTCATTACAGATTTTACAATATTCGTACTTGTTTTAAAGTAACCCAAGTATTAACAATTTACGTACCGTTTTAGGACGTCTGTTTTCATTACAGATTTTACAATATTCGTACTTGTTTTCAAGTTACGCAAGTATTGACAGTTTCCGTACTGTTTTAGGACTTCTGTTTTCATTACAGATTTTACAATATTCGTACTTGTTTTAAAGTAACCCAAGTATTGACAGTTTCCGTACTGTTTTAGGACGTCTGTTTTCAGTACAGCTTTAGTAAATTCGTACTTGTTGTAGACTTAACCCAAGTATTGACAACATCCGTCTTTCAAAAATAATCGGGTAGCCTTTTTATTGCATAGGCATTAGCATATTCGTTTCTGCTTTAGCGATTTGCTAATGAACGCTGATAAAAAATCCACCTCAAGCAATTAACCACAGATTTTAATGAGGTAATAATTATGTTTAAGACAATAGATAATAAAAGCGCTTGTACAAAGCATAATGATTAAGTAATCAAGGAAATAGCCAAATTTACATCATATGGGTAACCAAAGGTGAGGCTTTATTTTGATATCATTCTACTAAGACGTTCGGATTAATCTAGCTAATTCAACTTAAGTTGTGTAGCAATGATGACTAATGATTTAGATAATAATTGGAAAAAAAACATTAAAAATACATTAACATCGTTTGGTTCAGTAATGGTTAATTTGTATACATTTCAAGTTTTCTAGCGTTATGATAAATGAAAGGCCAAGTACAAAGAAATGTCTACGAATTTATTTATCAACCATCACTTGTATTGTTATGTGCCTAACGTTCCAGGGTGCATTCCAGTTTTCAAATGTGCCTTATATGATCAGTCTTCCGCAAGAAGTAGTATACGATCTTCAAATCCCAAACTCTCATTTCCTTAATTGTTACTGCCAACAAGCCCTTGAACTATGATCGGTTTGCTCTACGTCTACGAGCCCTTGAACTATGATAGGTTTGCTCTACGAGCCCTTGAACTATGATCGGTTTGCTCTACGAGCCCTTGAACTATGATCGGTTTGCTCTACGAGCCCTTGAACTATGATAGGTTTGCTCTACGAGCCCTTGAACTATGATAGGTTTGCTCTACGAGCCCTTGAACTATGATCGGTTTGCTCTACGAGCCCTTGAACTATGATCGGTTTGCTCTACGAGCCCTTGAACTATGATCGGTTTGCTCTACGAGCCCTTGAACTATGATAGGTTTGCTCTACGAGCCCTTGAACTATGATAGGTTTGCTCTACGGCCCTTGAACTATGATAGGTTTGCTCTACGAGCCCTTGAACTATGATCTACTAGACATCAATGCTTTCCTTTCTGAGTAAAAATAATCTAACCCCAGATGCAATAATTGTCAAAGGTCTTACTGATTTCAATTGTAGACCCTTCTATATTGAATTATAATATTATTGTAAGATGTTTGATAATATGCTGCCCAGGTCCAAGACTCGAAGACAATTCTTCAATGCAAGATCATGCGTATCATGATAAGCGTTCCACCACCCACAGAACCAGTGATATAACCCTCTGTCATTGGTCAGTTAGCTCGTGCCTAATGATACGGGTGCATTAAAATAGTATGCCAACAAATTCTATTTTTTTTCGACAATGACATACAAGCGGGTGAAAGTTCTACAGCAAAGTTACACTATTAGGACCTTTAAACAGACATTTCTTATAGCGGAATCGTTTCTCTTCCAAAGTAAGCATTTGGGATTTGTAAATCGTCATAATTCGCATGATTTTGCAATAAGCAGGATGGTCTCCATAGCGGTTCTTTACTGTAACTGCAGTAAATTATTTGTGTAGTTAACCCGGGTCGGTAGCACAGTTGGTAGCGCGCCGGGATTTGGAATCTCGTGTCCCGAGGGGGGACGGGTTCGAATCCCACCCGGGGAGGTTATACCCTTCCACAAAAATTTGACAATAATGTCAATTTTCCTCCATTAATAAGGTACATGGAAAAGTTTCCGGCCTTGTGGAAGGGTAGGTGAGTACTGGTTATAGACAAGTGTCCAATAAAGCTATGTTAGGTGCGTGGGACGCCGTAAAATGACCAAAATGTGTTGACACGGTGTTAAACCTAGTAAAATAAATAAAATATATTTGTGTAGCTAAATAGAGACTTCACTTACTATCGTAGTTCCCTACGTATTGACCTTTCATGATACTATATTCAGAAACGTGTTTTTTTTTTAATTTGCAGGGAACAATGTTCCTTACGTTACGGAAGTCGCTTGTTGTCAGCTGTTTCCATTTTAATATCACGATTGTAGATTTGAGAAAAAATGAAATTTTTGTTTCCGTACATGCGTTTGTTCTCGAGACCCCCGCCTGATTAGATCTGTCGGTAGTGCGTCTAACTGGCCAAACGCAGGACAAAGGTTGTCGAACAAACCATTTGTAATAGAATACCAACCGCGCAAAAACAAGCGTCAAACATACTTTAATAATGAGGAAAATGTGTTTTTGTTGTACAGCTCCGCCCTACAATTCATATTCTTTGATAATTACAAAACATATGCTAGTCATTCATTGACAAGGCGATGATAAAACAAATCATCAAACACAAGAAATTATCTATAGATAATATCAGCAAGTCTTCACTTCTCAGAACGAGCATTAATATATATGTATGTATGTATGTGTGTGTTTCTGTGTTCCTTGTTTCTATACTACTAGTTTAAATGACACCATTCTCAAAGCAATAAACAGTTTATATACCACAAGGGCATGTTTTAGATATTTCATGATATTATATGTTATTAAATAACTGATTTTATATAGGCTCTGTTATTTTTCTAAGGGCAGTCGAATAGGGCCGAGACCATAGGCCAAGGAAAACTTGAATAACTAGCCCTATATAAAATCACTTATTAATTGTCAATTTTATTTAATAACTACTACGGACTAGTAGCAATTTTCACAAGAAAACTTAAGATAAAAATCTTCGTAGGTCATAAGCAATAAACATTAATGATATGGTGATTTCTTTGGCCAATCAATTTCAAATGTTATTGAATCATGTTAAATATTGTATATCAATTGAATATCATATCATACTTATGTTTATTATTCATCTGAAAAAAATGAAAACAATGCGAAATATACAAAAATATACAAAAAATATACAAAAACGGGCGTTTGTCAAGAAATTTGGTGCTGAGAAAATGAGAGGGCACGATTTTTTACCCAAGGGACATAACTAGAAAAAAACTCAATGGACCGTAACCCAAATGGGATATGCACGTGTCTGCCTGATATCTGTAACCAACCAACCGACCGACCGTCCGACCGACAGCCAAGCTAACTCCTATATACCCCCATTTTTTGGGGGGAGGGTTTATTATCATTGGCCTGTTTAAATAAATATTGCCTAGAGATGTTTATATATTTCATTCTCCTTTACCTAACTATAGTCCGATTTTATTCGGTGTGTCGTGATAGGTTGGACGAGTCTAATCATAACAATGACGATAGGTCTAACCAGTAAATACTACACTAAAAATCAATACAAACTACAAGTATTAGCATTTCCAAAAATGCTTAAAATCGTCGGTTAGCCATGTATGACATCTCCTTTAATAAAGCATTCAAGAAATATATGTGTCTGAGTTTTTTACCGTCGCATGTCTTTTATAGAATGCATGGAATTTATATCACCATTCATTTACATCTGAGTTGAGTAGAACTATCTCAGGTAAATTTCTTGCTCGAACTCTGGACCCTAAGCGTGCATCCTACCATTGGACTTCTGCCTCCATAAAGTCATGTGGCATTAGACTATCACCACACTTACTCTTCACCTCTTTACTTTCCAGAGAGCTGGGTTGGCTCTTAGTAAACGAACCGCCCATTCAGGGGTCTTGCATGAGTTCGACTAACATATCTGACACCATTAAAATAAACTGTGAGATTATGTGTTATCTAGGTTACCCTAAAGTTCCACGATCAGAACCATCAAAATCGATTGTCTTGATAGCGTAATGGTCTTAACCCTTAACCGCTCAATCCCGCATTTTTACGTGTCTAGACCCCCCCCCTCAAAAATGGCTGCCACAGCCTTGAAACTGGTGTTTTTTAACTGGAATAAGTTAATTTCACTTAAGGATATTATTATCCCCCAAAAATGAGCTATTTTTTCGCGCGCCTCCCTCACAAAAAGATGTCTCAGGGGGGTTCCGAAGGGGATGTGCCTCCCTTCGTTGCTGGGGTTTGAAGGAGGCGCAGCGCCCCTCATCGCCAGAAAAAAAATCGGGGTCACTGAGTGCAGAGAAATGGCGCCAAATGCTGATAAGAAAACACGTTTTCAGTATCTGAAAAGACCTGGCACTTTAGACCTCAATTTTGGAAAATATTACTGTTTGAAGTGCAAATGAGGGGCGGAAAAAGAGCGAAAATTGCATTTTTTTGCCATTTTTGCTCCGCCCCAGCGTTGCCATGGTAACGGAGATCGGGGCTCAATTTGGTTTTTCTGAAAGACATTCACCCAGGTATTAATTTGGCCAAGTTGCATGTCTGTATGATAATTAGTAATGAAATTAGAGCATCTTGAAATAGCCCTTGCGCGTAATGGTGAAAAAAAATGGCTACTTTTCACACATGTCACAACCAGTAAAGGGTTAATAAAAGGTAGGGCTGTCATCGATTCGACGATATCGGTGTATCGTCGATATTTTTTTCGATCAATAATCGATATGAATTTTGAAATATCGATATGCCTATGAAGATAAATGTATTAAAGTGTCAAAATTTTCAAGACGAATCTTCTATATAGGATCCATGAGTTAGCTGAAACAGGTTCGCAGTCAATATATGAACGGATAATAAACAATCAATTTGTGATAGATCTTTTTATTTATCTATTATTAATACAAATCCTTTTTCGATACGCTTTGAGCCTAATCAATGACAGCTCTAATAAAAGGTATGTTGAATCTTCTCAAAAATAGAATTTGGTATTTAAAATGTGTAAACATTGCATTATTTTGCAATACATGTAACCAGCAAGAAGGTCTTTAAGGGTTTATCATTTGTTGAAATTGAAAAAATCTATCAAGTGGGTGGGGTAAGTAATTATATCAAAATATCCATAAATTCCTAATAATTTTGATATATTTTGTATGTGATGCATTAAGTGTATAGATGTGACAGTGAAAATATAAAAAAAAGTTTTTTTTCAATTTCAAATCCCGATACACCCTTAAACCGGAATTTTATCTGTATTACATAATGTTATGTTTTGATTCTATTACATAATGTTAAGTTTTAAGTTTTAATTCTATTACATAATGTTTTGTTTTGATTTTATTACATAATGTCGTGTTTTGATTCTATAGAAAGATTGTTGTTTATGTATTCACCAAATGTAATTGTTTAAACATATTATTTAGTATATATCCGTATGTTAAACACTAGTTCATATTCTTTTATTCTTGAAGTACAGTTAGTGCAAATATGTTTACATTATATAATAAAACACGCTTAATTATTTCATGATTCATAATGAAATATGTTGTTTTTTTTTCAATAAAAAAATATAAGGCAAGTACATGTAATCTTAAATTTCAACTTAAGTCAAAATATTTCGGCGCGATATGACCTTTTTGTGTTGGTGCGCCGTAAAACCCAAACAAACCAACAAACAAACAAACAAACGAAGTCAAAATATAAAAATAACAAATGACTAAAGAAAACAGATTAAAGTTCATACTTGAACATCAGCGTTTATTGTCATACAATTATGTATCAATGACTTTAAAAATGTCATAATACTTGGTAATCTGTGGCGTTGCCACTTTCTTACTTGTTTAACTCTAAACTGGTCAATCCCGCATTATACGTGTCTGAACTCCCCCCCCCCCTCAAAATGGTCGCCACAGCCATGAAATTGGTGTTTTTCCTGGATTTAGTGAATTTCACTTTAGGAAAGTTGTTCCGAACAAATGACATTTTTTTCGCGCGCTTTCCTCATCAAACGATGTCTCGGGGGGGGGGGGGGTCCAATAATATTTCATATTAAAAACTATCAGTCACAAAATGACTACAATTTTCAAAAAGCGGCTTAAAACACAGGACACAGCACTACTATTTTTAAAATCAATTTAGTTTAAAGCTAGACCTCGGCAAGTCAAGAGACAGAGTGTCGTGTATGACCACAGCGCTATGACTGAAACAGTATTAAATTGCGTTTTTAAAAAGGCACCATATATTTCATTATTTCGATACGTTTTTCAAGTGCACCAATTAATTATGACTTTTACATTGGTGCTTTACACAACACAGTCGCAATGTTGCTAAATACCTGAATGCTCAGACATAATAAAGACAATCGAACATCAGATTTAAATACATGTAGTTTACATCTTTTTTTAGTTAATCTATTACTTAATCTTATATATTGCAGCGACCACTTTTGCCCGACCGTAAAGAAAAATGTGTACTACGTAGTTCACATATCAGAAAACAGTGACGTAGAACACAATTAACCCATTGCCGGCCGCATAACTTACCCGCCGGTAAGCCCATCCTATGCATGTATTTTTGAAAAAAAAATCATGTATGACAGGTGTTCAGTATTTTTCCAATTCGTTGTCAGGGTTGACCATCTCAAGAACGCGCGATATATCAAATTGGAAGGGTTATATTGGTCAACATCGTGACATAAAATAATGTTTACTTATTTATACGTACATGTATATTCGATATCGAATCCATCTTCAGCTGCTTCATTAAGCGTATATAACACCTCACGACCATCTGAAACCAGAGGGTTTTTAATATTACAAACAAGATGGTATCTTGAAGATACCCAAGATTATGATTGGTTTGGTCAATATCTTCAGGGCTGTTTTCCTGATTGTAAATATAATAGTGTTATATTAGTACATGTCCGATAAGCTAATTTTAAAAATAGTTTTCATTTGACCTTGGAGTTTGATTAACCTTTGTAAAGTCAATTTCGACGTCAGGGTGATATAGGGGTAAATAGTTTACCATGTAAATAATAAAAACAATGCCTGATTCTTAGGTCGAGTGGGTACCTACGAACCCGGAGCTAGGCCCTGAGCTGCCCGGGACGAGTGAAATTGATATTGGCTAGTGAAATTTACTTATTTCATATTGTCAGGCTAGTTGATAATATTTCCCATACTATTATCATAGTAAATCGGGCTTGTGTTTGAGAAAATCAGACTGTAACTAAACAGGCAGTTAGTTTCACAAAAACATTTTTTAGTTGTCTTCCCCAGATTTCAATTTCTATATGTCTAACTTTAAACTGCATGGTTACAGTTAGTTTATACTAGCTACAAGTTTTTTTTAGCTCAATTGTTAAACAAAACCTTACAACTTAATTACAAATAAATCACTTTTGAGCCCGCTTACCTGGTCCTCCAGTACTGAGCTAGCAAGATAAAGTTGCTTGCTCAATGATACAACGGGATAGGTTTTGTGAGCGATTAGAACCTATGCAGAGCTGGCTATCTAATGATAACAAATCCAACGTCGCAACCACTCGACCACGACTACCCCTGCATGGTTATCAACCCTCTACATATATTTACATATACCCATGAACTAAAGTTCGAGATATAGACCAAAAAATCGTCATCTGTTGTTCGACGTCACGCCAACCAATCCTATTAATTTGAAAGATAAAATCCGTAATGCCGTCGGCAAGTACATATACCTACGTATTAATCTTGGCTATTTTTCGACCGGATTAATGAAGCATACAAAATGCCATTATTTGGTACGTGGGCGAAACGTTTTGAAAAGGGTATAAATAAACGAAACGTTGGTCGAAGCCAAACAGCGGACTTGACTTCGAAGGAATACAGTTAGATTTTATAACAACATTATACTTCAAGACAAGGTAAGCTTGATATTTCTTTATTTCTTTATTTTTTTAATTTTAATCTTGTTAAAGGTGCATCTTTTGCATCTTTTTGTTTCTTTTCGCTCTTTATCAATACTTTTATTTAGTTAATGTGCAGCGAGTCGGTGACCAACTCACAATACTAATACCAGCTTTCCAAGAAGCATTTTTTACCAATACTAGCTTGCCATTCTGCAATCCGCAAGGAGCCGCCTATTCTTCCATATACGAAGAAAATTCGACACCATTGGCAAGTTTTTAAGTAGTTTTAACATAATTATTTCTCAGAATGTACACATTACAACAAATATGTAATCGTCAATAGTTTATTGAGTTAAAACATTATTTGCATAGGATGCAATTGAAATAAGGAGTCTTATTAAGTTCTTTTCTATTTCGAGTTTTGAATTAAAAGGCAAGACCTTCCGCGGTTTGGAATCGAAACAGGAACGCCGGTTCCGAAATCACGCGTGCTACCTCAGCACCACAGCTGTTATTGTTGCTATATATTCTTAGCTTTGATTATAAATTTTCGATTATCAAGGGTCATCGCTTTATTGCTGTTTGGACATACAGTTCAAGTTCGCTGGCTCGAACCTGAGGGGACATGAATAAAATTCGAACGAACCGGGTGTTCGAGCGACCGAATTTGTTCGAATTACTTCCCTTTGTTTCGTACTTAATATCAACGCTGTGGTTGATTATAAATATCTGTTCTTCATATTGCAAATGCATTTCGAAATCGTTGTTGATGCTTATGTCCAATTATGTTGCTTGAAGTTTGTGTTGTATTAACTTCCTGTATTTGTAATATGAATCAGGGAGACATTCCAAGCTAATAACTGGGGAAACAGGAAACCAGCTCAACAGCGATGTCAGAGTTGCAATAATTTATTTTTTAATCGAATTTAAATGAACATATATAAAAATAAATAATTGTCAAACTTAATTGTTACTGAGATGCCCAACAACAATTTGACGATGCTTGATATTGTGTTTCTTATTTTACAGAGTTATTTATTGATATCAGAATGAAGTTGCTGATAGGAACGTTTATCGTGGCATGTGCCTTTTGTCACGTGTCTGCATTTTTAACAGAAGACATAGGTCAGTAAACATGTATAATATATTGTTTATAATTGTTGAAAAGAATATATTTCAAATGTATAAAATTGTTGCTAAATATTGAAGATATAATCAACATTTTGAAATACCTTGTACAGTATAATAATTATGCCAGTGTCTGCATGGTGATTGTGTTAAGAAAATGTGTTTTACACGTTAAGGTATTCTGGCTTATAGATTATGTGGAATATAGAGTAAAAGTCACAGAAACGTGCGACGTCCCTAAAGTGACATTTTGAAATATTTATTTTATTATCACAATTATATCGTTTATGCATAATATTTTTTTTACGAAATATCATTTCTTTTTAACAAAATAATATTGCGTCTATACGAAATAATTGTGAAAATAAAAAGTACAGGGCTCGAATTTAAGCTCGCATAGTCGCAAAATGCGAGTGGGTTTTGGAAATTGCGAGTGACTTTAATTTTAACTTGCAAATTTACTTGAGTTGAAATCGCTGCCCAAAATATTTCTGTCAATACTAATAAGGCTGAAATCAGCATTGCAACAGATAGATCAATAGCATTATTTAAAAATTCACAGTACAAACATGTTCGATATTCATTGTCTATCCCACAATTATGCCATTATTTTATCTATGGTTGAATTTAGTACTATATTGTTTTCATACTGCTTATTTTTATTATGCTATCAAAATTTGGAGAAATTTTGTGATTGATTTTTTGCATTGTGCGAGTTAAAATAAAATCAACTCGCAAAAATGCGCAAGTTCAATTTTTTGTTAAATTCAAGCCCTGAAAGAGTATTTCAAAATGTCACTTTAGGAGCTCTGTAGAAAAACACTAAAATTATCTATACCGTTTCTAACGGGGTAGTTACTGATACATAAAATAAACATTTGTTACAGTTGTGTATCAAGCACTAAAATCGCCATTATCGGAGCACTGCGTTAACTGCGTTCAAATATTTCTTTACAATTTAGACTTTTAAAAATGGTAATATTAAAGCTAAAATATGTGACCGAGTAGCTTTGAACGATTTTGAATTGATTGAGGATAGGCAAGAAACGGCAAATTTCTGAATGACTTTTGCAAAACAGTGTTTAGCGTTATATATTCGTATTTTAGAACAGAACAATACATTCATTTATTTCTCAAAGCTTTGTATTGTCCGTTTTTTCTCAACTGTCAAAGCTTGAATAATTACACGGTGACTGAATGCATTGTTTTTGTACTGGCGGCCTAATGGTTATTAAAATATCTTGACTAAAACATATCATACGGCATAAACAGCTTTACACATTCATAATACACACTTTCGGAAACTCATGGATGTATTACAACAATGATTTTAATAAACGCATTCAACGTGAAATTATTCCTGTTTTGACAGTAGAGAAAAAAACAAACAATATAAGATTGATAAAAAATACATAATAAAAAATACATATATAAAAAGACTTCCAGGGGAGAAAGAGGTTCATATTTAGTAAGTTTTAAGAAAAAAAATTAAAAACAGCTTTGATAAGCCTTTTTGTATATTATTTTAATAGTGGTCACTTGTTTTTTTTTCAGAAAGTGTAATGGTTCGTCGGCTGTCAACACATTATGATAGACACAGAAGATCGGCTGACTCAGAATGTTTCTTTCCTCCGCTCATGCGTTTCGAATTTGATGTGAATGATATCCATATTGTTTTAAATTTGGAGAAGAATACGTTGATCCCTCATAACATCCCTATCTACATCACAGGTGACGGTGGGCGTATTGTAAGAGATACAGAAATAGACGACGACCAGGTAAATACATGTTTCCGTAAAATAAACTCGGATTATCTCGGCAGTTTCCGTTAAATAACATTGGCATTGAGTATTCTGAACTTCTCAGACATTCACAACGAATAATCTCGGACATATTTAGACGCCATTTTGAAACTAAGTTCAGTGGTAGGAGGGAGAATGGTCGTAGAAATTAGTTCATGTTCTAGCTCCAGGAAAGAATGCCCCGCACGGGAATCGAACCTACGACCCTTCGACCAGAAAACTTGTGCTACGGATTGAGATAGTTCTTTATATTTATTTATGAAATATTGAAAATGTGTAAGCCTAGCTTATCGTATAATGAAACATTTTATTTTATTGCAGAAATATGCTTTGTACCAAGATAAAAATCAAGGAGGAGCTATTTTAGTTTCCTGTGAAGGCGAAGAGTCATATAGTTTAGTAAGTTGTCTTTTGATCATTATTAAGACGACCTTATTTCGTCATCCTATAAATTGTCTTTTACAATGTAGTAACATTTGCGCAGAACCAATTTCGTCACCCTTAACGGTCTTTAATATTTCGTTCAATTATACTGCGTCGGACCGAATTTCGTCATCCTATAAGTTGTCTTTTAATTATATTTGCGGGAACGCTAGTTCAACACCCTATGGCTGCTCAATTAAATATGTTTTGGGAAGCCTATTTATTCGCCCTATATCTTAAAATTATATTTGCGCTGACCCAATTTCGTTACCTTGAAAAAAAACCCCAAGAAAATTGATTATTTTCACCTGCCCACTTAAATAAAGAATTGGACATAGCGTCCGTCTTCAGAATATATTGTGAACCAGAAATAATTCAGCGTATTTTGTTTAAAGGTACTCATTCACATATTTGAACTTAAACATCAACTTTTTCTGAAACTATCCAAATAGTTTGGAAACACTTTTGAAGCAAAAAAATTAGTGATTTGATAATGACAATTATTTATTTTTTTGCAAATTGACTCACAACTACAAATAATGGTGTTTTAAGCTATCCCGTATGTCACGGTATAGACAATTTTGGTGCATGTTTGTGACTTTTATAGTATATTTCTTGCAATCTTTAAGCCAGTTATAGTACTAAAATATTAAGAATCATTTTTCTTGACGCAATTACAGACACTGAATGGTATTTGAAAATAAAGAAAAATCTTAACCGAATCTGTGAACTAGTGCCTTTAAGTCCATTTACCCATAGTGTCATTACCTTTTCACTTGTTAATTGCGACATAAAAACGTCAACAAACATAGTAAACAGTTCAAATTTAAAAAATGCAAAAAATCATATTCAGTGTGACCATACATGTATGTATGTCGACACAGCTAAATATTAAAGAAGAATTTTATATCTATAAGTAAAAACTATTTTTAACTTTTCCAGCATGGTACATTCCGTTACAATGGTGTTATGTACCACATGAACCCTGATAATACTGCTGAAGTCTGGGATAAACACATCATTCGTAAAGAAAACAAAGACAGAGTAAATTTCGGTGATGATGGAGTTTTAGTTGGAAATAGTAATCCAGTCAGTAAGTAGGGTTACATTTAACTTTAATTAGGGACTTCAGTCAGTTATCTTTCCCTGATAAAATCTGAAGCAATCCGATTGGTAAGTAGGTCCTTACAGTTGGAATCCTCGGATTTTATCATTGAAGTCCTATGTAAGGATAACTAACTATTTCATCTAATATCTTTATTGTTAATGAAGATATTAACAGAAGTGGTGAAATTTAGATAATTCTTTACCCTAAAAATACTTAGCTTGAATTTAAAACAAATTAAATTATTTACATAAAAGTTATTTAAGATTAATTTTTGGCAAATTGGTATTGAAAAATAAGGGTAAAATCCGAGTATACCAACTAATTGGACCTACCTATTTGAAGAGTATACAAGGGGAAATAACTGACTAAAAACCTAATTTCTGAGAGCAGATATCCTGTAGAGTGCTGTCGAACAGGATCTTTAAGGTTTCTCTAAGCGTTCTAAAACGTTTCGTTTCGGCCATTCGCTGCGAATAATCTAATCTAATAAACAAATATACGATCGCTAAGGCAATGAGAGATGTTTCAAAATTTACGGACTAAAAACAAAACATCACTCATTGCCTAAACGATAGTATAGTTGTTTACTTCAACACCGGTAGTTTCAAAATAGCTTCTAAATATTCGCAGCGAATGGCCGAGGAGTTCCGAATGTATCGTTTCGGAACGTTTTGGAACGTTTAGGGTATTTGAACAGACTATTGATCAGGGTATATAGTCACGTGATCTTCAGAAAGTTAACAAACAACTGTTTTCGTCGATTTTATGCGCTAGCGAAATAACAGAAAATAATAAAGATGTTAATAAAATTGCAATGGCTTCTTGTTCTAAGAATACTCATACCAGCGCGTGAATTGTTCACTTGTAATGATATCTCAAAATATTTTTCGCATATCCTATTTTACCGCACGACTCAATTTTTGTGGCGCGGTTGTAAACCATTGCTTATCTATGTACAGAATGCTACGATTTTCCTACAAAATACGGCATAATCCGCCAAAAATAGCTTTATACACCTTTTTGAACTATTTTAAGACTTTAATGTTACCGTTTTGAAATTCCACTCTCATTATCATTGCTGTAGTGTTTGAAGTCCTCGGTCATTTCCCTCAAAAGTAACTGCATTTGGATATTCATGTATTAAATCACTGTTTCAGGATCAACAAACAGCTCAAGTCGTCAGAAACGTGCAATCCCTTCAGGCAACATTGTTGAGATGGTGTTCGCCCTTGATTATTACACCTACGATTAGTAAGTTCATCTTACAACAATCCCATACGGGTAATTTAAGGCGTGGCAGCAAATAAAAATATCGACAATAAGCTTACAACTTTAAACATTTTCAAATCAGCAGAACAGAGGAAAAACAAAAGATACCGAATATTTGTCAATTTTCGAAACAATATCTTTAAAATTTCAACTCAAGAGCTCTGAAAATTTCATTTTCACTAGTGGCTACGTCAATCTTTTGCTTTGTGAAAGCATCGTTCTTACACCAATATCGACGAATATCCTCTCCAAGGCAGCATGGTTATAGTTAATTTAATTATTTCAGTTATGGTGGAGGCGTTGCAGCAGAAGCCGCAATCAGACGACACATTGCTATGTTGGCTAATGAGGTAAACTATGTTTATTTATTTATTGTAGTTAACGCCGTGTCAACACAATTTAGGTCATTTTACGACATCCAGCCGACCTAACCTAGCTTTCCTGGACCATTGTCTATAACCAGTACTCACCTACCCTTCCACAAGGCCGGAAACTTCTCCATATTATCTAATCAATGGAGGAAAATCGACATTATTGTCAAATTTTCATGGAAGGGTATAACATCCCCGGGTGGTATTCGAACCCGCACCCCCTCGGTGCCCGAGATTCCAAATCCCGGCGCGCTATCAACTGCGCTATT
This sequence comes from Mactra quadrangularis, assembly GCA_025267735.1. NCBI lineage: Eukaryota > Metazoa > Mollusca > Bivalvia > Venerida > Mactridae > Mactra > Mactra quadrangularis. The sequence goes on from CM046305.1 coordinate 5,957,604, forward strand.
GACCCGGGTTAGGTAAAGTATGTTTCTTTCATATTTTATAATACATGTATATTCTAACATAAGAACGTGCTTTTTGAATCTCATTTTTACGTGACGTCATCTATAGTTTATTATTAAACAAAAAACATGGCTGTTATAATTCCCCCCCCCCCTCGTTTACAAATCTAAACTGTCCATTACTCATTTTCTCTGTTAGAAAGAAAAACAGAAAAAAACTATATATTTTCGTAGAATAAAACATTACAGACACATTTGTCAATATCTATGACTAAGTAAAACATAGAAACAGTGTTTAAAATGATTTTTTTAAAATATTTTAAGGCAAAATGGCCTGATGATAATGTACAACATAAAAACGTCATAAAAAAGCGCGCTTAAATCATCTATACGGTTACTAATTGAGAATGCAAGCACATACAATCACCATGCTTCTTGGTGACTTAAATTGTCATTATCAGGACATTGCTTTTTTGTATACAAAATGCCCTTTTCACTATTCTAAGAATCAAAGCGCTAATAGCGCTGTCGAACATAAGATTTGATTGAGTAATACACACGAAAATATACAAGAAACGAAAACGATACAAAGAAAAATTCCCTTATATGCACCTATCATTAAAGCACTACACCGGTTTAGATATACTTTAATTGTACAAAGTGGGACGTTTACGTGTTTACACATAAATGGGACTACTTTTATTGCAGTAGTAATTATCTCTTTAATCGCGCATGCGCGGCCTAACATAATCGTCCGCGGTGGATTGAAATGAGGCTTTGATACAATCCACTACATAACATGACGACACTCCTGTCAAATTGATATTTGAGAACAATGAATGATCGGCTCTAATGATATTTGTTTTGTTGTTTTTGCTTTTTCAGGTGGACATATATTATGCAAATATTCCTTCTGTAGACCCAAGTCTTAACCTCAGAATATATGTTTCTTCTATTTATATAAATACCGTAAGTACAAGTTATCCAAATGTAGTTTGTAAAATTGGCCCGAGACAGACTGTAACAATACACACTTCAATAACTACGATAGCGCAAACTTATTTACAGGTCGTATTCTAGGTCATGCGTGTTTTTGCACTTTAAACAATGGACTTGCCCACTAAATAGGTGTATAAGCTAATGCACGAATAGCATTTTACTGATTTTAACTTACCTTTTTTATATGTAACATTTATTTTAAATAGTGTATATGCACATTGTAAATTTTATATAATGATATGTCTATAAAATAAGTGTAAACTAATTAAACTATAAAATTGTAAAAATACTACTCCCCAAAATATCAGTGTGTTATGAAACCGGCAATGTTTTTATACGCAATCTTTACGTGGACGACCTGTAGTGTAGGGCTATGTTTTATGGTGTTCAACGCCGTATCAACACATATTATGGTTATTTTTGACAAAAAGTTCTCTTAACATTAGCTCTCCTTGGTCTGTGCATGACCAGTACTTGCTTACCCTTTTACTGCGTCAACGGCTTCTCCATTTACCTCATAAATGGATGAAACTAGTAATCATTGTCAAATTTTAATGGAATTACATGACCAGCCTGGCGAGGTTCGGGTTAGCATACCGTTTGAACTCTAGATTTGAAATTCTAAACGCAGTCTACAACATAACAGTTCCCGGTGCATCAGAATTTCACCCAAAAGTCAAACAATAATGCAAGCTCCATGAACAGATATGCTGTAGACTGCTGTCGTATAGGATCTCTGGTAAACACGCAATGGGTCATGTTGATATGACCTTTATGTCGACCAATCAATGCGTAGCTTTCATTTAGAAGTTACAGGCTACTATTGGACGACTGTTTTCAAATTTCGCAATGCAGACGATGTAAATAAATTGATAAACAAAATGATATCGTAATGAATAATTATAGAAGCACGGGTCAGCAAAACGTTACTTGTGATGAAGTAGCCAGATTCAAACTAGGCTAGTGCGCGAACGGATAATTTTAGATCGGGTTTTAATAAAATTGACTTTTTACGTTAATTATTTACTTCAATTTTCACAGGATGCAGGAACCAGTGATTGGTCAACTAACGCTCAAACCACAATAGGTGGCGTAGTTTATCTACCCATTGATGACGTTGCGGACACAATTAAGCCATGGTTAAGTAGTGTACATTCTGATCTAGAGCCCTATGATCACGTTATGACAATGTCCCTGTAAGTACAGTTAGTTACTTTTTAGACTCAATAGTCTGATTTTATTAGGTGAACCGTGACAGGTTTGTGTTTTTAACTGGGTTTAACGACGTGTAAACACAATTTTAGGTCATTTTACGACGTCGAGCGCACCTAACCTAGCTTTCCTGGAACCTTGTCTACAACAAGTACTTACATACCCTTTCAGTAGACCGGAAACTTCTCCATATTATTTAATCAATGGAGGAAAATCGACATTATTGTCATCCGGGTGGGATGACAGGCTGGAAGAGTCCAATCATAACATTGATAATAGTAGGGCTGTCACAATACGCCAGAAGCGTACCGCGGTATATTGCAATACGCTGTCATCGTATCATGATACGTACCACGATATGTTGCGGGCTCTTACATTCGATGTGCCTCCGCTGTATTTAACAGAAAAATTGCAAACCTTATACACAGCTACTAATAGAATCTAGCCTCTTAAAGTATTTACGGTCATTTAGGACTGTCCCAATTGCTTAAATTCTTGCAACTTCAGGTTAGATTGAATGAACAATGGAAAAACTGACATATCGCTACTTTTATTTCGCGAAGGGGGTTTCAAATGAAATAAAAAAAAGATCGCCAAATACCGGTACATTAAAATCGTACCGCGGCTCGTATTGCTGCAGCTGCGTATTGCAATATACCGGTATATCGGTATATCGTGACAGCTCTAGATAATAGGTATAACCAGAGAGTACCACATAGAAAATAAGTTCAAACTACAGTACCTCAAGTATATATTCGTAGTTTTGTACATTAATAAGCATTTTCCTGAGTACCACAGTCCGGAAACAATACGGTCACATATGTCCAATGCAATAATGGGTGGTTAAACAAGTTGCGTTAACTTTTTGTAGGAATGATCCAAAATTCAATTCTAAAATTACAAAAGTGCAGTCAATGCTCACCGGATAAAATCGAACTATCTATACTCTTAAATTTGCGAGTTTCCTGTTTTATGGAAGAAACTACGCGGCTTTGAATAAATCTTTTGTTTGTCGCTGGAGCACCTATATACCGGCATATCAAGTTGACAATTCTTTTTTGACAAAGCCTCTTGATATTTGCAAAATCTGCCAAAAATCAACAAAAATAGTGGCTTTTTTGTCTAAAAATAGTTCCAGATAACACTAAAAAAAGACCAAACTCCCAGCAGCGATTATTTCTCTTTATTGTCATTACCTAAAGCCCGTGCTTGCACGAGCTCCCATCTAGTATCAGTTTATATTCTGAACTTCAATTAAAGGGGTTTCCAGCTAAAGAAGCAATTTTGATACCGTATGAATCCGTGCAGAATGAAGTTATTTTACATGCAACACAGCTTATTGTTCTATGTAGACACATTGTGTTTCAACTTTGTTTCACAAGGGTGCATCTGGTGATTTAGCTGGAAAGATTCAACGTTAATATAAAAATGAATACTACGTGCTCTTATCCCTTAAAAGGATATCCCTTTTAAACATTTGGCTCTTGGTCAAACTTAAACTTAGAAGGCAATTTAAAAGCTCTGCCCGGACATGGTTCAAATGTGGCAAAACATTAAAACTGTCTGATTTTGAGACTATTTTCCCCGCGTAGGTGTTTACCTAGCTTCACGTCGTTTCGCTTAATATGACTACGCATGACCAAATATATTCATCCGCAACATTTTTGTGCAACGTTTCAAGAGTCGTGGTTTCTCAGACCTGAGTTGTTAGAGACTCATTTCAAAAAATGTTTGACGTATTTGTTGAGTCACTAATGCGTGATACATTTTAATGAAATTGTGGTTCCAAGGCAGTTTTCATGTCTGCTGTAAATGAATGTAGGAGCAGTAGTCCAGTGGTAGGACGCGCGCTTAGGGATCGAGAGGTCCTGGGTTCGAATCCCACCAGGGACACTGCTAATTTCCATTAGCAAGAAATTTACCTGCGATTGCTTCACTCCACCCAGGTGTAAATGGGTACCTACGAGGGTGGTATAATTCCGCTGCGACAATTTGTCGGCTGCACTAATAAGCGGAGTAAAAAGACTCCCCAGGGAGATTGATAGATAGATCGATACCAGTAGCCCAGTGACCATGGGTAATAGCTGTCAAGTCGGTGAACGTGCGTGAGCATGAAACTTAGACTATAAAATGTAATTACAATATATCTCTGTACAGTGGCTTTAATAATAATATTACTCTTAGTAAATTTCAGGCGTTGTTTTGTCCACTTATCCTTAGCATCTTTTATATTTCAGAATTGAGTTAGCAGGTGTAACAAACGGCGTTGTCACTTCAACAGGTTATACTGGTGTGGCATGGGTGGCAACTGTTTGTGACACTGTAACAGTGAGTATACCTTAATATAAATCTATAAAATCAATGATTCCGTTGACATATCTATAACTGCTGAAGTATATCAAGCTTAACCTGATGCGGACTACTTTAATTAAAGTTGTTATTATCCTTTTAATTGCGCATGCGTGGCCGAATGTAATCGTTCGCGGCTGATTTTTATGGGGACGTGCTACAGTCCGTTACTAAAAATGGAGAAAATCCTAGTTGAACTTAAAATAAAAGTGAGAACATGAAAGTAGCAACACAGATAATATTTTATTTGAAAGTAGCAACACAGATAATATTTTATTTTGCAATGTACTTAACTGAATTTTTTCTTTGTTTTGTGCAGATATCATTTACTCAACTGGAATTTTTTGGACGAACTGCTCAAACTATGGCTCACGAACTTGGCCACGCCCTATCTGCCAACCATGACGGTGATGGTAACATTTGTGCTGCGGAAGACCATAATGTGATGACTCCATCATTCTATGTCAAACCAGATTCGTCCCTTGCCGAAGCACAATGGACATTCTCTCAGTGTAGTATAGATTATTTCAAAGCGTATATATCTGGGTAAGTAGTAGTTTATTTTTTATTTCTAATGGCTTCCTGATACATAGTACCCACAAGGTACTTTGGAGACAAAGGAAATTTAATAAAAGAATTAAGTTTCATTAATTGTTGCTGTAGAACCATTACTACTATTTTTTTTAATATGGTTGATGATTAAATAAAAACAAATTTATTGAATGCATCACATTTATAAGATTCAGCATATGAAATCCCAAAGCCTCCAAAACCTAATTCAATGTAATTCTTTCCTATAACATCGATTTTAAGCTACATAGGTAGTCTCAACTACAAATAATACCATAACAAAAAGCAAACATAATATAAGCATTTCAAAATGGTAGACTTACAAAGTGAAAATGTCTCCAAACTTTTGATTTGTTTTGTATGATTATTCATGGAACTTGAGTGTCAAAACGCACAAGCCCATGAAATAAATTTTGATAAACACAACACACCGAGATTCCTTTTGGAAGTTTATACCGTAGAAACACATTGTATAGGTCAGACAACCATCTCACCGTTCCAGGAAAGACTGAATCGTTGGGTTAAGCTGTTTACAAGTAACTAGGCACATACTTCCATAAGTGACTGGCTATTGCCCTGCCCTACACGATTAAGTATCAGTCGTAGAAGGGAGAATGGCCGTCGAATTATCTCATGACCAAATTGCCCCGCCAAGGAATCGAATCCACGACCTCTCGATCTGTAGACTTGTGTGCTTCCAACTGAGCTAACCGGGTGGCTATATCGAGAGTTCAATCGTATGTGTAGTTTCAGATATTCAAATTATGTCTAAGTTTGTCAGCTTTGTCAGTAGAGTTTGATCTTGAAAACTAAGTAGTGTATATATAAACCCGGGTCGATAGCGCAGTTAGTAGCGCGCCTGAATTTCGAATCTAGCGTATCGAAGGGGGTACGGGTTAGAATCCCGCCCGGGGAGGTTATACCCTTTCATGAAAATTTGTCAGTAATATCAATTTTCCTCCATTAATAAGGTATATGGAGAAGTTTCCGGAGTTTGGAAGTGTAGGTGTGTCCTGTTATTGACAAGGGTCCAGAAAAGCTAGGTTAGGTGCGCTGGACGCCGTAAAATGACCTAAAAATGTGTTGACACATAGTATCGGAAGAAACTTTACCAACAATTATTCGAGTTGCACGCAAATATGTTTGAATATCTTTAATGGTCAAACTCATTGTTATCACCTTGCATATTACAAAATCATGCTAATTTTGACGATTTTAAGTCTAAAATGCTGAATTTGAGAAGAAAATGGTAGCTACGTTGAGACCGTTTCGCTATTAGAATCTTCCATCTCGATGATCGGAAATCCTCGGCTATTTACTAAGAATAACGTCGGACATATTAAGACGCCATTATGAAATACCCATTGAGTCACATGCCTAAACATTATAATTCAACCGGTGTTGAAGTAAACTAATCCCCGATCGTTAAGGCGGTGACACATGTCTCGTTTTTTACCATAAATATAAAATGCACGATTCAATGATATCCACTAAACAATATATAATCACATATATAGCATCTAAGCAATCTTTTTACAAAACCTTATGTGTTTACGACAAGAACTATTTGGCATAACCGTTGCGTGCTTCGCCTGTGCTTCGCCTCGCGTATGTAGTAAAACCCAAAATTATTGGAGAACCCCCCACGAATCATTCCGAGATTATTCATTCAATGAATTGTTGAGGTGTTCCGAATGTATATGTAGAAGTATTCTACTGCAAGTAAGCCAAAATTGTCAATTTTTTCAATATATTTACAGGTTAGGCAGTAGTAATTGTTTGCAGAGTCACACGTTCACAGAGTCGGAATATAATGATCATAAAAAATTGGGTTTACCCGGAGATTACTACTCACTCACTGATCAGTGTGTTCAGTATGTGGATGCTTCATCCGTCCCTTGTTCCGTAACAGATGATGTAAGTTAGTTAAGTTTTATATACCCTGGGGTCCAAAAGTTTCTTTACACATGCAGATTTTCCTTATTTTCTATTAGACTCTTATCTGTTATTAAAAAAATATTGCAGACACCTTTTGATTAGTATCTTTATTTTATTCTTACATGATACATTAAGAACATATTAAATAATGATTCATACCCGTTTCGATAGCGCAGTTGGTAGCGCGCCGGGATTTGGATACTTGTGCCCGAGGGAGTGCGGGTTCGAATCCCACCCGGGGAGGTTATACCCTTCCATGAAAATTTGACAATAATGTCGATTTTCCTCCATTGATTAGATAATATGGAGAAGTTTCCGTCTTTGTGGAAGGGTAGGTGAGTACTGGTTATAGACAATGGTCCAGGAAAGCTAGGTTAGGTGCGCTGGACGCCGTAAAATGACCTAAATTGTGTTGACACGGCGTTAACTCCAATAAATAAATAAATGAATAAAATAAATGAATAAATAAATAATGATTCATGATAAACTATATGCATGCATTATTTGTGAACCTTATAACTACATGTAAACTATTTCTTAGTAGGCCTATACTTAAAAACATCAAAGTTTAATATGTATAAAGAAACTTTTTGACCCCAGTGTACATGTACCATTTTTATTATTATATATAGTCCTATTATATTAACCTGTCACACATGAATATAATTTCATGGTGTGTACACACTCTTAATCTAGTTTACAAACCATAAATAGAGTGGTTATTTTAAAGTGTGTATTGTTCGTTTTTTCTCAACTGTCAAAACATGAATAATTTCACGGTGACTGAATGCATTGTTTTTGTACTTGCAGCCTTATTGTATTTAACGATATCTTGACTAAAACATTTTTAAACAACATAAGCAGCTTTACTCGATTATAATACACACTTTCGGAAACTCATGGAAGTATTACGACAATAATTTTAACGAACGCATACACCGTGAAATTATTCAGGTTTTGACAGTTGAGAAAAAACGTACAATACACACCATGAAAGTATGTATGAGTGACAGGTAAATAAAATAGGGCTACATGTATACCATTTTTATTATTATGTACCATATTTATTATTATGTTTGTTTGTTGGGGTTAACACTGTAGCAACACATTATATAGGTCATATAACGGCATTCAGTAAACCTACTCACTCCTTTTGGAAAAGCTAAATCTCTGGATTTAGCAGTTAACTTTATCATTATGTGCCATATCTGAAAGCGCTCTTTTTATATTGAAAATATGTTCAAAAGCGCTTCACAATCATACGAATAATTATTAATAAATGTAAATAGTTAATTGATGATTAAAGATAAAAATAATGCACTGAATACTACTTGTAATATAAAATAAAGATTAATGATCAATATAGTGATCAAAGTAGTTAAGAAAGAAACAAGTGGGTTCTCAACCCCTTCCCAAAAAATATTTAGAGACTGGGCACACTTAGGTAAGTCCAGAAGGGAATTCCACAGGTTTGGCATTGCATGACTGAAACTACGCAAGCAATAGTAGCTGTCTTTGACCTTGGAATTGTTAAAGATAGTAAATTGAGAATATAATGGATTATTGATAGAAAGGCAGCCATTGGTCGATAGAGAATCTGTTTAACTTTAAAGGGAATTTTTGCTTTTCTGATTTCGCTGAAAATATTTTGTCCTCGCAAAAAATTGACCTTTCACCAAAGTCGACAAAATACCCTGTTAATATCTCTTTCTGTCAAGCATTATTCTGAAAAGTGATGTTAATCTTATATTTTCTTAACAGTAAAAATTTTAACATCAAAATGACGTCATCTTAAATGATCAATGATAAATTATACAATCTTAAAGGAAAAATGACGTGGATAATCAATGTCATCTTAATGGTAAATGATGTCATCTAAAAGGGTAAATGACGTCATCAGAAGATTCTTTAATATTGAAAGAAAATCTTTTTAATTTCAACTCGAGAAAAAGTTTATCAACTCATTATTCAAACATGAAAAAAGCTTTAATTGTAGTAAAATTACTTGCGGTAAGACGTTTTAAGGGCACTTTTTAGTATTATTATCTTTTTTTCAGACTGTGACAGCAAATGATTGCTACGATGGCTTTCGTTGTTCAGTTGGGGGAAGTACCTGTTCGTCATACACTAACTTATATCCATTGGCTGGGACAAAATGTGGCGACTCATCAAGTGATTATGTAAGTGAAAACATTAATGTTTTAAAAACGAAGAATTTGAGTACAATTTTAGAGACTTTTTTCCTAAGTATTTTCCAGTCGAAGGATAAAACCATTTTACAATATATATAGCAAATCCTACAGAGGGTGATAGAACGGAATATTCACCCAAGACAATTAATGTCAACCGAAGCTTTAGCCGAGGTTGACATTACTTGTCAAGGGTGAACAATTCGTTATATCACCCTCTGTAGGGTGTTATAATTATTGTATTACGTGTATACCGAACAACAAAATCAGAAATTGTTGACATTTTACGAGACACAATTAAACCGTTTAATTTTATCTGTTTTATTTGCTTCTGAAATTGAAAACATTTTACACCGTTAAGTTTGTTGTTTCGTAAAAAGCACAGGTGCCAGTCACAAATTTTTCTTATTATAGTATATAATATAGAGAAAAGTTCTCCGAGGCTAACGCCTGTTCAACGGTCGTATTTTCAAAGCGTCATCAAGCTCATTAAATTAACGTCATGATCGTCAAATCTTTTGACGTGTTGTTTAACATCGAACGAATTTTAGGGCTTTTGGAGATTATATGGGATCATTTAATTAAGTGTAAATCGATTTTTTGTCAAAACATCGTATTACTAAAAATATCACAGAAAAGTTCTTGAACAATTTTCACAAATAATCGCAACGACCTTTAAATCCCAATAAGACATTCATTAAATTGTAGATAGATGTTCTAGCTTATGTTGTGAAGTATAGTTCATTGTAGTATTTTTCTATTTTTAACCCATAGAACGAGAGATTTTTCCTACTTTTCCTTATTTTATAAATAGTCAAGGGTATCCCGAAAGTAAGCTTAGACAGCTACGCCGAAAAATCAACTTTGTATGGCCTGGTCATTGCTGTCAATGCTTGCAAAATTAAAAAAATGAAGAATCGTTCTGCCCAATTTGAATAAATTGATCATGTGATTCAAAGGTATTTTAAAAGTTGCAAATAACAGTACGAAGCCGCCTCGATGTTTGGAAAAAATCGTAAGTCTTTTTCGTTTTTGTATTTCACAGATTTGCTTCAGAGGTTTGTGCCAAGACAGATCTGTTGTTATATCTACGACTACAAGCACCACATCCACGACAACTGCGCCATCAACTACATCCACAACCGAACAAACTACTTCCACGACAACTGCGCCATCAACTACATCCACAACCGAACAAACTACTTCCACGACAACTGCGCCATCAAGTACTTCCACCACCGAACGAACTACTTCCACGACAACTGCGTCATCGAGTACTTCCACAACCGAACGAACTACTTCCACGACAACTGCGTCATCGAGTACTTCCACAAACGAACGAACTACTTCCACTACACCAAGCACTACAACCGCATCACAATGCGATTCTACTGAAAGGTGCTGTCAAAAGGTGAAAGTTGGTAAGAGGATGAAGACCAAGTGTTGTAATGGACTCGAATGTTGTGAAAAACCGGATTGGTTTTCCCCTACTCAATGTTACGATAATTGCTGCGGAAATGGAAATGGCGGTTCAGGAAATTCAGGTGAACCAAGTACAACTACACCCTCAACACTCTCAACAACGACATCATCGTGTAATCACCAGAAAAAGTGTTGCGAAAATGTTCAATTAGGTAAGAAAATGAAGAACAAGTGTTGCAGTGGACAATCATGCTGCGCTAGGCCAGATTGGTTCCGTACGTCAGAATGTTTTAACGAATGTTGTGACGTAACCACGACAACTACCACAACCAGCTCAACATTATCAACAGATGCAATTTCAACGGCAACCACACAAGAGCCATGTGATACAAAACAGAACTGTTGTGTGAGAGTTAAAATTGGTAGGAAAACGAAGAAAAAGTGTTGCAAGGGGCCCAGTTGTTGTAATAAACCAGCCTGGTATTCGTCAACTGACTGTTACCAGACGTGTTGCGGTGTTGTAGTTCAGTAACACATGTAAGAACATGTGTTTGTAGTAATGGCTTTGTCTTTGTTTAGGTAGCACAAGACATTCTACATTCTAATCTATTCCTACAATATCTTTGTACAAATATTAAAGGACCAAACTATTCTAGGGTTGGGAAATCACCAACCTCTTTTTCAAACGGGTGTTTTTAAGGGCAAATGATGCCCTGATTTTAAAAAAAAATGTTATTGTCTTACGGAATGATTAATATATGGTTTCATTTTGCTGAAATATTGTATAAATTATTAATAACTATAACCTCATACACATATTTTAGTATTTTTAACTCCAAAACACGTTCACTAACCATAAAACCCTATAAAATGAAGTATTACAAGCTATGGTGACTAAATAATATGATCCTACATAAACAAAATTGCCCATTTTGACAGCAATTATGAATATTCGAAAAAGTGAACCTTAAACGTCATCATAGACAATTTTATTGTGATATTCAGACTCGGCACATCATTTGACCATAAAAACACCAGCTTGATTTGAATCCTAAAAAAATTGCCTATGCCTAAATATACAGTCTTTGCATGAATTCTGAGAAACAAAACAGTGACCATTTATACTACAGACAATTCAAAATCACATACACACAGAGTAATTATGTATTTAGGATAGATATTAGTAAATTTCAAAAATGTTTGGCAAATCTTGAAGTACTTGTTCTTTCCCTGAGTTAATAGTACAGAGGGGGGGGGGGGGTACCATTTAAATATTTTACAACTTTACATTCTTGAGTGTATGTATGAATTCTCTAAATAATCAATTTTGATACGCAGCTCAATTGTAATGCAGCGCCAACAAAACTGCAGCTAAATTTGTCAGCGGGCTGCAAAAGGTAATAGTGTGCTGTAGTTTGGTCGGCGCTGTATTATGATGTATAAAACCAAACACTCGTTAAATATGCAGATAAGTCGAGGGCTTGACGGAAAACTGTCGTAATTCAAAATGTCAAAATTTTTCAAGAGAAGCAAAAAAGACTGTTCAACATTTTTCTCTCATGTTATTCCGTAACTATTTTTTGATATGTGAGTATAAAATAACATGTCTTATGTAATTACACTGTGCTAAAAACAACTTATTATTGTGAATTTACAAGCTTTTTTACTTACAACACTTAAAGTAAACTCACTTAAAGAACTTTTTGAGTCTGTACCATCATATGCTATACTTAACTTTTTGAAAGAAATAAATGTTTATAATAAGATATAGAGTTTTACATCATTAAAATAGTTTGAATTATTTACATCATTAATAGCTGTCGGCGCGATATGACCTTTTTGTGTTGGTGCGCCATAAAACCTAAACAAACAAACAAACAAACAAACTTACAACAGTTTTTCACTGAAATTGGGAGTTATTCCGAACATGGAACTAAGTAAATTTATGAACTTTATAAATGGAATATTTTGATGAAATTTGGTAGGAACATGTATTTGGCATTTCTAAAGCCAAATTTATCAAAAAGTCATTTTTGAAAAAAAAGTTAGTTACGACAGTTTTCCGTCCAGTCCTCTAAGTGTACGCCATCTGTACATTTAGTCACTAAAGTAATTTTTTTATTCTCTCATTTCAAACTGATGAAACTGACTTACGATTAAAATTGTCTTTAATTTTTTTGTGTTATTACTCAATGGCCATTTTACTCCGTAACAATATTATCAACTATCGAATGCCCGATTGTCGCCGTATATATTATATACTATGTATAGGTGTTCTTTGCAACGACGAAAATCGGGTGAACAGGTGTTGATAATATTGATCTCTTGTTTTGTCATTGAAAATGGAAAGGATATGTTGATTCAGACTTAAGTCTCCCAACATTGATCCAATGCGGTTGGCCAATGCTCCTAGATTGTATTGATATTAAAAGTCTTGTAGATGCTGATGTCACTGTTGTTAAAAGTTCGTACATTTTCATTGGTAAATAAAACCGAGCATTAACATACTGTGGTTTTGGTTTTTTTGTTTACTTTTTGATTGTTTTGGGTTTGGTTTGGTTGAGTTGAAGGTACTCATTCACAGATTTCAACTTAAATTTCAACTTTTGTCTAGAACTATCAAAATAATATGGAAACAGTTTTGGAAGCATGGAAGTAGTGTTCTGATAATAACAAGTTTAGTGCAAATTGACAAATACATTTGTAACCGCAAATGATGGTGCTTCATGTGGTAAAAATCTACCCCGTATGTAACGGTATACATGTAGACAATTTTAGTGCATTTTTGTGACTTATATTGTATATTTCTTGCAACCTATAGGTCAATTTGTCTCAAAATATTAATAGTTAATGTTTTGATACTATTACAGACACTAAATGATCATCTGTAATTACAGACAAAATTTAACCAAACCTGTGAACTAGTACCTTTTAACGCTGTAGCAACACATTTTATGTTATATAACATCAGTCAGTCAACCTACTCACCGTTCCTGGAAAGGATAAATCCCTCGATTTAGCTGCTAACCAGTGACTATGTGCATATTTCAGTCAATGACTGATAGCTGCTTTACATGATTTAGAATCAGGAGTAGGAAGGAAAATGGTCGTAGAAAATATTTCAAGACCCAACTCCACGAAAGTATGCCTCGTCCGCGGATTCAAACCTACGATCCCTTGTTCAGTAGACTTGTGCGCTACCGACTGAGCTAGCCGGGTGGCTTCTTTATTGTTTCTTTAAAAAAATTCAAACCATCGTAATCTCATGATGGTTTAAATCACAGCAAGGTGTTCAGATGCGTAGCAATTAAAAACACAAATACCTTATGATCAAGTGATTACATGTACATGTACTTGTTTCGCATATGAAATTCATCCTGATCTAATTCATCATAGGAGCAGTGGTTAGTGATAGAACGTTCATTTAGGGATCGAGACGTCCTAAGTTCGACTTCCCCCAAGTCAAATAAAAGGAGCCGTGTAGTTTAAGGATAGGACGCGTATTAAGTATTAGAGAATTATATCCTAGGTTTGGACCCCACCAAGGACAGTGCTAATTCTTTAAGCATGAATAAAGTACTGACGGTTTTTTAAACACCTTATATATATATATATATTCATTGAATCAATCTGCCAACAGACACATCTTTCTGCCAACGGACCCAGCAGAAAGATTGATCTTTCTGCTGTTGATTAATCCTTATGTCAACAGACACAGCAGAAGGATCGTACCTTCTGCTGTGTCTGCTGAGTCTACCAACTTTATGTCCATCATTTTATACCAATGGGAAATAACTATACACAAGAAGACAATAAAGCAGGACATGAATAGAAATGCAATGGAACAGAGTTCACCAGTCTAAGAACAGTTAAAATGGGGCTATTTTCTAAATAATAACATCACATTATTGAATCAAACAGCGGAAGAAAACATCACATACCAAAACCACTCAGAACAAATTCCCCGCAGCAGTTATTTCCCTTTATGAATGAATAAAGTAGCAACGAGTGACGTAACCGCTGTGAGGAGTTTGTTCTACGTACTGTAACGCCCAATCATATACATTGTAGCATGAAATTTTAGGAACATTTTTCATCGACAAAGACATAAAGATAACATAGAACGAGTAAAGGTTTGATCGACGATTTCGATCTTCTAATTGCAATAAAAATCTAAAACACTATAAAAATACAGATATGAATCATTCATTTTGAAATTAATTTATAAATGCCAAATGCTGTTTCTGCTAGAAGCCCTAGTTTTTCACCAACTTTCATGTAAGGAATGTAGTCGAATTTCTCCCCAAAATTGCCAGTCGCACCCCTTCGTTTTTCTTCATCTGAATGCACTGTGGGTTTTTTCATCCTTTTATCACCTTCACATGGAGAGGGATTTGTTACATGTATGTCAGTGTATGTAACCTTCTTTTCTTCATCTTCTGAGGCAGTGTGTGCAGGTGTTGTCCCCTTGTGAGGATGATTTGTTGTTGGTTTGTTAACATCTACCCTGTCACGTGCAATTTGGTCACGTTGTTTTTGTTCTACAATCTGTCTGCATGCTTTCTCAAAAACTGTAAAATATGACAAAAGTCATAATCTTTAAATAAAGTTCATAAAGTTTGACTGCCGGATTTTGGCACTGGACCCAAATAAACTTCTAGTTTCTGTTGGCAGTGTTTTTATATTTTCAACGCTGAATTCTCTTGGAGAGTTAGAAAAGTTCGGATTTAAATGCTATATAAATGCTTAGTCACGATATTCAACATGCTACACGATATATCAAAGTCATACTACACTAAAATTGTCGACAATTTTATATCATGAACATCAGGATACAGTCATACATTTGAAGAATACACTGAACAAAAGTTCTAACCGATCACTTTTCAAATTTTGATTATTTTATAACGGGCCAATGGATCCTTAGTAAATTTTGCAGAGGTGATTTTTGTGTCACTTTCTACCAATTTGTGGAAAAAAATAATTTGATACGGTCCGATGCACTCAATCGGCACACAGGGTGTGGTTTACACATTTTGACACGCTGTGTTCGTGTAGAGAGAGTAGTGAGTATTAAATTTCACTTTGCATGAATCCTTGTTAACTTTATAAGTGAAAAAACATAAAAGATTGCACGAATGTCGATGCATGATCGTGGCGTAGCCATTGGAATGTTGAATGCTGGGGCCTCTTTCAAACAAATGAGTGGCTGTTCATGGACACATCTTTAAAAAATATCGATAAAGTATTGTTAAAATAGAAAAAATGCTGTAATTTTATTATTTTCAATGTGTTCATCCCTATTTCAAGTTGCATGACACTTTAATCGGGTCTTTTCGACGATCGCGACTTTGAACCATGTAGCAAAGGACCGGAATTGTTTCTAACTGACGCCGAAAACCAAGAACAAAGGTTACAACTCGCCGACAGGATCGAAATTCTTGCAATGTTTTGTGTTTTTTCACTTATAAAGTTAACAAGGATTCATGCAAAGTGAAATTTAATACTCACTACTCTCTCTACACGAACATTTCGTGTCAAAATGTGTAAACCACACCCTGTGTGCCGATTGAGTGCATTGGACCGTATCAAATTATTTTTTTCAACAAATCGGTAGGAAACGACACAAAAATCACCTCTGCAAAATTTAATACGGATCCATCGGCCCGTTATGAAATAGTCAAAATTTGAAAAGTGATCGGTTAGAACTTTTGTTCAGTGTAGACATGCACTTTGCTTACAGAAAATTAATCGCATCAAAACGTGACTTTAAAATTTCCTGCTGTATCAATGCCTCTCTATGTCACGCCACCAACACGTATGGACCACAATGGAAATAAGGGCTTGCCCTTTTTTGTGCTATCCCTGGTGTTGGTGTGCCTGTCATAGCTTATTACTTGTCACATGATATGTAGTATGTTTATTGTAATTATGCTATGTGTACACTATTCCAAATAAATATTATTATTATTATTATTATTATTACTTTAAATGGTTTACCTTTTGACATTTCATTGTTTTGTGAACCATTTGTCTTTCTTGTGTCTCTAGTGTTATTATTTAATCTATAAGCATTTGGTCGAGTATTTGTCTTCTGTTTGGTATCTATTATAGAAAAGATAATATTGTCAATATAAATACACTGTACATTGATTAAAATAAACATGATTCAGATATGATATAGACACTGTTGAGTAGGACATGTATGAAATGTATTATTGTTACAACGCTTGGGTATACATATACATTTATTGTACTCATGGTGATGGAGACTGGCAAAGCTAGTTGGGTATACATATACATTTATACGACTTCTGCGGTCTGACTGAGGAAGTCTATTTTTACGAGCAGAACGTAGAACATTGAACACATATATAAGTTATGTAAAACAGATGTAAGCAAACATTTCAGGAACAGCAGCAGTAAAAGCCATACCTACCATACAGACAGAAAGCAAAGAGAGAGATTCTTAATTTGTTAAAACTATTGTTATAAAGAGACGCCGTAGGTCGTGAGAAGCCTTGCGTATTAAGGGTACGGTTCGCACATGGCACAAAACAAGACATCCATACGGAGCCGTAGCTGGAAGATATGCAAGTTTAATCCATACTCGGCCACGTTTGTGTTCACGACTTGACTGTGAAACTGATACATGTATCCATGGCTCATCTCACAGACCCTGGTAAAAACGTAACAGTCCGTACGGGTACGCAAGAGTTTGTACGGGTTATTGCTAAGCTTGGTCGCGTGGCGCCTATACGGTACCCTCACGGCTATTTTTTATGTTTATGGGACTGTAGCTTTAGCGGTTTCTGTCTTGGAACAGAGAGTAGCAAAATAATTGACACTGAAGGTTTAAACCAGGTCCTAGGGTACACCAACCTCACACTTGCTCCAGAAGGTTCCAGAACTACGAGGTAATTAGTTGGTAATTAGTTACAGTGATAACCGTTGGTTTGGTGCACAACACCATAATATCAGAATTGTATTAGTTACTTAAATAGATAGAAATTGTTACTACAGATATGTCAAGTAAATACTTTCAATATAAATACATATGTCTATCAACATGCTTTGTAACTGTCATTCAAGATAGTTTAACTATTCAATATGAAACGGATATCAACCAAGATCCAATCTCCGTAAACATATATCCTGTAGAGCGTTGTCGTACAGGATCTCTACTTTCTCCGTGGAAAGTCACGTCGAGATAAAGTTTGTTTCGACCAATCAATGCGTAGCTTTCATCTAGACGAAACACTATTAATCACATTTTGATTTCGTAATTTCTATTTTTAGACCAAGTTTTGCATGCTAATTTAACAGCGGTATTATTCACAGTCTGCGATTGGGCGGCTCATTTCAAATTGCGTGACGTAGACGATGTAAACAAGTTACGTATCATAACAATTTCGTCATGAATATTGTGATTAAAAAAGGTCGCCTGAACGTGACCTTCGTCTGAAAAAGGCCAGATCTAAATTAGCGAGTAAGCGAGCGGAAAATTTTAGATCGGGTTTTAATCAGATTGACATAGATCTAGGGCCAGATCCCGAACGAAATCACTACCTAGCGATTTTTGAAAGCGGTTTTAGTTGCATAAGAGTTCTGCGGAACGGTTTTGCTTCAAGTTAGCAAATCCAAAATGGTGACTTCCACAGACGAATGTTCAGAATTGTAACGGATGAAAAATATTCAAATCGATTATCACCATGATTATTTAATTTAACTGCTTTTAATGAAGTACATGTGTACATTTGTATATGCATTTAGATACAGCATCGGTTGACACAAAAACTGTATACATTGTTTAAAATAATTGTAGTTCTAGTTATAGATGCGGTTACTTACCTCTATATTGTCCTTGAAAAGTAACTCTATTATATTTATCAACAATAACAAGTTGTTGTGTTCTAACATCAATTTCTCGTTTAGGGATAGTTTCTTGATGTAATACTTCATTAGTATAACGTTGGATTACTATGTACTTATATTGAAGTACAGAATTCTTCACAATCCTGAAAATGACAAAGAAACGTATATGTATATGATCGAATAAAATCGGTTACAAAATTACGGATGGAAATAAAAGATTTTGAAGTTAATGTGACTGGGATTATTAATACGAAAGTGTCTACATTTCAAGAACACGATTGAACGTATCAACTCCTATAATTTATCAAAATAATAATAATGTCTTTATTTAAAGAGAACTCCTTGCGCTTAAGGAGTTCTCATCTTTAAATAAAGACATTATTATTATTATTATTATTATTATTATTATTATTATTATTATTATTAATGTGAAACAGTGAGATGAATAAAGAAGGAAAAACGTCATTGAAAATGGCTGAAGGTGCCATTAACCTTAATTCCACGTGAATTATGGCCTAAAAGCTGTATGAAACGATTGAACTTCAGGTGTATGAAAAGTCAATCTCCGTAAACAGATATCCTATAGGCCGCTGTCGTGTAAATTAGCAATTGTAGATCGGGTTTTAAACTGATTGGTGAAAAATCTGCTTCCATGCTCAGCCAACTTTACAAACTTTATCTAATACCTCTGTTAATCGTATTTATCTTCACCCATGTGACCAATGCAATACCAGTTTGTATAATAATATTATGCGCAAGATATTTAGCAGTGGTAATAATTTGTGTTTGACTTCGACATAAATCTACGAGCATTTCAATTTAGGACTCGAGCGGCCCCTAGTTCGAACCTCACCAGAGGTCCTGCTTATTTTTCTTGAGCAAAAAGTTTACATACAATTGTTACAGTCCACCCAGATGTAAATGGGTGCCGTGATGGGTCACCTGTTTGAAGGAATGTTATTTCAATATTCAGTTATCGTAAATAATTGTAATGTCGGCTGAGCATTTATATATTGAAGCAGTCTTTAAACGGCACTTATTTTATTTTAGTTTTTTTTCCAAATTTATACATACATGGTGGCACTTTCACAAAAAAATCTTACGATAAAAATCATCGTAAGTCGAAAGCAAGAAACATTAATAATACTGTTATCTTTAATCCAATAAAGTCCAAATATTATTGGAATTATATGGAATGTTGTTTACGTTTTGAATATCATATCATGGTTATATTTATTATCCTTCTGACTAAAATGCATTTTTATGAAAATGACTTACGATAACCTTTTTCGTAAGAATTTTTGTGAAAAGGTGCAATGTACACTAAAATGATATACAATAAACAATAAAATAATCATAGTTACCATAAATCTTTGGTCCAGACTGTTGAATCTTTTCCTACAATAGACATTCTAGGAGCCTTGTTGTAATCATCAAATCCTAATTGTAAACCAGGACCAGTGACTGCCAGAAAATATTTTCCTTTGGGTAAAGTTATATCTCCAAGGATTTCATTTATCATAGTAACACGTAAGTAGTATAAAAATAATCAAGATAGCCTCAATTTATTGAGGCTAATGAGGATAATGAGTTCTAATCAATAATCTAGGTCCCTTAAGGGTCTTTTGTTTTCAGTAATCAATATTTTGAGTCCCTGAAGGGTCTGTTCAATAATTAATATCATACAGTTTCATATGAGGCTAAGTTATGATCAATATTTTTAGGTATGGTTCAATAGTTTCATAAAATTCTGATTCTGATTCAAATGTTTCACCCCTCAGGGTTTTGTTTCAATGTTTTAGAGTTTTGGTGGGAAAATCAGTTCAATATTCAGAAACCATAAAGTCACTGTTACCACGACAACCTACTGTCATTTCAATATTCATAGTTCAAATAGTTTCATAAAATTCTGATTCAAAGTATGTTTCAATCACAAACTAATCAGTATCTGGGATGTCCACCTCTAGCTTGAATGACAGCCAGGCGCGTAGCTACCAGTACGCAGAGTACGCAGCTGCGTACACACTGGTCCAGAAAATTGTAAAAATACAAACGCCAAAAAATGTAATAAAATCTTTCGCCTGAGGGGGGTAGGGGTGTGTAAAACAAAACTGCTTGATCGTTATTTTACTAACCTTATGTCAAGTTATATTTCAATGGGACTTGCGATGCCTTTTGGGAGTTGAATTTACGGTTTTAAAATTCGATGTTTGTCTTTGAATCCAGTCTATATAATTCTTTAAACGCTGGTTAAAATTGAATGATAATTTGTATGAATGTTGTCTTCCTATATTTGTGTCCAGATTGAATTATACAGACCCATTTTGAATAGTTGCCAAAAATGCTCCTGAAATGATCTACAGAAAAACAAATTCGGGGCGGGGCATGCCCTTGACCCCTAGGATTTTGCGTACACATCAAAAAGACCTTGCTACGCCACTGGCCATGACCAATTTTAAATTAAAAAATAATTTAATAATGAGGTGAATTATTTATTGTGTCTAATTTTGCATTCGGAACAACCTCGGCGATCTTTAAGATTGTTCCTATTGCTTAATTTGTCATACAATTTACTAAGCAGTTCTGATGGTCGTGTTAATGAAAAAAGTGTCGTGGTATATGAGAACGACGGAACACATAAAATGTTATACCAAAAGAAGTGATTACTTGGCTTTTGTATGACTCTGTGTCTATGTAACAGTTTAACCAATGAAAAATATCGCTAATTAACATGTTACGAGTACAACATGTATTTGTAGACGAGAGAGTCAAATAAATTCAGTTCAGTTTCAAACGTATTTAATTTGACATTGTCTCCCTTATATATTTTCCTTGCTTATAAATCACCAAAATAACTAGTCTGGAGAAAACGAATTACTTATATGTGACTGTATATTATATACTTATATTTAATGATGCTTATTTTATTTTTGTTTTGTTGGGTTTACCGTCATAGCAACACATTGTATATGTCATATAACGGCGGTCAGTCAACTTAGTCACTGTCCTGGAAAGGCTAAATCTCGGGATTTAGCTGTTAACCAACTACAAAGCACATACTTTAGATTATAGAAATTATACCTTTGTGAATATAAACCAAATAAAAAAGTGGTAAAAATACAATAACATAAAAAATTATAACAATAATTAACTATATATACATTATTGTTTTATTTATACATATAGATCTATACATTTTTATACAATTTACAATTTTATATTCAATATACAACTTTATATACAGTAAATCTAATGTATGTAATATGCGGTTCAATGTGCAATATTTTATCCCATACGCAATATAGAATAGCATGAAATGCAGTAAAACAGTTAAACATATTTTAAATCAATCAATAAAGTAATGTGAAGTACTGACACAATTAAATGCTTGTGCAACTATTAAAGTGCAGTAATAAACTTTCGCCTCAAACAAATATAGAAATTCACACAAGTAAAACAAACACAGTTCCGAGATACGTACATATACATGCCGGTAGGGCCTATAACAGGAATTGAGTTACGAAACGAGGGACGAAACATTTTTCTGGGGTATGGTATAGGGTTTTTATGCTCAATCGAAAAGTTCGGACAATATCGCCGGCAAAAAAGTTCGTTTTGATAAAACCAAGAGCGTTCGAATGAATAAATCGATGATAAAAGCCACGCATTTCGGTACTTTTTAAAACGGAACTATTTTTGTTTTCGCCCCCTGGATTCTTCGACCTAAAAACTTTCGTAAATTAGTTTCTGTTGAATTCTATGTGCGTCGGTATTTTTGCTACGTATCATTTCTCGTACTTGGAATTTTTCGACACAGAGCTCAAATATTTTTTTTGTACATCTGTTTTTTTTTACTATTAAACTTAATTTTCTGTGTTGTAAGACCTTTTTATTAATGTTTTGTTTTTATGTCATTTTTTTGTCAAAATGGCTCTTGCAAAAGAGAAACCTTATATTGATTTTTATGTATAAAAATCTATATAACCAATTACTTTGGATAACTAATACCTTTTGGGTCTACATGAGCAGTGTATACTAATAACAATGATGCTATTGTACACACATTGATTTTTTCTTGAAACAATCACTATAATCGAGTACTGTTTCTTGATTAAGATTTATTGCGCAACATTTTATCATTGCAACTTCTAAAGGGTTTCATTTGAAACTTCTATCATGTAGGATAAAATTTACCATTATATATCAAATACTATATTTCATAAAACTAACAATAATTTATACTAAATTATGGCCCTTACATACAAACAAAAATTCTAAGTTAAGTTCTAATGCAACATTTTATCTTGGCAACTACTGAAGGGATTGATTTGAATATTCACACATGACTACGGTATTACCATCGGAAGTCAATTTTAAAGTTGCATCACTCTAGCTTGAATTTTTACTATTTTAAATTGTAAGCCTTTTATATTGAAAATGTTTAGTAAGAAGATCTGCAAAAAATAAAAAAGCTGCAGTCAATGAAAGTTTTCTTGTTAAATTTTTCTCATCTCAATTGAATTTCATAATTGATTCCGTTTACAAGACCACTCCTAATAGTAGAGCGCGCTGTCCATTGACGGCTCTCAATTGTTAATTAAACCTCTTACCTGAAATATCCAAACACTTCGTAATACCCAGAATCGACATTGAATAAATTCTAGAATTTTATCCTTCATCATTGCACCTTTAACTTTCAAGTTATCCTATTTCATAGAAGTTGCTCTCTAAAAAGTAAATTCTAAATATTTTGGTCGTCTGAACCACACGGATTACACAAGTAATTATGCACGAAATCCATGTGCCTATTTACGTCATTTAAAACTGGCATGGATAAGATACGAAATGGAGACTTTTAGGCGAAAAGGAGCATATAATGGCAAAACGGAGATTTAATTGTTAGTAAAACCCTTCTTAAAATAACAATTATAATACAAATTATATTTACTGATAATAAAATCACCATTCTCAAATTAGTGATTTTCATATCAGTCCAATTTTTACAAGAGTTGCTTAAAACGTAGGGTCCACAAAGGCGGATCCAAAGGGGGTCAGGGGGGTCCGGACCCCCCCCTAGAATTGGGAAAATGTACCTGTCCATTAGTGTATTTCTTGACTGTAAGTCATTTTTGAGTAGCATAGGATCTATGTTAATGTGTACTTATTATTATATGTGTGCGTATTTAACGAGTGTGAGGACTCTGGTGCCAGTGGGTTTAACGCCGTGTCGACAAACATTATTGTCATTTTACTGAGGCAAGCTCACCTTACCTAGGTTTCCTGGACCTTGTCTATAACCAAGACTAATCAACCCTTCCAAACGTTCGATATCTTGTCCATTATATTATGCATAATATTATGTACACGATTTTTCCTTTTTTAGATCGGACTAAGCATTTTTGATTTGGTGAAAATGTTTAGTACAGATCCTGCAAAGGTGTGCCTTCAGATTTAAATTGACCATGTAAATGTTATATTTCTTACCAGACTAGGCTGAATATAATATCTTTATACAATACAAACAAAATATTTAGCCCTATACTTGTATGGAGGGCGTGTTTCTTCATTTTATTTTATCATAATTACATGTTTTTACTATGGGTTATATATATAATATATGCGGGTGATCACCATGGGATTCATTTTTTTCTTTTTTTTTCGTATGTCTGTTTATGATAATGCCATGTTCACTATAAGTGTTTGTAAATTTCATTCTGTTTGCTATAAACATGTTGTATGTTTAGAGCAATAAAGGTTGTTGTTGTTGTTATACCTAATCAATGGAGGAAAATCAACATTATTGTCGAATATCCATGGAAGAGTATAACCAGTCCGGGTGAGACTCTAACTAGCAACCTCTTAGGGACACTTGATTCGAAATCCTGAGCTTGGCCTTTGTAAGACACCGAAACAGAACACATATTTTACTTTAAACAATAATTAAAACAAAAACATTTGGTTTTTACATGCCGGTATACGTACGTATACATTATTTTTAATAGTTTAAAAAAAATAAACGTCTGTACTAGACAAACCAAATATTAAGTTGATAAATTGTCATTTGCATTTCATCAATTAATGGACTATAAATAAATAAAATGTAGTAAGATGATTAATAGTTCACCAGAACCAATCATCGTTGTTGCCTACGTCATCATTGCTTTCGTCATCTTGTTTTTGTTCATATTGTCCCCAGCTGAAGTAATCCACTCTCAAGTTAAACTTATCAAAACCATTTTCTAACATATCAGCGGATATTCTCTTTTCACACCATTTCTCACAACATTTCAGTGAACAACATTCATGGAACACCATGTTAACTGTGTTAAGAAGTCGCCTTTGTAGTAACCTTTGGTACAATGGCTTTTCTGGTTGTTCACCTCGTCGTGAAATCGGCTTTGGTTTGACACTAGGTCCTGCTTTACATACACATGAGTTGGAGCACTCTTGAACATCATTTAAGTTTTTTTTCGGCACTTCAGGGATACTTGTGGGTGGGTTTTCTGTGCCCAGTCGAAACTTGATCTTTGGTCTTTTCATTTCGCTTACAGTATCAGCGTCTTCATCAGACTTTCTCTTTTTATTATTCTCATCTGTATGTGGTTGGTTTTTAATCGCGATGTTTTCGTGTGCATTACTATTCACTTTGACTTTATTTTCATCATTTGCCACCATTTTCTTAACTTTGCAATCATCATTACAATCACCAGTGTTTTCTTCCAAGCGTCTTTTGGAACCTCTTGCCTTTGTTGTATGGTCTGGAAAATAAAAATAGAACACAATAGTTTTTTAAGTGAAAATCTTTAGCTTAATAATATTTTACTGTTTTCATATACATGTAACAGTAATCAGATATGTGTAATTTCAAGTTTTTTCAACTTGCCCACGTACAATTGCAACCTAAAAAATCAACTTGTCCAGAATCAAAACTTACTTGCCCAGAAGTTCAATACTCGAAAAAAATTATAGAACTATGATGTTAAGTAAATACTGTAAGTAATGATAAATGATTGACAATAAAAATAGTTCACTGTTTAATGTGATAGAAGCATTGAAATATCTATATTTTAAGTACATTGTATAGCTATGTTAGAATTATTTTACAGCTAAAAATATAACTTGTCCTCGGACGAGTGGGT
The DNA here is from genome assembly GCA_025267735.1 of Mactra quadrangularis. NCBI lineage: Eukaryota > Metazoa > Mollusca > Bivalvia > Venerida > Mactridae > Mactra > Mactra quadrangularis. Next base: position 5,983,294 of record CM046305.1, read on the forward strand.
TGGACATATTTACTCGTCCGCAGCCATATAGGTACGAGTCTGACAAGTCGGGCATAGGAATTCCACACCCCAGGTAATGTACATACAAATTAATAAAAAGTAAATCTTTAAAGCCATAGTAGAGCATAAACAATTTCACATTGCAGATAACAAAAGCAATAAGGCTGGGTCACAAGTTGAAGCAACATCAGCAAAAGACCCTCCTTTTGTGGGATCGTTGTTTTTATTATTAGGATCAGCCTTCATCTTAATTAGGGTCTTGTTTAAAATTGCATGTAGTTGCATGTAAGTACATCAGCTTTAAGGGTAGAAATGTATGTGTTTATGCCTTTAGGGACATGTTCGATTAACAGTGGCCATATTCTGCTATCCATAATAAACAAAAGGTCTACATGTTCACATAAAAGTCGTGCGCTATCTGTGCATAACTTACAAAAAAACAGAATTGTTAGCTTGTTGGTTTCACAAGCTAGTACATAAAAAGTACGAGAAAATCCCAAGTACTTAGTACAGTATAGCCTTTGCAGAGCTGTCCTCTACAGAACAAATCCTCTGCACAATAACAACTTTTGACATTTCCCTAAGTTATAATTTTCATTAAATTAAACCTCTGCAGAACAACAACCTCTCATTCTCGTTCCCAGAATCTAGTAGGATTCTCAATACTAGCTAGTATTTAGAATCCTACTAGACTCTGGGAACGAGAATGCAACCTCTGAACAACAACACATTTTAGGCCCTCCCAGTTGGTGTTGCTTAAGAGAGGTTGCACTGTAGTTTTTAAATAGAAATCTATATTAAAATTACCTTGAACATGGCTAATTTTCTGTTGAATTACATCCACAATATCTTGTCTAATTTCAGATTCATGTTGTCTAATTTTCTTATATCTTTCTGTGTATTCATAGGCTAATCTTTGGGGAGAGTTATCTTTTCTTGTCCATTCTGAGATTTTGTTGGTAACTGCAATAGAGGTTAGACGTTAATAACAGTTGTCAAATGTTTGCTTACAAGTAAGTGTTGATTAAAACAATATATAAATTGATGAATTTTACGATTTGTAGAAACTTGAAATGTATTTTGGTTCAATAGCAAAGACAATAACACACGTTGCTAGCGAGCTGATACCCTTATTCGGGGTATAAAGTGACATGATCTCCGGAATGCAATAATACATTTATTATGTTCGTTAATTTCTTGCAGCTGCCTGCCAAAATTACGACTAATTCAAATATACCTGGAAGTGGACTCGAGAGTGATTAATATAAGTTGTATGAACTTGCTTCACAGTCTAGCGAAATAAATTAGTATAAATAAACTCACCAGTGATGGTTTGTCTCGAAGAAAAACTAGATTTAGAACTTTCATTATCATTAAACACTATGTACTTGTTTGGTTTCCATTTTTTTTCAGTTGTTATGGTGACACTCTTGACACTTTGATCACTGAAATCAAATAAATTTATATATATCTAATTGGGACAAAAGTGCTAAAAATTAAAACATATATGCTAACCTACACTGAGCTTGTCGTTATTTTTATGTTCATTTTAATTTCGCTTTAAAAATTATTTAAAACAATAACAACCTGTAGCGTCGTTTTTTAAATTAAAAAATAGACATTATTTCATTACCATTTTCTGTATCGAAATATAATAGAATTGAAAATATTTCATAGACCTCAGGAAATCTTTTGAAGATCTGACTTAGAGGAAGGTTGCAATAAACAGACGAAATGTTTATAATAAGTAACATTCTGTATTTAAAGCTCAACGTTTGACGAAATTTAATTTTAAATAAACACTTACCTATTCCTTGCTAACTCTGTACAAACATTTCCAGTCAATTTTGTCATGTCTCTCATTATTTCTTCTTGTAATATAAATCTGTATCTCTTATATGATGCTGCTTTGTGCGCTTTATATGTCGTTATAGTGATTCTGACGTTGTATATGTAACGTTATTACGTCATATGTAACTGTGACGTTTTTTGACGTCATGACGTTAGAGGACGTAAAATATTATAATATTGAGTGTTTTCCAGCATAAATTTCATCATCAATAGCCATCAGGCGCGTAGCTACCAGTACGCAGAGTACGCAGCTGCGTACACACTGGTCCAGAAAATTGTAAAAATACAAACGCCAAAAAATGTAATAAAATCTTTCGCCTGAGGGGGGTAGGGGTGTGTAAAACAAAACTGCTTGATTGTTATTTTACTAACCTTATGTCAAGTTATATTTCAATGGGACTTGCGATGCCTTTTGGGAGTTGAATTTACGGTTTTAAAATTCGATGTTTGTCTTTGAATCCAGTCTATATAATTCTTTAAACGCTGGTTAAAATTGAATGATAATTTGTATGAATGTTGTCTTCCTATATTTGTGTCCAGATTGAATTATACAGACCCATTTTGAATAGTTGCCAAAAATGCTCCTGAAATGATCTACAGAAAAACAAATTCGGGGCGGGGCATGCCCTTGACCCCTAGGATTTTGCGTACACATCAAAAAGACCTTGCTACGCCACTGGCCATGACCAATTTTAAATTAAAAAATAATTTAATAATGAGGTGAATTATTTATTGTGTCTAATTTTGCATTCGGAACAACCTCGGCGATCTTTAAGATTGTTCCTATTGCTTAATTTGTCATACAATTTACTAAGCAGTTCTGATGGTCGTGTTAATGAAAAAAGTGTCGTGGTATATGAGAACGACGGAACACATAAAATGTTATACCAAAAGAAGTGATTACTTGGCTTTTGTATGACTCTGTGTCTATGTAACAGTTTAACCAATGAAAAATATCGCTAATTAACATGTTACGAGTACAACATGTATTTGTAGACGAGAGAGTCAAATAAATTCAGTTCAGTTTCAAACGTATTTAATTTGACATTGTCTCCCTTATATATTTTTCTTGCTTATAAATCACCAAAATAACTAGTCTGGAGAAAACGAATTACTTATATGTGACTGTATATTATATACTTATTTTTAATGATGCTTATTTTATTTTTGTTTTGTTGGGTTTACCGTCATAGCAACACATTGTATATGTCATATAACGGCGGTCAGTCAACTTAGTCACTGTCCTGGAAAGGCTAAATCTCTGGATTTAGGTGTTAACCAACTACAAAGCACATACTTTAGATTATAGAAATTATACCTTTGTGAATATAAACTAAATAAAAAAGTGGTAAAAATACAATAACATAAAAAATTATAACAATAATTAACTATATATACATTATTGTTTTATTTATACATATAGATCTATACATTTTTATACAATTTACAATTTTATATTCAATATACAACTTTATATACATTAAATCTAATGTATGTAATATGCGGTTCAATGTGCAATATTTTATCCCATACGCAATATAGAATAGCATGAAATGCAGTAGTAGTGAAACAGTTAAACATATTTTAAATCAATCAATAAAGTAATGTGAAGTACTGACACAATTAAATGCTTGTGCAACTATTAAAGTGCAGTAATAAACTTTCGCCTCAAACAAATATAGAAATTCACACAAGTAAAACAAACACAGTTCCGAGATACGTACATATACATGCCGGTAGGGCCTATAACAGGAATTGAGTTACGAAACGAGGGACGAAACATTTTTCTGGGGTATGGTATAGGGTTTTTATGCTCAATCGAAAAGTTCGGACAATATCGCCGGCAAAAAAGTTCGTTTTGATAAAACCAAGAGCGTTCGAATGAATAAATCGATGATAAAAGCCACGCATTTCGGTACTTTTTAAAACGGAACTATTTTTGTTTTCGCCCCCTGGATTCTTCGACCTAAAAACTTTCGTAAATTAGTTTCTGTTGAATTCTATGTGCGTCGGTATTTTTGCTACGTATCATTTCTCGTACTTGGAATTTTTCGACACAGAGCTCAAATATTTTTTTTGTACATCTGTGTTTTTTACTATTAAACTTAATTTTCTGTGTTGTAAGACCTTTTTATTAATGTTTTGTTTTTATGTCATTTTTTGTCAAAATGGCTCTTGCAAAAGAGAAACCTTATATTGATGTTTATGTATAAAAATCTATATAACCAATTACTTTGGATAACTAATACCTTTTGGGTCTACATGAGCAGTGTATACTAATAACAATGATGCTATTGTACACACATTGATTTTTTCTTGAAACAATCACTATAATCGAGTACTGTTTCTTGATTAAGATTTATTGCGCAACATTTTATCATTGCAACTTCTAAAGGGTTTCATTTGAAACTTCTATCATGTAGGATAAAATTTACCATTATATATCAAATACTATATTTCATAAAACTAACAATAATTTATACTAAATTATGGCCCTTACATACAAACAAAAATTCTAAGTTAAGTTCTAATGCAACATTTTATCTTGGCAACTACTGAAGGGATTGATTTGAATATTCACACATGACTACGGTATTACCATCGGAAGTCAATTTTAAAGTTGCATCACTCTAGCTTGAATTTTTACTATTTTAAATTGTAAGCCTTTTATATTGAAAATGTTTTAGTAAGAAGATCTGCAAAAAATAAAAAAGCTGCAGTCAATGAAAGTTTTCTTGTTAAATTTTTCTCATCTCAATTGAATTTCATAATTGATTCCGTTTACAAGACCACTCCTAATAGTAGAGCGCGCTGTCCATTGACGGCTCTCAATTGTTAATTAAACCTCTTACCTGAAATATCCAAACACTTCGTAATACCCAGAATCGACATTGAATAAATTCTAGAATTTTATCCTTCATCATTGCACCTTTAACTTTCAAGTTATCCTATTTCATAGAAGTTGCTCTCTAAAAAGTAAATTCTAAATATTTTGGTCGTCTGAACCACACGGATTACACAAGTAATTATGCACGAAATCCATGTGCCTATTTACGTCATTTAAAACTGGCATGGATAAGATACGAAATGGAGACTTTTAGGCGAAAAGGAGCATATAATGGCAAAACGGAGATTTAATTGTTAGTAAAACCCTTCTTAAAATAACAATTATAATACAAATTATATTTACTGATAATAAAATCACCATTCTCAAATTAGTGATTTTCATATCAGTCCAATTTTTACAAGAGTTGCTTAAAACGTAGGGTCCACAAAGGCGGATCCAAAGGGGGTCAGGGGGGTCCGGACCCCCCCCCCCCTAGAATTGGGAAAATGTACCTGTCCATTAGTGTATTTCTTGACTGTAAGTCATTTTTGAGTAGCATAGGATCTATGTTAATGTGTACTTATTATTATATGTGTGCGTATTTAACGAGTGTGAGGACTCTGGTGCCAGTGGGTTTAACGCCGTGTCGACAAACATTATTGTCATTTTACTGAGGCAAGCTCACCTTACCTAGGTTTCCTGGACCTTGTCTATAACCAAGACTAATCAACCCTTCCAAACGTTCGATATCTTGTCCATTATATTATGCATAATATTATGTACACGATTTTTCCTTTTTTAGATCGGACTAAGCATTTTTGATTTGGTGAAAATGTTTAGTACAGATCCTGCAAAGGTGTGCCTTCAGATTTAAATTGACCATGTAAATGTTATATTTCTTACCAGACTAGGCTGAATATAATATCTTTATACAATACAAACAAAATATTTAGCCCTATACTTGTATGAAGGGCGTGTTTCTTCATTTTATTTTATCATAATTACATGTTTTTACTATGGGTTATATATATAATATATGCGGGTGATCACCATGGGATTCATTTTTTCTTTTTTTTTCGTATGTCTGTTTATGATAATGCCATGTTCACTATAAGTGTTTGTAAATTTCATTCTGTTTGCTATAAACATGTTGTATGTTTAGAGCAATAAAGGTTGTTGTTGTTGTTATACCTAATCAATGGAGGAAAATCAACATTATTGTCGAATATCCATGGAAGAGTATAACCAGTCCGGGTGAGACTCTAACTAGCAACCTCTTAGGGACACTTGATTCGAAATCCTGAGCTTGGCCTTTGTAAGACACCGAAACAGAACACATATTTTACTTTAAACAATAATTAAAACAAAAACATTTGGTTTTTACATGCCGGTATACGTACGTATACATTATTTTTAATAGTTTAAAAAAAATAAACGTCTGTACTAGACAAACCAAATATTAAGTTGATAAATTGTCATTTGCATTTCATCAATTAATGGACTATAAATAAATAAAATGTAGTAAGATGATTAATAGTTCACCAGAACCAATCATCGTTGTTGCCTACGTCATCATTGCTTTCGTCATCTTGTTTTTGTTCATATTGTCCCCAGCTGAAGTAATCCACTCTCAAGTTAAACTTATCAAAACCATTTTCTAACATATCAGCGGATATTCTCTTTTCACACCATTTCTCACAACATTTCAGTGAACAACATTCATGGAACACCATGTTAACTGTGTTAAGAAGTCGCCTTTGTAGTAACCTTTGGTACAATGGCTTTTCTGGTTGTTCACCTCGTCGTGAAATCGGCTTTGGTTTGACACTAGGTCCTGCTTTACATACACATGAGTTGGAGCACTCTTGAACATCATTTAAGTTTTTTTTCGGCACTTCAGGGATACTTGTGGGTGGGTTTTCTGTGCCCAGTCGAAACTTGATCTTTGGTCTTTTCATTTCGCTTACAGTATCAGCGTCTTCATCAGACTTTCTCTTTTTATTATTCTCATCTGTATGTGGTTGGTTTTTAATCGCGATGTTTTCGTGTGCATTACTATTCACTTTGACTTTATTTTCATCATTTGCCACCATTTTCTTAACTTTGCAATCATCATTACAATCACCAGTGTTTTCTTCCAAGCGTCTTTTGGAACCTCTTGCCTTTGTTGTATGGTCTGGAAAATAAAAATAGAACACAATAGTTTTTTAAGTGAAAATCTTTAGCTTAATAATATTTTACTGTTTTCATATACATGTAACAGTAATCAGATATGTGTAATTTCAAGTTTTTTCAACTTGCCCACGTACAATTGCAACCTAAAAAATCAACTTGTCCAGAATCAAAACTTACTTGCCCAGAAGTTCAATACTCGAAAAAAAATTATAGAACTATGATGTTAAGTAAATACTGTAAGTAATGATAAATGATTGACAATAAAAATAGTTCACTGTTTAATGTGATAGACGCATTGAAATATCTATATTTTAAGTACATTGTATAGCTATGTTAGAATTATTTTACAGCTAAAAATATAACTTGTCCTCGGACGAGTGGGTTGGACATATTTACTCGTCCGCAGCCATATAGGTACGAGTCTGACAAGTCGGGCATAGGAATTCCACACCCCAGGTAATGTACATACAAATTAATAAAAAGTAAATCTTTAAAGCCATAGTAGAGCATAAACAATTTCACATTGCAGATAACAAAAGCAATAAGGCTGGGTCACAAGTTGAAGCAACATCAGCAAAAGACCCTCCTTTTGTGGGATCGTTGTTTTTATTATTAGGATCAGCCTTCATCTTAATTAGGGTCTTGTTTAAAATTGCATGTAGTTGCATGTAAGTACATCAGCTTTAAGGGTAGAAATGTATGTGTTTATGCCTTTAGGGACATGTTCGATTAACAGTGGCCATATTCTGCTATCCATAATAAACAAAAGGTCTACATGTTCACATAAAAGTCGTGCGCTATCTGTGCATAACTTACAAAAAAACAGAATTGTTAGCTTGTTGGTTTCACAAGCTAGTACATAAAAAGTACGAGAAAATCCCAAGTACTTAGTACAGTATAGCCTTTGCAGAGCTGTCCTCTACAGAACAAATCCTCTGCACAATAACAACTTTTGACATTTCCCTAAGTTATAATTTTCATTAAATTAAACCTCTGCAGAACAACAACCTCTCATTCTCGTTCCCAGAATCTAGTAGGATTCTCAATACTAGCTAGTATTTAGAATCCTACTAGACTCTGGGAACGAGAATGCAACCTCTGAACAACAACACATTTTAGGCCCTCCCAGTTGGTGTTGCTTAAGAGAGGTTGCACTGTAGTTTTTAAATAGAAATCTATATTAAAATTACCTTGAACATGGCTAATTTTCTGTTGAATTACATCCACAATATCTTGTCTAATTTCAGATTCATGTTGTCTAATTTTCTTATATCTTTCTGTGTATTCATAGGCTAATCTTTGGGGAGAGTTATCTTTTCTTGTCCATTCTGAGATTTTGTTGGTAACTGCAATAGAGGTTAGACGTTAATAACAGTTGTCAAATGTTTGCTTACAAGTAAGTGTTGATTAAAACAATATATAAATTGATGAATTTTACGATTTGTAGAAACTTGAAATGTATTTTGGTTCAATAGCAAAGACAATAACACACGTTGCTAGCGAGCTGATACCCTTATTCGGGGTATAAAGTGACATGATCTCCGGAATGCAATAATACATTTATTATGTTCGTTAATTTCTTGCAGCTGCCTGCCAAAATTACGACTAATTCAAATATACCTGGAAGTGGACTCGAGAGTGATTAATATAAGTTGTATGAACTTGCTTCACAGTCTAGCGAAATAAATTAGTATAAATAAACTCACCAGTGATGGTTTGTCTCGAAGAAAAACTAGATTTAGAACTTTCATTATCATTAAACACTATGTACTTGTTTGGTTTCCATTTTTTTCAGTTGTTATGGTGACACTCTTGACACTTTGATCACTGAAATCAAATAAATTTAAATATATAATTGGGACAAAAGTGCTAAAAATTAAAACATATATGCTAACCTACACTGAGCTTGTCGTTATTTTTATGTTCATTTTAATTTCGCTTTAAAACTTATTTAAAACAATAACAACCTGTAGCGTCGTTTTTTAAATTAAAAAATAGACATTATTTCATTACCATTTTCTGTATCGAAATATAATAGAATTGAAAATATTTCATAGACCTCAGGAAATCTTTTGAAGATCTGACTTAGAGGAAGGTTGCAATAAACAGACGAAATGTTTATAATAAGTAACATTCTGTATTTAAAGCTCAACGTTTGACGAAATTTAATTTTAAATAAACACTTACCTATTCCTTGCTAACTCTGTACAAACATTTCCAGTCAATTTTGTCATGTCTCTCATTATTTCTTCTTGTAATATAAATCTGTATCTCTTATATGATGCTGCTTTGTGCGCATTATATGTCGTTATAGTGATTCTGACGTTGTATATGTAACGTTATTACGTCATATGTAACTTTGACGTTTTATGACGTCATGACGTTAGAGGACGTAAAATATTATAATATTGAGTGTTTTCCAGCATAAATTTCATCATCAATAGCCATCAGGCGCGTAGCTACCAGTACGCAGAGTACGCAGCTGCGTACACACTGGTCCAGAAAATTGTAAAAATACAAACGCCAAAAAATGTAATAAAATCTTTCGCCTGAGGGGGGTAGGGGTGTGTAAAACAAAACTGCTTGATCGTTATTTTACTAACCTTATGTCAAGTTATATTTCAATGGGACTTGCGATGCCTTTTGGGAGTTGAATTTACGGTTTTAAAATTCGATGTTTGTCTTTGAATCCAGTCTATATAATTCTTTAAACGCTGGTTAAAATTGAATGATAATTTGTATGAATGTTGTCTTCCTATATTTGTGTCCAGATTGAATTATACAGACCCATTTTGAATAGTTGCCAAAAATGCTCCTGAAATGATCTACAGAAAAACAAATTCGGGGCGGGGCATGCCCTTGACCCCTAGGATTTTGCGTACACATCAAAAAGACCTTGCTACGCCACTGGCCATGACCAATTTTAAATTAAAAAATAATTTAATAATGAGGTGAATTATTTATTGTGTCTAATTTTGCATTCGGAACAACCTCGGCGATCTTTAAGATTGTTCCTATTGCTTAATTTGTCATACAATTTACTAAGCAGTTCTGATGGTCGTGTTAATGAAAAAAGTGTCGTGGTATATGAGAACGACGGAACACATAAAATGTTATACCAAAAGAAGTGATTACTTGGCTTTTGTATGACTCTGTGTCTATGTAACAGTTTAACCAATGAAAAATATCGCTAATTAACATGTTACGAGTACAACATGTATTTGTAGACGAGAGAGTCAAATAAATTCAGTTCAGTTTCAAACGTATTTAATTTGACATTGTCTCCCTTTTATATTTTCCTTGCTTATAAATCACCAAAATAACTAGTCTGGAGAAAACGAATTACTTATATGTGACTGTATATTATATACTTATTTTTAATGATGCTTATTTTATTTTTGTTTTGTTGGGTTTACCGTCATAGCAACACATTGTATATGTCATATAACGGCGGTCAGTCAACTTAGTCACTGTCCTGGAAAGGCTAAATCTCTGGATTTAGGTGTTAACCAACTACAAAGCACATACTTTAGATTATAGAAATTATACCTTTGTGAATATAAACTAAATAAAAAAGTGGTAAAAATACAATAACATAAAAAAATATAACAATAATTAACTATATATACATTATTGTTTTATTTATACATATAGATCTATACATTTTTATACAATTTACAATTTTATATTCAATATACAACTTTATATACATTAAATCTAATGTATGTAATATGCGGTTCAATGTGCAATATTTTATCCCATACGCAATATAGAATAGCATGAAATGCAGTAGTAGTGAAACAGTTAAACATATTTTAAATCAATCAATAAAGTAATGTGAAGTACTGACACAATTAAATGCTTGTGCAACTATTAAAGTGCAGTAATAAACTTTCGCCTCAAACAAATATAGAAATTCACACAAGTAAAACAAACACAGTTCCGAGATACGTACATATACATGCCGGTAGGGCCTATAACAGGAATTGAGTTACGAAACGAGGGACGAAACATTTTTCTGGGGTATGGTATAGGGTTTTTATGCTCAATCGAAAAGTTCGGACAATATCGCCGGCAAAAAAGTTCGTTTTGATAAAACCAAGAGCGTTCGAATGAATAAATCGATGATAAAAGCCACGCATTTCGGTACTTTTTAAAACGGAACTATTTTTGTTTTCGCCCCCTGGATTCTTCGACCTAAAAACTTTCGTAAATTAGTTTCTGTTGAATTCTATGTGCGTCGGTATTTTTGCTACGTATCATTTCTCGTACTTGGAATTTTTCGACACAGAGCTCAAATATTTTTTTTTGTACATCTGTGTTTTTTACTATTAAACTTAATTTTCTGTGTTGTAAGACCTTTTTATTAATGTTTTGTTTTTATGTCATTTTTTTGTCAAAATGGCTCTTGCAAAAGAGAAACCTTATATTGATGTTTATGTATAAAAATCTATATAACCAATTACTTTGGATAACTAATACCTTTTGGGTCTACATGAGCAGTGTATACTAATAACAATGATGCTATTGTACACACATTGATTTTTTCTTGAAACAATCACTATAATCGAGTACTGTTTCTTGATTAAGATTTATTGCGCAACATTTTATCATTGCAACTTCTAAAGGGTTTCATTTGAAACTTCTATCATGTAGGATAAAATTTACCATTATATATCAAATACTATATTTCATAAAACTAACAATAATTTATACTAAATTATGGCCCTTACATACAAACAAAAATTCTAAGTTAAGTTCTAATGCAACATTTTATCTTGGCAACTACTGAAGGGATTGATTTGAATATTCACACATGACTACGGTATTACCATCGGAAGTCAATTTTAAAGTTGCATCACTCTAGCTTGAATTTTTACTATTTTAAATTGTAAGCCTTTTATATTGAAAATGTTTTAGTAAGAAGATCTGCAAAAAATAAAAAAGCTGCAGTCAATGAAAGTTTTCTTGTTAAATTTTTCTCATCTCAATTGAATTTCATAATTGATTCCGTTTACAAGACCACTCCTAATAGTAGAGCGCGCTGTCCATTGACGGCTCTCAATTGTTAATTAAACCTCTTACCTGAAATATCCAAACACTTCGTAATACCCAGAATCGACATTGAATAAATTCTAGAATTTTATCCTTCATCATTGCACCTTTAACTTTCAAGTTATCCTATTTCATAGAAGTTGCTCTCTAAAAAGTAAATTCTAAATATTTTGGTCGTCTGAACCACACGGATTACACAAGTAATTATGCACGAAATCCATGTGCCTATTTACGTCATTTAAAACTGGCATGGATAAGATACGAAATGGAGACTTTTAGGCGAAAAGGAGCATATAATGGCAAAACGGAGATTTAATTGTTAGTAAAACCCTTCTTAAAATAACAATTATAATACAAATTATATTTACTGATAATAAAATCACCATTCTCAAATTAGTGATTTTCATATCAGTCCAATTTTTACAAGAGTTGCTTAAAACGTAGGGTCCACAAAGGCGGATCCAAAGGGGGTCAGGGGGGTCCGGACCCCCCCCCCCCTAGAATTGGGAAAATGTACCTGTCCATTAGTGTATTTCTTGACTGTAAGTCATTTTTGAGTAGCATAGGATCTATGTTAATGTGTACTTATTATTATATGTGTGCGTATTTAACGAGTGTGAGGACTCTGGTGCCAGTGGGTTTAACGCCGTGTCGACAAACATTATTGTCATTTTACTGAGGCAAGCTCACCTTACCTAGGTTTCCTGGACCTTGTCTATAACCAAGACTAATCAACCCTTCCAAACGTTCGATATCTTGTCCATTATATTATGCATAATATTATGTACACGATTTTTCCTTTTTTAGATCGGACTAAGCATTTTTGATTTGGTGAAAATGTTTAGTACAGATCCTGCAAAGGTGTGCCTTCAGATTTAAATTGACCATGTAAATGTTATATTTCTTACCAGACTAGGCTGAATATAATATCTTTATACAATACAAACAAAATATTTAGCCCTATACTTGTATGAAGGGCGTGTTTCTTCATTTTATTTTATCATAATTACATGTTTTTACTATGGGTTATATATATAATATATGCGGGTGATCACCATGGGATTCATTTTTTCTTTTTTTTTCGTATGTCTGTTTATGATAATGCCATGTTCACTTTATGTGTTTGTAAATTTCATTCTGTTTGCTATAAACATGTTGTATGTTTAGAGCAATAAAGGTTGTTGTTGTTGTTATACCTAATCAATGGAGGAAAATCAACATTATTGTCGAATATCCATGGAAGAGTATAACCAGTCCGGGTGAGACTCTAACTAGCAACCTCTTAGGGACACTTGATTCGAAATCCTGAGCTTGGCCTTTGTAAGACACCGAAACAGAACACATATTTTACTTTAAACAATAATTAAAACAAAAACATTTGGTTTTTACATGCCGGTATACGTACGTATACATTATTTTTAATAGTTTAAAAAAAATAAACGTCTGTACTAGACAAACCAAATATTAAGTTGATAAATTGTCATTTGCATTTCATCAATTAATGGACTATAAATAAATAAAATGTAGTAAGATGATTAATAGTTCACCAGAACCAATCATCGTTGTTGCCTACGTCATCATTGCTTTCGTCATCTTGTTTTTGTTCATATTGTCCCCAGCTGAAGTAATCCACTCTCAAGTTAAACTTATCAAAACCATTTTCTAACATATCAGCGGATATTCTCTTTTCACACCATTTCTCACAACATTTCAGTGAACAACATTCATGGAACACCATGTTAACTGTGTTAAGAAGTCGCCTTTGTAGTAACCTTTGGTACAATGGCTTTTCTGGTTGTTCACCTCGTCGTGAAATCGGCTTTGGTTTGACACTAGGTCCTGCTTTACATACACATGAGTTGGAGCACTCTTGAACATCATTTAAGTTTTTTTTCGGCACTTCAGGGATACTTGTGGGTGGGTTTTCTGTGCCCAGTCGAAACTTGATCTTTGGTCTTTTCATTTCGCTTACAGTATCAGCGTCTTCATCAGACTTTCTCTTTTTATTATTCTCATCTGTATGTGGTTGGTTTTTAATCGCGATGTTTTCGTGTGCATTACTATTCACTTTGACTTTATTTTCATCATTTGCCACCATTTTCTTAACTTTGCAATCATCATTACAATCACCAGTGTTTTCTTCCAAGCGTCTTTTGGAACCTCTTGCCTTTGTTGTATGGTCTGGAAAATAAAAATAGAACACAATAGTTTTTTAAGTGAAAATCTTTAGCTTAATAATATTTTACTGTTTTCATATACATGTAACAGTAATCAGATATGTGTAATTTCAAGTTTTTTCAACTTGCCCACGTACAATTGCAACCTAAAAAATCAACTTGTCCAGAATCAAAACTTACTTGCCCAGAAGTTCAATACTCGAAAAAAAATTATAGAACTATGATGTTAAGTAAATACTGTAAGTAATGATAAATGATTGACAATAAAAATAGTTCACTGTTTAATGTGATAGAAGCATTGAAATATCTATATTTTAAGTACATTGTATAGCTATGTTAGAATTATTTTACAGCTAAAAATATAACTTGTCCTCGGACGAGTGGGTTGGACATATTTACTCGTCCGCAGCCATATAGGTACGAGTCTGACAAGTCGGGCATAGGAATTCCACACCCCAGGTAATGTACATACAAATTAATAAAAAGTAAATCTTTAAAGCCATAGTAGAGCATAAACAATTTCACATTGCAGATAACAAAAGCAATAAGGCTGGGTCACAAGTTGAAGCAACATCAGCAAAAGACCCTCCTTTTGTGGGATCGTTGTTTTTATTATTAGGATCAGCCTTCATCTTAATTAGGGTCTTGTTTAAAATTGCATGTAGTTGCATGTAAGTACATCAGCTTTAAGGGTAGAAATGTATGTGTTTATGCCTTTAGGGACATGTTCGATTAACAGTGGCCATATTCTGCTATCCATAATAAACAAAAGGTCTACATGTTCACATAAAAGTCGTGCGCTATCTGTGCATAACTTACAAAAAAACAGAATTGTTAGCTTGTTGGTTTCACAAGCTAGTACATAAAAAGTACGAGAAAATCCCAAGTACTTAGTACAGTATAGCCTTTGCAGAGCTGTCCTCTACAGAACAAATCCTCTGCACAATAACAACTTTTGACATTTCCCTAAGTTATAATTTTCATTAAATTAAACCTCTGCAGAACAACAACCTCTCATTCTCGTTCCCAGAATCTAGTAGGATTCTCAATACTAGCTAGTATTTAGAATCCTACTAGACTCTGGGAACGAGAATGCAACCTCTGAACAACAACACATTTTAGGCCCTCCCAGTTGGTGTTGCTTAAGAGAGGTTGCACTGTAGTTTTTAAATAGAAATCTATATTAAAATTACCTTGAACATGGCTAATTTTCTGTTGAATTACATCCACAATATCTTGTCTAATTTCAGATTCATGTTGTCTAATTTTCTTATATCTTTCTGTGTATTCATAGGCTAATCTTTGGGGAGAGTTATCTTTTCTTGTCCATTCTGAGATTTTGTTGGTAACTGCAATAGAGGTTAGACGTTAATAACAGTTGTCAAATGTTTGCTTACAAGTAAGTGTTGATTAAAACAATATATAAATTGATGAATTTTACGATTTGTAGAAACTTGAAATGTATTTTGGTTCAATAGCAAAGACAATAACACACGTTGCTAGCGAGCTGATACCCTTATTCGGGGTATAAAGTGACATGATCTCCGGAATGCAATAATACATTTATTATGTTCGTTAATTTCTTGCAGCTGCCTGCCAAAATTACGACTAATTCAAATATACCTGGAAGTGGACTCGAGAGTGATTAATATAAGTTGTATGAACTTGCTTCACAGTCTAGCGAAATAAATTAGTATAAATAAACTCACCAGTGATGGTTTGTCTCGAAGAA
This sequence comes from Mactra quadrangularis, assembly GCA_025267735.1. NCBI lineage: Eukaryota > Metazoa > Mollusca > Bivalvia > Venerida > Mactridae > Mactra > Mactra quadrangularis. The sequence continues at coordinate 5,999,111 of CM046305.1, forward strand.
AAACTAGATTTAGAACTTTCATTATCATTAAACACTATGTACTTGTTTGGTTTCCATTTTTTTTCAGTTGTTATGGTGACACTCTTGACACTTTGATCACTGAAATCAAATAAATTTATATATATCTAATTGGGACAAAAGTGCTAAAAATTAAAACATATATGCTAACCTACACTGAGCTTGTCGTTATTTTTATGTTCATTTTAATTTCGCTTTAAAAATTATTTAAAACAATAACAACCTGTAGCGTCGTTTTTTAAATTAAAAAATAGACATTATTTCATTACCATTTTCTGTATCGAAATATAATAGAATTGAAAATATTTCATAGACCTCAGGAAATCTTTTGAAGATCTGACTTAGAGGAAGGTTGCAATAAACAGACGAAATGTTTATAATAAGTAACATTCTGTATTTAAAGCTCAACGTTTGACGAAATTTAATTTTAAATAAACACTTACCTATTCCTTGCTAACTCTGTACAAACATTTCCAGTCAATTTTGTCATGTCTCTCATTATTTCTTCTTGTAATATAAATCTGTATCTCTTATATGATGCTGCTTTGTGCGCTTTATATGTCGCTATAGTGATTCTGACGTTGTATATGTAACGTTATTACGTCATATGTAACTGTGACGTTTTTTGACGTCATGACGTTAGAGGACGTAAAATATTATAATATTGAGTGTTTTCCAGCATAAATTTTATCATCAATAGCCATCAGGCGCGTAGCTACCAGTACGCAGAGTACGCACCTGCGTACACACTGGTCCAGAAAATTGTAAAAATACAAACGCCAAAAAATGTAATAAAATCTTTCGCCTGAGGGGGGTAGGGGTGTGTAAAACAAAACTGCTTGATCGTTATTTTACTAACCTTATGTCAAGTTATATTTCAATGGGACTTGCGATGCCTTTTTGGGAGTTGAATTTACGGTTTTAAAATTCGATGTTTGTCTTTGAATTCAGTCTATATAATTCTTTAAACGCTGGTTAAAATTGAATGATAATTTGTATGAATGTTGTCTTCCTATATTTGTGTCCAGATTGAATTATACAGACCCATTTTGAATAGTTGCCAAAAATGCTCCTGAAATGATCTACAGAAAAACAAATTCGGGGCGGGGCATGCCCTTGACCCCTAGGATTTTGCGTACACATCAAAAAGACCTTGCTACGCCACTGGCCATGACCAATTTTAAATTAAAAAATAATTTAATAATGAGGTGAATTATTTATTGTGTCTAATTTTGCATTCGGAACAACCTCGGCGATCTTTAAGATTGTTCCTATTGCTTAATTTGTCATACAATTTACTAAGCAGTTCTGATGGTCGTGTTAATGAAAAAAGTGTCGTGGTATATGAGAACGACGGAACACATAAAATGTTATACCAAAAGAAGTGATTACTTGGCTTTTGTATGACTCTGTGTCTATGTAACAGTTTAACCAATGAAAAATATCGCTAATTAACATGTTACGAGTACAACATGTATTTGTAGACGAGAGAGTCAAATAAATTCAGTTCAGTTTCAAACGTATTTAATTTGACATTGTCTCCCTTATATATTTTTCTTGCTTATAAATCACCAAAATAACTAGTCTGGAGAAAACGAATTACTTATATGTGACTGTATATTATATACTTATATTTAATGATGCTTATTTTATTTTTGTTTTGTTGGGTTTACCGTCATAGCAACACATTGTATATGTCATATAACGGCGGTCAGTCAACTTAGTCACTGTCCTGGAAAGGCTAAATCTCTGGATTTAGCTGTTAACCAACTACAAAGCACATACTTTAGATTATAGAAATTATACCTTTGTGAATATAAACCAAAAAAAAAAGTGGTAAAAATACAATAACATAAAAAATTATAACAATAATTAACTATATATACATTATTGTTTTATTTATACATATAGATCTATACCTTTTTATACAATTTACAATTTTATATTCAATATACAACTTTATATACAGTAAATCTAATGTATGTAATATGCGGTTCAATGTGCAATATTTTATCCCATACGCAATATAGAATAGCATGAAATGCAGTAGTAGTGAAACAGTTAAACATATTTTAAATCAATCAATAAAGTAATGTGAAGTACTGACACAATTAAATGCTTGTGCAACTATTAAAGTGCAGTAATAAACTTTCGCCTCAAACAAATATAGAAATTCACACAAGTAAAACAAACACAGTTCCGAGATACGTACATATACATGCCGGTAGGGCCTATAACAGGAATTGAGTTACGAAACGAGGGACGAAAAATTTTCTGGGGTATGGTATAGGGTTTTTATGCTCAATCGAAAAGTTCGGACAATATCGCCGGCAAAAAAGTTCGTTTTGATAAAACCAAGAGCGTTCGAATGAATAAATCGATGATAAAAGCCACGCATTTCGGTACTTTTTAAAACGGAACTATTTTTGTTTTCGCCCCCTGGATTCTTCGACCTAAAAACTTTCGTAAATTAGTTTCTGTTGAATTCTATGTGCGTCGGTATTTTTGCTACGTATCATTTCTCGTACTTGGAATTTTTCGACACAGAGCTCAAATATTTTTTTGTACATCTGTGTTGTTTACTATTAAACTTAATTTTCTGTGTTGTAAGACCTTTTTATTAATGTTTTGTTTTTATGTCATTTTTTTGTCAAAATGGCTCTTGCAAAAGAGAAACCTTATATTGATTTTTATGTATAAAAATCTATATAACCAATTACTTTGGATAACTAATACCTTTTGGGTCTACATGAGCAGTGTATACTAATAACAATGATGCTATTGTACACACATTGATTTTTTCTTGAAACAATCACTATAATCGAGTACTGTTTCTTGATTAAGATTTATTGCGCAACATTTTATCATTGCAACTTCTAAAGGGTTTCATTTGAAACTTCTATCATGTAGGATAAAATTTACCATTATATATCAAATACTATATTTCATAAAACTAACAATAATTTATACTAAATTATGGCCCTTACATACAAACAAAAATTCTAAGTTAAGTTCTAATGCAACATTTTATCTTGGCAACTACTGAAGGGATTGATTTGAATATTCACACATGACTACGGTATTACCATCGGAAGTCAATTTTAAAGTTGCATCACTCTAGCTTGAATTTTTACTATTTTAAATTGTAAGCCTTTTATATTGAAAATGTTTTAGTAAGAAGATCTGCAAAAAATAAAAAAGCTGCAGTCAATGAAAGTTTTCTTGTTAAATTTTTCTCATCTCAATTGAATTTCATAATTGATTCCGTTTACAAGACCACTCCTAATAGTAGAGCGCGCTGTCCATTGACGGCTCTCAATTGTTAATTAAACCTCTTACCTGAAATATCCAAACACTTCGTAATACCCAGAATCGACATTGAATAAATTCTAGAATTTTATCCTTCATCATTGCACCTTTAACTTTCAAGTTATCCTATTTCATAGAAGTTGCTCTCTAAAAAGTAAATTCTAAATATTTTGGTCGTCTGAACCACACGGATTACACAAGTAATTATGCACGAAATCCATGTGCCTATTTACGTCATTTAAAACTGGCATGGATAAGATACGAAATGGAGACTTTTAGGCGAAAAGGAGCATATAATGGCAAAACGGAGATTTAATTGTTAGTAAAACCCTTCTTAAAATAACAAATATAATACAAATTATATTTACTGATAATAAAATCACCATTCTCAAATTAGTGATTTTCATATCAGTCCAATTTTTACAAGAGTTGCTTAAAACGTAGGGTCCACAAAGGCGGATCCAAAGGGGGTCAGGGGGGTCCGGACCCCCCCCCCCCTAGAATTGGGAAAATGTACCTGTCCATTAGTGTATTTCTTGACTGTAAGTCATTTTTGAGTAGCATAGGATCTATGTTAATGTGTACTTATTATTATATGTGTGCGTATTTAACGAGTGTGAGGACTCTGGTGCCAGTGGGTTTAACGCCGTGTCGACAAACATTATTGTCATTTTACTGAGGCAAGCTCACCTTACCTAGGTTTCCTGGACCTTGTCTATAACCAAGACTAATCAACCCTTCCAAACGTTCGATATCTTGTCCATTATATTATGCATAATATTATGTACACGATTTTTCCTTTTTTAGATCGGACTAAGCATTTTTGATTTGGTGAAAATGTTTAGTACAGATCCTGCAAAGGTGTGCCTTCAGATTTAAATTGACCATGTAAATGTTATATTTCTTACCAGACTAGGCTGAATATAATATCTTTATACAATACAAACAAAATATTTAGCCCTATACTTGTATGAAGGGCGTGTTTCTTCATTTTATTTTATCATAATTACATGTTTTTACAATGGGTTATATATATAATATATGCGGGTGATCACCATGGGATTCATTTTTTCTTTTTTTTTCGTATGTCTGTTTATGATAATGCCATGTTCACTTTATGTGTTTGTAAATTTCATTCTGTTTGCTATAAACATGTTGTATGTTTAGAGCAATAAAGGTTGTTGTTGTTGTTATACCTAATCAATGGAGGAAAATCAACATTATTGTCGAATATCCATGGAAGAGTATAACCAGTCCGGGTGAGACTCTAACTAGCAACCTCTTAGGGACACTTGATTCGAAATCCTGAGCTTGGCCTTTGTAAGACACCGAAACAGAACACATATTTTACTTTAAACAATAATTAAAACAAAAACATTTGGTTTTTACATGCCGGTATACGTACGTATACATTATTTTTAATAGTTTAAAAAAAATAATCGTCTGTACTAGACAAACCAAATATTAAGTTGATAAATTGTCATTTGCATTTCATCAATTAATGGACTATAAATAAATAAAATGTAGTAAGATGATTAATAGTTCACCAGAACCAATCATCGTTGTTGCCTACGTCATCATTGCTTTCGTCATCTTGTTTTTGTTCATATTGTCCCCAGCTGAAGTAATCCACTCTCAAGTTAAACTTATCAAAACCATTTTCTAACATATCAGCGGATATTCTCTTTTCACACCATTTCTCACAACATTTCAGTGAACAACATTCATGGAACACCATGTTAACTGTGTTAAGAAGTCGCCTTTGTAGTAACCTTTGGTACAATGGCTTTTCTGGTTGTTCACCTCGTCGTGAAATCGGCTTTGGTTTGACACTAGGTCCTGCTTTACATACACATGAGTTGGAGCACTCTTGAACATCATTTAAGTTTTTTTTCGGCACTTCAGGGATACTTGTGGGTGGGTTTTCTGTGCCCAGTCGAAACTTGATCTTTGGTCTTTTCATTTCGCTTACAGTATCAGCGTCTTCATCAGACTTTCTCTTTTTATTATTCTCATCTGTATGTGGTTGGTTTTTAATCGCGATGTTTTCGTGTGCATTACTATTCACTTTGACTTTATTTTCATCATTTGCCACCATTTTCTTAACTTTGCAATCATCATTACAATCACCAGTGTTTTCTTCCAAGCGTCTTTTGGAACCTCTTGCCTTTGTTGTATGGTCTGGAAAATAAAAATAGAACACAATAGTTTTTTAAGTGAAAATCTTTAGCTTAATAATATTTTACTGTTTTCATATACATGTAACAGTAATCAGATATGTGTAATTTCAAGTTTTTTCAACTTGCCCACGTACAATTGCAACCTAAAAAATCAACTTGTCCAGAATCAAAACTTACTTGCCCAGAAGTTCAATACTCGAAAAAAAATTATAGAACTATGATGTTAAGTAAATACTGTAAGTAATGATAAATGATTGACAATAAAAATAGTTCACTGTTTAATGTGATAGAAGCATTGAAATATCTATATTTTAAGTACATTGTATAGCTATGTTAGAATTATTTTACAGCTAAAAATATAACTTGTCCTCGGACGAGTGGGTTGGACATATTTACTCGTCCGCAGCCATATAGGTACGAGTCTGACAAGTCGGGCATAGGAATTCCACACCCCAGGTAATGTACATACAAATTAATAAAAAGTAAATCTTTAAAGCCATAGTAGAGCATAAACAATTTCACATTGCAGATAACAAAAGCAATAAGGCTGGGTCACAAGTTGAAGCAACATCAGCAAAAGACCCTCCTTTTGTGGGATCGTTGTTTTTATTATTAGGATCAGCCTTCATCTTAATTAGGGTCTTGTTTAAAATTGCATGTAGTTGCATGTAAGTACATCAGCTTTAAGGGTAGAAATGTATGTGTTTATGCCTTTAGGGACATGTTCGATTAACAGTGGCCATATTCTGCTATCCATAATAAACAAAAGGTCTACATGTTCACATAAAAGTCGTGCGCTATCTGTGCATAACTTACAAAAAAACAGAATTGTTAGCTTGTTGGTTTCACAAGCTAGTACATAAAAAGTACGAGAAAATCCCAAGTACTTAGTACAGTATAGCCTTTGCAGAGCTGTCCTCTACAGAACAAATCCTCTGCACAATAACAACTTTTGACATTTCCCTAAGTTATAATTTTCATTAAATTAAACCTCTGCAGAACAACAACCTCTCATTCTCGTTCCCAGAATCTAGTAGGATTCTCAATACTAGCTAGTATTTAGAATCCTACTAGACTCTGGGAACGAGAATGCAACCTCTGAACAACAACACATTTTAGGCCCTCCCAGTTGGAGTTGCTTAAGAGAGGTTGCACTGTAGTTTTTAAATAGAAATCTATATTAAGATTACCTTGAACATGGCTAATTTTCTGTTGAATTACATCCACAATATCTTGTCTAATTTCAGATTCATGTTGTCTAATTTTCTTATATCTTTCTGTGTATTCATAGGCTAATCTTTGGGGAGAGTTATCTTTTCTTGTCCATTCTGAGATTTTGTTGGTAACTGCAATAGAGGTTAGACGTTAATAACAGTTGTCAAATGTTTGCTTACAAGTAAGTGTTGATTAAAACAATATATAAATTGATGAATTTTACGATTTGTAGAAACTTGAAATGTATTTTGGTTCAATAGCAAAGACAATAACACACGTTGCTAGCGAGCTGATACCCTTATTCGGGGTATAAAGTGACATGATCTCCGGAATGCAATAATACATTTATTATGTTCGTTAATTTCTTGCAGCTGCCTGCCAAAATTACGACTAATTCAAATATACCTGGAAGTGGACTCGAGAGTGATTAATATAAGTTGTATGAACTTGCTTCACAGTCTAGCGAAATAAATTAGTATAAATAAACTCACCAGTGATGGTTTGTCTCGAAGAAAAACTAGATTTAGAACTTTCATTATCATTAAACACTATGTACTTGTTTGGTTTCCATTTTTTTTCAGTTGTTATGGTGACACTCTTGACACTTTGATCACTGAAATCAAATAAATTTATATATATCTAATTGGGACAAAAGTGCTAAAAATTAAAACATATATGCTAACCTACACTGAGCTTGTCGTTATTTTTATGTTCATTTTAATTTCGCTTTAAAAATTATTTAAAACAATAACAACCTGTAGCGTCGTTTTTTAAATTAAAAAATAGACATTATTTCATTACCATTTTCTGTATCGAAATATAATAGAATTGAAAATATTTCATAGACCTCAGGAAATCTTTTGAAGATCTGACTTAGAGGAAGGTTGCAATAAACAGACGAAATGTTTATAATAAGTAACATTCTGTATTTAAAGCTCAACGTTTGACGAAATTTAATTTTAAATAAACACTTACCTATTCCTTGCTAACTCTGTACAAACATTTCCAGTCAATTTTGTCATGTCTCTCATTATTTCTTCTTGTAATATAAATCTGTATCTCTTATATGATGCTGCTTTGTGCGCTTTATATGTCGTTATAGTGATTCTGACATTGTATATGTTACGTTATTACGTCATATGTAACTGTGACGTTTTTTGACGTCATGACGTTAGAGGACGTAAAATATTATAATATTGAGTGTTTTCCAGCATAAATTTCATCATCAATAGCCATCAGGCGCGTAGCTACCAGTACGCAGAGTACGCAGCTGCGTACACACTGGTCCAGAAAATTGTAAAAATACAAACGCCAAAAAATGTAATAAAATCTTTCGCCTGAGGGGGGTAGGGGTGTGTAAAACAAAACTGCTTGATCGTTATTTTACTAACCTTATGTCAAGTTATATTTCAATGGGACTTGCGATGCCTTTTGGGAGTTGAATTTACGGTTTTAAAATTCGATGTTTGTCTTTGAATCCAGTCTATATAATTCTTTAAACGCTGGTTAAAATTGAATGATAATTTGTATGAATGTTGTCTTCCTATATTTGTGTCCAGATTGAATTATACAGACCCATTTTGAATAGTTGCCAAAAATGCTCCTGAAATGATCTACAGAAAAACAAATTCGGGGCGGGGCATGCCCTTGACCCCTAGGATTTTGCGTACACATCAAAAAGACCTTGCTACGCCACTGACAGCCAAACAACGTCGTCTCAATGAACTTATGAGACGCCGGGTGAAGTGAGCAGGTGTCTGTGCCCATTCCTCGTGCAAAGCACGCTCCAAATCACGTACGCTATTGACGTCATTCCTGTCACGCAACTTATGACCAAATAGTCCCACATGTGTTCTATTGGCGACCGATCTGGGGATTTCTCTCAAGATGAAAGAAATATTAAATCATTTTCAACATAGTTATTGAATTAAATGTAGGGAGGCGAGACAGGATAGAGCGCCATGATCGTGCGACCACATACACGACTCATGCAGGTTGTTTCGTCATCGTGATGGCCCTGGTATGTCTCTATATACATGGAAACACGTCCATTTGTCATTTTCATGTCAACATTTAATAATAACCTTGTTACACATTACATCAGAACAACGTCTCACACGTCGTATTTCTGTGCAGTTCAGACTACATTACTACAGAAACTAAATTCGTAGATCTACTTTTTCACCTTATGATATCCGAGATTTATCTGCATAGAAGATCGCCGAGGTAAGTCCGGTGGTAAAGTTATAACTTCCTCGATCGACCTCTTTCAAAATGCCAATAATTTTCCGACAAAACTATTTTAATGGTTTCATATTGTTTGCATATTTTTAAATATGAGAGGCAATGCATTAAACTGACGTGAACCGGGTGCGTAGAAATTCATTTTATGTTTTTTTTAAATATATTTTCGTTTATCATAATACTGCATTTTGACCATGGCACTCTTCCTGTCTTCGATTATAGGAGGTTGGATTTAAAACAATATGAATTTTTCGAAGGGGTAGTAAGTACAGAAATGTATAAAATGGACAAAGCAAATTTACCAATTAATCCATTTTAAAGTATATTTTTTTTTCAAATTTTTCTCATGATGAAAGAAATATTAAATCATTTTCAATATAGTTTTTGAATTAAATATAGGGAGGCGAGACAGGATAGAGCGCCATGATCGTGCGAACACATGCACGACTCATGCAGGTTGTTTCGTCATCTCACGATGACGAACGCAGAAAACAAAGCGTTTGACCAAGTCCTAGCAAAACATCAACAGCTCTGGTAACCATGCCATATATCCCTTCTCTAAGAAAGAGCCAGTAAAATGCTTCGCCAGAAAAAGGCAAACGCTTGACAAAGTGAACAGACGCAGCTTGTCTGTTTGTTACAAGAACGTCTATAGATCTATATACAAAATATTAATTACAAGGTTTTTAGTTAAATCATACCGCTGTACATAATTTATTAGTATGTCAAATAAATCGTACATGGGATTATTTTACTTGAAATTTCATACCTATCATTAATACGTAAAAATACAAATCACAATTTAATTGCTTTTTTTAATTTGATAGTGCAGTTTATTTGTATTTGATATCAACTCACAAAATTTAGGATTCATCTTCCAAAATTATCTTCCCCATATTTAATGTCCTTTTTACAGTATTTAAGTATTGTTACATACTCTACCCTTTAGGACCCAAATAGCTCAGTCGGCTAAAGGGAAGGAACGAAAATAATCGTATGAAATGAAAAGTTCAAGAGGTCGCTGGTTCGAAACCTAGCAAATGCATAAATTTTTATTTTTATATTTTATTTTTTATTATATATCTATATTTTATATTATACATATTTACGTATTAAGAGGTAACATTGACATATTGAGATATATAATCTTATGAATATTTTAAAATGAATAGTGTTGTGTTTACGTTTTATTATAGTTTCTTTAAGCTGTACATGTATTAGACTTATACAATTACACAATCATGTATCTTTATTTGAATTATTGAAATACAAAATATATATTTCAAAATTTATAATATTAGTCCAGTACCATGATATGTGTGTCTTAGTGTCATCATTACATCAGATGTATTCCAAAACAATGTTTTACCATAATGATTACGCTGTTAGACATTGTGAATTATAACATTTCAAACTGACGTCGACGTAAGAAAAAATCAATTACTTGATTTTAAAATTTCGACAATTTGTTCACGATCGACCCCCCTGATTTTTTACATATAAACATTGATATAGTTCAACAGAATTAACTTGAGCTTGGCCTTTATGCAAGAATATAATAAACTCAATATTTACAGGCTATTTTTGTCTTCGTTTGTTAATCGCGCTTTATCGGAAGCTTTTGGCAAAATACACGTACTAAACAATTAATGTTGTTTTCCTAAGAGTATGTATACTTTGAAACTGTGTCATAATATTGCTGACTTACTTGTTTCCCCAAAAACTAATGTGTCCAAAATTAAAATTACAATAACACGCCACTTTTAATAATTTGAATTATAGTCACATCGGTTGTTAAAATCACGTGTATAATTGTATACTCACATACGGAAACTCGCGATTTAATAAAAGTGAAGTGTGTAAATATTATAATTAGGTAGTTCAAGCTCAGGTTAAGTCTGTTGGACTATACATACATACAAAATATATTTTTCAAATATTTTTTTAAAAATATATATTTATTTATATTTATAGTCTTTGTATTATGAATATTGAACTGACTTAACACCAAAACTCTACAACATTGAAACAAAACCCAGAGGGGTGATTGAAACATACTTTGAATCAGAATTTTAGGAAACTACTGAACCATGAATATTTGAATGACAGTAGGTTGTCATGGTAACAGTAGCTTTACAGTTTTTGAACATTGAACTGATTTTCCAACAAAACTATTCAACATTGAAACAAGTCCCTGATGGGTGAAACATCATACTTTAAATCAGAAGTTTATGAAACTATTGAACCATACCTAAAATATTCATTATAACTTATACACTCTTTAGCCTCATATGAAACTGTATGATATTGATTATTAAACAGACCCTTTAGGGACCCAAAATATTGATTACTGAAAACAAAAGACCCTTAAGGGACCTAGATTATCGGTTTTAACTTATTACCCTCATTAGCCTCAAATAAATTGAGGCTATCTTGATTATTTTTATCCTACTCACGTAAACGAACTTTAACACGTTCTTCTATCATTTGTCTGAAAGTAAACATTATACATTATAGTTAAAAATACCATCATATCTGGGGTATGGACTTCCACTCTGAAAAGTGCAGTATTCTACGAGTCCACAGGAAGAGAAAACCCATATTACATGATTACTCATTGAAGGGCCGTACACTGACCATTGATACAACGTCAAAGTACCTCAGAGTAAACATTAACATGGACCTCTCATCGAACATCCATATAGATACAATAGTGAAGAAAGGCAACAGCACTCTGGGCTTCTTGTGCCGGAACTTGCGAATCAGAAACGAAGAGACAAAGACAGGTGCCTACATATCACTGGTGAGACCTACTCAGGAATACTGCTCCATAGTGTGGAATCCATATACCAAGGATAGAATAAATAAAATCGAGATGGTACAAAGAAGATGTAGATGTAGACAGATCTTAAAGCAAGTGCTGACTCAGATGTAACTGCAATACAACTGTATATATTTTGTCCAATGTAATTCCAAAGGGAATATAGAAATATTTTTTATAAAAAATAGCAAACTCTGTTTTATAATAACATAATTATCGTCCAGAAATGGATTCTACACATGTGCCGTGGTGTTGTAAACGTTAGTACATCGCATCATCAGTACGATAAGACACAGTAAGACACCCATCCAATATGTGCTTTAAACGTTTAAACTGACCGTCAGACTTTGCTATTTTTTATAAACAACTGTATATAGTTTTCTAATATTTTAATTGTTTGTACCACGGCTTTTACCCTTCTATTCCCTAGAGAGTGAGTTTGTACAGTTTGGGAAGAAGAAGATTTTATTTCTACAGAAAAGTCCCGCTATAAAAAAACTTTATAATTGCACAATCATGGATTTGTTTACTATTTTTTTTTGTCCCAAGCGCTTAATTTGAGAAAGAAGAGTCCGTTTATTAAGAACATGCAGCATTCCGCTAACGAGTTTGTTTACCACTTCTGCCTAACCGGCCAGAGCAGGCGCACTTCTGTTGCTATGTTAAAATAAACAACATAAGCAAAGGGCTGCATTTTTTCTCATTTACAACATAAAAACGGGGGTTCAGGGCGATAACCACTGATTAAACATGAAATCCTGAATTTTCATTGGTTGTTAGCGTTAATGATTTGCCAGACTTAGTAACTAATAAACACTACTATTTCGCGGATTTTTTCATACCGGTAAACTGCAACTGTCCCGAAGAAAGTTAGCTCTTAAAGATAGCTCAAAAAGGTGATGTGAATTTTCTTGTTTCCAAATATTTAAAAAAAACGAAGTTCTGTTATAAAGTATACATAAAATAAGTAGATATTTTGTTTGTTTTCGAACAAATTATTTAATGGTATTACTTTATAAAATAAGTGCAATTTACCTGATATATTTGATAAATATTTCCTAGGCTAAATATTGTCCGTATTCTGTAACGCTACAAAATATCAACTGACGTCGATGTCATGGATACAATGACGCCATAGACGTACGTTACGTTGATGTTTGTGACGTTGAATGTAATATAGCCCTAAATCTCAAGGGCTATTTCACATAGCATTTTTCCCAAATTGTAACAATAAACTAAGTTTCGCACGATGGGAGCCATTAGGACTTTTCCCCAGCTTTTTTTCCTAAACATATTCAGTCAGTAAAAAGACGAGTGTACCAATTCTAGTTCTGACAATACTTTTCCTTCAAATACTGTACATTTTCCGCATCCAGATATTGTCGTACATGGTTTGCATTGTGTGATGATAGAAATAAGATTTTGAAACATTTTGCTAGCCCCCCCCCCTCTCTTGAAGATCTCTAAGAAAGACGCTATAGTTAGTTTCTCTTGCAGCATGTTTCGCCGATGTATTGTGAATGGAAAGAATGAGTGACGCAGACAATCTGTACAGAGATATTGTATCATAAACCTTGCAGAATGCCGTCTGGTACATGATACCACTGGTTGGAGGTACAACCATGCAGTGATTTCTATGTAGTTAAAGATGTACAGCATAGTAAGCTTGACCTACTGTCTCCGTTGCTGAAGTGTCTACCATTTTAGGTCAATTATCATTAACTTGTGACGTACTGCTAGAGGTGCAATAGTTTGAAAACACGAAGCAGTCCACATTGTGCTGAACCGCCTGCAGTTGTGCAGTGTTGGATTGGAAGGTACCCAAACTGTCGATGCATATATTTGTCTAACAAGCGCCTAACAGTTTGTATTTTTTGACTCTGAAAGACAGCTGAAATATGCCGCCTTAGAAAAGCCAGACTATTGTAAGCATTATTTGGTTACATAAATGGGATGCTAGTTCATGACGTGCTCGTAGGATTTGTTGTATTTTTTAAAACATTTATACATACAATATTAAGACCATTATTAAGACCATTTTGCTAATAATCCTTGATAATGACCCAGTAGTTGTGTCTTTGATAACATTGCCACGTTGGGCGCCAAATGTAACCCGATATAAATCCATGGTTCGAACTGAGATTCGAACCCACGACCTCTCGAGTCGTAAGCGGACAATCTACCACGTCGCCATAAAAGCTAGCTTGAAGGCAATGTAGTACAAGTGCTGTATTATACCTCTGCTACATACATTAACAGTTAATTAACTAAAACATTCAAATATGAGTGGAAGAAAAAACAGCTCTTAAAAAAAGCATGCGAGATCTTCTGCTTACATTTTGATCTATAATGTTCAAATGATTAATAACACAAATCAAATATTTGAATATATTGGAAATCCTGTTAAGAAATATATATCAGCATGTACCGTTTGTTTCATACAAAATATTTAATGATATTATTCTATACTAGGACGAAAAAGAAACGCCGGGTAACCTATAATGATTGTTTTAAGGGATAAATTGTATTATTGGATTATTATATTTATTTTTGTATGAAATGTCATCTGTATGGAAGCAGCTGTTGAAGTTTCAATCGATTTCCGATGCTGATTATGTGAAAAAATACCCCCTTTTAACGATGACCCTTCTTGTTTTGCGAAACACGGCCGGGCATGTGTTGCATATTTTATGTACCCGGCGTTTCTTTTTCGTCCTAGTATATAAAATAAGCACAATTTACCTTTTGTATAAGATAAATGTTTCCTCAGCTAAATATATCAACTGTATGCTGCAACACTGTATAATAAATTAGCTAAAATAAATCAGTATTATAGATATCCCCCATACAGACTGTATTAAATATTCATACTTTCCTAAATTAAAGGTACTCATTTACAGATTTCAACTGAAATTTCACAGCACTTACCTGTTCACATTATGGAAAGAGGGATATGTAAATATCAACTATTTCTAAAACTATCAAAATTTTATGGAAATATTTTTTTGGAAGCAGCAAAGTTGGACCTTTCCATGACCTTATCAGACCCCCCCTGGAATTTCCAAAATGTTCCTGTCCATATGTGTATTTTTTGGCTTTAAGTCATTTTTAAGAAACGTTAAGCAAGTTTTCTTGGCTCTTAGCGTAGATTCAATGGTTATGTAGTTTTATTATTAATATGTCACATTATTCTGCAAAATGTGTATAATGTGGTTGTGACTCGAAAGTTTGTACCCCCCAAGAAAAAGTTCGCCCCCCCCCCCTTTAAAAAAAAATCTGGATCCACCCCTTAAAATTGTTTGTATGCTTGATAATAGGAGGACGAATTCTAGTAAGATGGGCACAAATGTAGCGGTGGTAAATACTGGAACTTGTACTCTCTTGCCTAGAAGCTTTATAGGCATGTGGTAATGTTTGCTTACAACTTAGGTGTGGTAGGTTTGATGCCAAGCTTGGACCATAAAATGTTATTGGGTAATACATCTCTGCTATGCTCATCTCATAATCTCGATTATGAATAACTTCCCTCCACGCTCAACATATTTAGCAAGAAATAAGTGTAATCCAACATCATAACCTTTGCTAGGCTTTGGATTACTTTTCCCTCTTGATTTTTCTCAACTTGAGAATCAACAAGAAATATAATGTGGAAACCACATTAAAGTCGGACTTTTCCACGGATGGGGAATTTTATAATCAAGTTTAATGTTGATACAAAAGAAACTTCAATGCAAAAACTACGAAGGGAAATAATCCATAATAAAGCCAGGTAGAGTTATCATTGTATGAAATTTCAAAAAGATCTGACAATAAATGGCTGAAATATATGGTAAATAAAAAACCTTTAATGCAATTGTTATCGGCACGGGACGTCAGCCCGCCAGACCACCTCCAATTCTCGTACCCCGAGGTGATCAAGATTCTAGTATCAAAAGTCTCCATAGCCTCTGGGAAAGAGAATGCCCACCTGCCATACTATAAGCTATTTTTTCGTTGAAAAATCCGGCTAATAAAAAACAAAAACATAATTTAAGATAGTTGCCTTTTTATCATTAAGTATACAAAATGTAAGATATAATTACAAACATCTATTCCATGCATAAAAGTTTCCTCATTCTCACTTTAACATAATAAAATAATATAACTGTATAGTAATATATACATAAGTGATACATTAAAAACTACTGTACTTTCCTCCCTATAGGTTGATTCACCAATCAAATAGCCAGTTTTTCCCTCTGAAAAACTGTAGCCATTTTCCTAAAGACATCACTAGCTAGTGCTTCACCCTTTGGTATCCTTGATTTGATATCAAATACTTATTACTCAGGAGCAGCGGTGTTGAGTGGTTACCACGTTGGATATAATCATTAGAAAGCATGTGATGGATCGAATCCAATGCAAAATCTATCCCGTTGTTTCCTTGAATAAGAAACTTTATCCTGCTAGCTCAGGACTGGTAGACCAGGAAGCGGACTCGAAAGTGATTACTCTAAGTTGTAAAAACTTGTTTCACAATCATGCTAAAATAAATTGGTATATAAATAAATAACTTTTGGTGTAAGAAAGGTACAAGGGCACAAAGCACTAGCTAGCTTTATCCTTAGGGAACAGGCCACAGGTTAAAAGGTATCGACTTATAAACAGGACAATACAGTATAATTACACAAAGAATAATAGCAGAGTGTACACATATACACTAACAGCATTCAGTAATGAAAGAGCTAAATTGTCATTCCCATTATGTTGCACTTAAAGGACCAAGGCTGCACTCAACAAAGTCTACCAGTAGACAACCCTAGCTTACACTGTAAGCAAAACAAAAAACTGTGTTAACTGAACAGTTTGGTAGCTGCTATTTCTTTCAACAACAAAAATTCATTCAAAACTCCTCTAAATTTACCACTACACACCATCATGATAGAGGCCCACATGGAAGATTGGATTGATCCAAATGTGTAGCCTCTTAAAATAAAGTCTTTATTATTATTATTATTATTATCCATTAGCCAATGAGAGTCATTGTTTTAACCCACTGGCCCAAAGCTCCCAACTAGTGAAAACTGATTTGGACTAGTAAAAAAATTACTAATTCCATACAGTCAGGCTAGTTGATAATTTTGTCCATTACTATGGGTATATAACTTAATGAATAGGGCTAGTGTTTGAGAAAATATCAGACAATGACTACAATAATAGCTTGTGGCAACAGCTACCTAACCTGTGTCGATAGCGCAGTTGGTAGCGCGTCAAGATTTGGAATCTCTTGTCCCGATGGGGGTGCAGGTCAAATCCCAACCGGGGAGGTTATACCCTTCCATGAAAATTTGACAATAATGTCAATTTCCCTCCATTTATAAGGTATATGGAGACGTTTCCAGCCTTGTGGAAGGGTATGTGAGCACTGGTTATAGACAAGAGACAAGGAAAGCTAGGTAAGGTGGGCTGTACTCCGTAAAATGACTAAAATGTGTTGACACGGCGTTATAAAATAAATAAATAAACAACAGCTACCAGTCAGTACAGTAGATATGGTGATACAATTCTGTGTCATACTGTTAAACATTGTTGAACGCACCCTTAAGTCATGGCTGAAAAAAGGGACATAACTCTATATAAATGAGTAGTACTAAATAGTAACATTTGATCATATCATAACATGTAACGAGTGTACACTGCCCACAAAAAGTTTGGAGACAAAGGAAAATAAACAAAATTCTTATAATTCAGTAATTGATTATGTATAACCAATATTTTTTAATACCGTACATTCTCCATTAAACGTCCCTTGGGTGTTACATATTTTATGCATTAAAATGGTGACATTACCAGAGTAAATTAGCAGGTTTAACGCAAAAAGACGTAACTCACTCTTTTCTTATTTTGAGTTATGACCATTTTGCAGTAAACCCCCGATATGGTACAGGTAAGCATAATAAAAAACCATTTCGAAAAAACATGGCTTTTAACCTTTCAATAAAAGATATATCAGAAATGGTCACGTTAGAGAAACCAAACATTTAGTGGGCACTGCAATTTTTACATTTGGACGAGTACATACCAAATATGGTATCAGATAAGACCATGACAACAGCATTCCAACTGACCAATAAACACACACTCATAACAAGGTAAAATGGGATCAAATATACATAGTGCATAAAGTGTGACCCGACCTGACCTTTTACACTTGCATCTAATTATTATCTACATATATCCAGATGAAAATCAGTACCACCCCTATTTTACACTTCGGCAGGGATTGTAAAATTATAGAAGTATGTTTATGTAGTAAATTTCAACACATAATCCTCACGACCACGAAGTAATCATACATTAATTCTACATTCGTATTCAATGTAATGAATATTCTTGCATAAAGGTCAGGTCGGGATCAAACTTTACACACAATACTTAGGCCATATTAAGAATGTTAGAGCTTGTATGTAAGTGACAAAACAAAAGACCAAATACTGAATGAAAACAACCATGATTTGAACTAACCTTAATCTTGCACTCATCCTTATTGCTGGATATTTTAATACAGGGGGATGTAATGGTATACTTAAAACACTTTTTATCATGCCTTATGGTGAAATGCTCTGTTATTTGATGAATATTGAGGATGAAATATAAAATCATAATATATTTTTATTGTAGTGAAATTATAAGGTCTAAATGATGTCATTTGAAAATATAAATGGGGCCATCTTAGAAGAGAAATAACATCACGTTATATTTGAGTAAAACATCCTTTACAGAATACAAACAAGAGCACCGCTAGGCGGAGCATTATATGCCCGAAAGTGTTGTTTTTTAAGTTAAGTGCTCCGGAAACTGTTTTCAGTTTTAAGGTAATAGTGACCTTGACCTTTTAACTTGTGACCCCAAACTCAATAGGGGTCTTCTACCCGATATGGACAATCATCGTATGAAGTTTGAATATTGTGGACCAAATGGAACTTCAGTTATGCTCCGGAAACTGTTTTCAGTTTTAAGGTAATAGTGACCTTGACCTTTGACCTTGTGACCCCAAAATCAATAGGGGTCTTCTACCCAATATGGAAAATCATCGTATGAAGTTTGAATATTGTGGGCCAAATGGAACTTAAGTTAAAAAAAACAAATTGCTGACGGACGGACGGACGGACACCAGGGGGTATAACATAATATGCCCAAAATTCTTTCGGGCATATAAAAAGGCATGAAGGAAACAGAACATTAGTTTAGTTTGGAATAAGATCTTTTTTTATTTCAACTCTTGAACTCAGAAAATGACATCTTCACTCGTGGATATACCACTCTTAAAAACACATTTTCTGAACTCACTCAGTAAAAAATAAAATTAATCTTATATCAAACATGGAAAACTTGAAGTATTTGAAAAATTGAAATTAGTGAATATAATTCATAAACATGATAAATTATCAGTCATTAAATCACTCATTAACATGAAAGAACTGATTTATAAACAATATGATAACTAATATTATAATGAATGGTCCTGTGAAAATAATGTTGAGTGATGAGTGTTTATAAGAGAATGCAATTATGAACAATGAGAAGATGTGAGTGTTAATGAATAATTAGTGAATTTGAGTAGTTTCAAATGATTAGGGATTTATGAGTGGTAGTGATTGCTGATGAAAAATGAGTGGTTTTGAGTGCTGTCAACTGATTAAGATTTATGAGTGGTGGTGACTGCAAATAAAAAATGAGTGGTTTTGAGTGCTTTCAAATGATAAGGGATTTATGAGGGGGTATAGAGAGTGCTAGTAAAAAATGAGTGGTTTTGAGTGGTTTCAAATGATTAGGGTTTTATGAGGGGGTAGTGAGTGCTGATGAAAAATGAGTGGTTAAGAGTGCATTGAATGACTATGGGTTATGTCTGTTTTTGAATGCTGAGAGATTGTGAGAGCTTTTGAATAATGAAGGTTGTTAGTGCTTTTGAATAAAAAAGGATTATAAGTTCTATTATAGTATGAGAGGTTATGAGTGCCTTAGAAGGAAAAAGGGGTAGCAAGTGCTTTTGAATGAGAGTCTTTTGAGAGCCACTGAAAGATGAGGAGTTATGAGTAACGAGAGATTATGGGTAACAAGGGGTTAAGAATAAGGGGTTAAGGATAAGTGATAAAAGTGTAACCACAATAGTGAGTGGTTCAATGAGTGTAATGATGGTGATGAGTGTTTTTATTAATGAGTGTAATGATGATGATGAGTGGTTTAATGAGTGTAATGATGGATATGAGTGGTTTTATTAATGAGTGATAGAGGTGAAAATTCAGACTGACTAGAGAATGATAGTTATCTATGAAGATAAGAGGCAGACAGGGTATTCAACTAATTTAGAAATATTGGGTGTACCATAGATTAACACGGCATTGTAGGCAACATACATTTTCATGGTCTATTAAAAAAGTCATAAGTAAATGACAATAGGGGACTTAAATAGAGACTTTAATATAAAATGAGGGTCCAAAAAGTCCTCACAGAAAATATAAATGAATTAATACATATGACTCTACACATACATATATGTATATAATTAACATACAAAAATTAATATAAATAAATAAATATTGCTTGATGATTAGATGTGCTTATAATCTTTGGATTCTTACAGTTTTTCATCTAAGTTCTGGACTATAGGGTATATAGGTCATGACTGACATTGTTCTGAATTAAAACTACTATGACTAGCTTGCCCTTAATATCACTCAATTAAGCCCTGTTGCACGGTCTGGTGCTTCAGTCAAATACAGTGGAGGAACTGTCCCCATTATAGCACTGTAAACTAACAGATGGCTTGTACAGGGCTTGAATTAAAGCTTGCATACTTGAATTTCGAGTGGATTTTAAAAATTGCGAGTAACTTTTATTCCAACTTGCAAAAGTTTGCAAAAATTGAGACTCAAGTGGGCATTGATACATTGTTGTTTTACTATGATTGAAGATTCACAGTAAAAACATGTTCAATATCCTTTGCCAATTGCACAGTCTAGTTTAATGTTTAAGTAAGTATTGTACTAAGTTGCTTTTATATTTCATATACAATTGTGTATGCTATTACAATTTGAAGAAAAAAATGCGAAAGATTTTTTCATTTAGCAAGTTGAAGTAAAATCAACTCACAAAAATTGCAAGTCCATTTTTTTGTTTAATTCGAGACCTGGGCTTGAAGACAGAAGCCAAACAATTTACATAGTAAATGAATTACAGTCATGGCTTTAAATATTCTTGAGCACTAGCTCAATTTCATATATTATTTAGTATAGAGCTTTTTTCAACTAGCCCAACTATATGAAATAAGTAATTTTACAAGCCCTACACATTTTTCACTAGTTCAGAGTTTCCAGCTAGCCTGATTTTATGTATTATATTACAGAGCAAATTTATCAACTAGCCAAACTATATAAGAAAAGTACTTTCACCAGCCCTAACCATTTTTACTAGTACCAATTTTTCAGGCTAGTGGGTTAAGGCGATGACTGGACACATAGTGTTCTTTTTTTTAAATTCGGTTTAACGTCCTATTCAACACATATTTAGGTTATATATACAACAGCCAGCTCTTCCTACAATAGGTTTCCTGGACACTTTTCTATCACCAGTACTAACTTACCCTACCACAAGGCCGACAACTCATGTATAGGGTATGACCTACCGCGACTGGGCTCGAACCCACCATCTATGGATCCGAACTCAGACTTGCTAACCACTACTCCACGGCCGCGGCTTCACATAGTGTTCAATAACAACATGACCTGTATACCCTAGAGTTCAATACTAGATATAAATGACTAATACATAGATACATTATAATGCTATTGGACCAAATCATAAATGGGTAGAATATGCTATAAGTTACAGTGTATAAAGCTAGAACTGATAATTAATAAGTTATTATCATTTTCCTTAACAAAGAAAATATCAAATATTATTCCCTTTTCAAGTTCTAATTGAGAATATATTTAAATAAAATACAAACACGATGTTCAAACATTACTAGTACCTGATCTGAGTTCACTTTGGGATAGTTTAAGCTATATCCTTCCATGAAAATTTGAATCAAGATGTTGTCAGTTATGACCAAACTCGGTGAAATAATGCCCCCCCCCCCCCCCCCCCCGGAATAGTACCCAGTAGATTTGCGTGCTACCGACTGAGCTAGCCAGGTAAACTTTATCTTTCATACATTCTAAAAATAAGCAACCTTCTGTAGGCAAAAAAAGTATCAAAATAATTTAACTTGTTTATTAAATTGCAGAAACAGATTTCTACACAGTCTCGCTACTGTAAGGTCACTGATAAATATCAATTAATATGGAAACTAATGTGTTATAATTGATCACTTATAGCTTTATACACTTCAAAGTTAAAAATGACAAAATTAAATTTTAAGGCTAAAACACATTACTTTGACACAACTTTTGCACTTTTTTATCACAGGAACTTGAAATGGTATTTATAAGACAAACCTCAGAGTAAATCTATGATAAAAATCAATCTATTTTACAATATGTTTACATGTTATCATGAGCAGCTTTAAGATAAAGGTACAATCTGACACTTATTTAGGCTGAAGGGAAACAGGGCTGCCCATTTAAACACTAATGAAGAAACAAAATAACTAAATGTCATATGTAACAACCCATTTTGTAATAAAATCCCAAACTGTAATAACTATTACAAAATGAGTTATTACAGAAGTGGTCAAACATGATAAACATTTTGTAATAAAAACCCAAAATGTAATAAAATTTTATTGAACTACATTTTATCTTAAAATGATACAACCAGACACTTAATTAAAATTTGAGTTTTTATTACAAAACTGGCTATCATGTTTGTAATAACCTGTTTTGTAATAATTATTACAATTCAGATTTTTTTATTACAAAACAGGTAGTGACAGGCATATCTTAATTATACAGTTTCTTAGTTCCCATGGTTTGTAAAGTACATCTATAGTAAAACACAGAATATTTAATATTTGTCCAGCAAATCAACTAAGAATTATATACATGTTATAGTGTATATAATTATAATGACAAGAACACTAACTCTGTACACACTAAAAATAAATATTGCAGAGTTACTCCCCTTCCTAACTCATCTCAGTAGATTTTGTAAGCTAAAGCAAACAGCTTGGATATACAAACAGAACTTGTGTGCTCCAAAACCTCAAGGTACACTGTAAGGCTGTGTTGTTCTCTTTTCTACTAATTATGGTTCTAGAGTCATTGACTGACCTATCTCTAGTAAGGCCAAAAGGCTTTAAATATCACATGACCAGTCTTCAATCACATGACCTTTCTTGAGTCATATGACCAGTTGTGAATCACATGACCAATATATGGTCACATGACCATTCTTCAGTTGCATGATTTTCCTTTGATCTTCTCTTTAGTTTTTAGTCATGTGATCTTCTTTAAGTCATGTGACCTATCAATAATCACATGATCCTTGTCTTCAGCCACATGACCCATCAATGGTCACATGATCATAGTCTACAGTCACATGATCATCTTTCAGTCACATGACATATCCATAGTCACATGATCATTGTCTTCAGTCACATGAACACTAAAACATGAATAATTAACACAATGGGGGACTAAGTTATCATTGAAACAATGTTACTAACTGCTTGGCTGATTTGGCAATATCATAGGCACACTGAATCACTTGTTGGGTTTTTATTGAGGGGTCAAAGTTCAATTCTTCAGCAGGGTCAGAGGGTAAATCTCTACATTCTTGGCACTCTTCTTGTAGTCTCACAGCACTGGTCATTAATAAATGCAGAGCACATT
The DNA here is from genome assembly GCA_025267735.1 of Mactra quadrangularis. Lineage (NCBI taxonomy): Eukaryota > Metazoa > Mollusca > Bivalvia > Venerida > Mactridae > Mactra > Mactra quadrangularis. Next base: position 6,022,711 of record CM046305.1, read on the forward strand.
TGACACTTTCTGAAAATGGTTTCTGGAAAGGAAAACAGAAAATATCGGTAATAAAAAAGTATATACATCAAATATTGTTTAATATCAAATATCAAGGTGCCTGTACCATGTAACACAGCCGCGGCCGTGGCATAGTAGTTAGCATGTCTGACTTCGAATCTGGAGATTGTAAGTTCGAGCCCGGTTGCGGAAGATCATACCCTATACACGAGTTGTCGGCCTCGTGGTAGGGTAAGTTAGTACTTGTGATAGAAGTGTCTAGGAAACCTATAGTAGGAAGAGCTGGCCATCATATAAATATAACCTAAATATGTGATAAATTCGACGTTAAAAACCAATTAAAAAAAATATAAAAAAATGTAACATTTTGAGATCAGTATGGGTAAAAAATCAAGCTAAACACAGTCACACTCTAGATAGGTTTTTCTTCCGTACCTTTTTTTTACAATTTCACCTATTAGCATGTGGTTTCATTTTAAATGTAAATATTGGTTTTTGGATGGGTTTAACACCATAGCAACACAATTTATAGGTCATGTCACAGTAATCAATAGTATGAGGCTCACAGGGAAGATTGGGCTTTGCCTAACTGTGTTGTCTCTATAAATGAAGTCTTTATTATAATCAGTCAACCTACTTATCATTCCTGGAAAGGCTAAATCTCTGGTATTAACCATTAGTCAGTTACCAATAACTGTCTGACATGATTTAGAATTGGAGGTAGGAAGGAGAATGGCAGTATAAAATTAGTTTATGACTAAGATGCACAAAAGTATGCCGCACCCGGGAATCAAACCTACTACCCTTTATTAGTAGACCAGTGCGTTGCCAACTAAATGTAAGAATAACTTAATGATAAACTTACTTCAGGAAAAACTTCCACCATTTCTAATACTGCTGCATGGATATTGTCAGCACAGGGACCATATCTATAACATATAAAATATTCAATACAACAATGTTTTTAACAAAGAGCTCAGCATTTTTACTAAAATATTCCTCATACAGATTAGAAGCTTTAAATTCAAGAGACTTATGTCAGGCGATCTACCATAACAACTTATAAGGTAAACATAACCTTGCATTGCGCCAATTTCTCTTTAAAAAAAAATAATTTTAACAGTTTCCATAATTTGGATATGAAAGTGGTTGTCCCAACAGATCAGTTTAGAGCAAGCACTATATCTCATTTGCAAAATTTAGGTTGCCCAAAAGATGAATAGATGGTTAAGTGGTAGATGGACCTAAAATGTGGTTGTCCCAGACAACCAGACACCCACTACTTTCGTACTGTTTAATGACAGAAATAGTGCATAAAAAACACTATTTTGATCCAATCCAAATATTCCAATGGATCCTGTGAGGTTTTACTATTCAATTAGCAATTAGAACAAAAATTAAGCGTAAGACACAACACAAAAAAATAGGAAGGTTTTCTGCCGTTAAAGCACAGAAAATAAAATAAAAATGAAAAACATAAATTTAACTGAAATTCAGCCTTTAAGCATCAATAAGGACCTTAGTCAGTTATTTCCCCTTGTATACTCTTCAAATAGTAGGTCCAATTAGTTGGATTACTCGGATTTTACCCTTACTTTTCAATATCAATTAGCAAAACTTAATCTTAAATAACTTTTTTGTAAATCATTTAATTTGTTTGAAATTCAAGCTATGTATTTTTAGGGTAAAAAACTATCTAAACACTTTAACTTCTTTAAATATCTTCATAAACAAGAAAGATATTAGATGAAATATTTTGTTATCCTTACATAGGACTTCAATGATAAAATCCGAGGATTCCACTTGTAAGGACCTACTTACCAATTGGATTGCTTCAGATTATATCAGGGAAAGATAACTGACTTAAGTCCCTAATTATTCAATAGACACATGTATTTGTACCACATTTATAAGCCACATACTCACTGTCCTTATCATTTTTACAAAGGCTCTTTCTGTACAAGAAAGTTCATATAATGATTATTAAAGAAAATATCAACTTAAGGTGAAAGGCATGTCAGTTAGAAAAAAACTATTAACAATTTCTTCACAGAAATAAACCAGAGCAGACTACAGACAGCACATTCCGCTATTCTGGATGCTTGTATAAACAAAATTAATTATTGACATGCAATCAATTTTAAATAAGTGAAGTTTTAAGTGGATACTTATAATTGGTTAAGTTATAATATTTGCATGCAAAATGTATAACTGAGAACTTCTAAGGAAAAAAGGGCCAGAATTCAGTAAAAATTCATGCTGGAGTTATACAGCTCAGTATAATTTGACTTCTGATGGTACCCTAGTAAGTATGCATGAGGTTTCAAGAGAATCCCATCTGTAGTTTCAAGGATAAAATGTTGCACCAAAATAGTATTGACTTTTCAGTAACAAGTAAAATATAGATAAGAAAACTAAAACTTACGAGGCTATACTACGTTCCTGTGCTGATTGTAAAAGTTCTTGGATTTTCTTTGTAATCTTTTCAGTTTTCTGCATGAGAACTTCAAGATCCATCTGCGACCCTTCATAATCAGGTTGTTCCCTAAAAATATATAGTAAATACTAGTTTCACCTTTTTTATGCTCAAAATCAGTTGAATATTTTATTAACTTGGTGACTACCTTGGTGCTCACTGGTCCCAAGCAAATGTTTTTTAAGTACTTTCAGATTTCACAATTTTTACTCATGGCATTATTTCCATGTACAGTCACATACAGAACTTTCCCAACATTTCTATATTGAGGGTTGCCTGCAAGACTGTAGTAAGTGCATTGTAGTAAGAGCATAATTACTACAGTCTTGGGTGCAACCCTCAATATTATGATGCTGATAATTTTGGTAAGCTAAAGCCAATATTTTGTCAATTGTTTGTTTTATTTTCTACTGTTTAACAAAGCAAGGATTTGACCTTAAAAATAAAAGAAATTACAATCGGCGGTGAAATAATATGGTTAGCACTCAGCAGTGAAACCAAAAGCAACTGTTTTAAGGCCTAATTTTTCCATACCAAATATCAAGATGATAAACATACCTTATTGCACTTTGTTCTATAGGTAATGAGCGTGGATTGTCATAATGTGATGTAGGGTTGTCATAGTGACCTAATGAATCATTACGTAATTCACCACTACCCTGAGAAAATGACGATCCTGAACTTGTATTGGAGGACTGAAATGTATAAAAAAATTATCATTTTTTCTTTCATGCTTCATGGTGAAACCGTCGTGATATTCGAAAATATAAGATGAAAATATATGATCAAAATATAAATTTTATATTTTCATTGTAGTGAAAATATAAACTTATATTTTCATCGTCCATGACATCATCTCAGAAGATAAATGAAGTCATCTTGTAGAAAAAATGATGTCACGTTATAATTTGGGTAAAACCATCTAATAAAACACAAAACTAAGCATGAAAGAAACAGAATATTCGTCAACTTTGATGTAAGATCTTTTTTATTTCAACTAGTGAACTCAGAAAAATCGATCCAACACCAAATTTGACAAATTTCCTCTATATATTTCATGTTTTATGGTGATATGGTATTACCAAAATAAAATATATGTTAAAAATAAATCTCACATTTTCATCATGTTGGAAAATGCTAATTAAAAATTACGATACTTCAGAAGATAAATAACAGTATCTTAGATGAGAAATCATGTCAAGTAACATTTATTTTAAAAACATTTCAACCAAAACACTGAAAAAGCACATACATAATCACAAAATGAGCTTTTTGTATCTCTGAGTATCCATAGCTTATTAAATAATTATATGTTTTTCCTAGAGCTGTCATTCCAACGATATCACTGTATCCTCTATATTTTTTTCTGATCAAAAATCGATATGCATTTTGAAATATCCATAGTAAAGCCTATATAGGTAAATTACTAAAACACTATTAAATAATTAAGAGTCAAATTTGTGAGACGAACCAACTATTGTAAGCGGAAACATGTGCGCTGTCATAATATGAACTGACAGGTCTAAAGCATGACAGCACCTCCATTGAGAAAATACGTCTAGTTCGCAAAAGGTACAACATTCATGACAAATATTAGGGATTATTCCAGAACTCAGAAAAGGGCAGGGAGGCAGAAAAAGGGGCAGGCTACATCTTAGGGTAAATGTCTTAAATATACTAATACTGCATAGAAAGAGGCTAAAAAGGGCAGGGAGTAGAGAAAAAGGGCAGGGTGCAGCGCCCTGCTATTCTGCTTTGGAATAATCACTAAATATACATCTGACAATATAAATGATTAGTATAGTACTGCAGTGAAGGTATTGATATATATTGGTGTATCTACATATTTATTCCTCGATATATCGATATTATTGATGTGCTTCGAGCCCAATCAATGACAGCTCTAGTTTTTCCCACAAAATATAGTCATAATGATTTATCAATATACTTCATATTTTTGTCTACTGATAAAGGCCTTTGGCTGAGACGTCTTAATACAGTGTGCTGTTGAAAAATTGTAATTCAACAGTATATCATAGAAATTTTGTGAATTCAGAGCTTGACATTAGGGGCCATCTGATTGCTCCAGACGACCTATGATTGGATTCTTGCAACTTGTTATTGCTATGAAAGATTAGGTTCCAGCAGGTGAGGTAAGTGGTTGACAAGCTCAGCAACTTATTTGAAAAGTGAATGTCATTCCCTGTAAATTAAACTGTTTCCATAGAAACATTAAACTTTATATTTATTTACCTTATTTTCATCAGTTTGATTCAAATCACCAGACTGTACTTGGTATGAGTCATCTTTAGATTGACCCTAAAATCAGAGGGAATGAACAGAAATATATAGTGGGATTTGACTTGTCTTTAATTTAACAAAAAATTGGACTTGCATTTTTTTTGCGAGCTGATTTTATTTCAACTTGCTAAATGAAAAAATCACTCGGATTTTTTTCCCTCCAAATTGTAATAGCATACACAATAACTATTCGTATATGCAATATAAAAGCAACTTAGTACAATACTTAATTATACATAGAACAAGAGAGTTATTGTGTAATAGGCAAAGAATATCAAACATGTTTTACTGTGAATCTTCAATCATATTAAAACATCGATCTATTTGGCCTTTTCAATGCCCACTTGAGGCTCATTTTTTGCAATGATTTCAACTCGCAAAATTTTGCGATTTAGAATAATCACTCGCAATTTTTAAAATCCACTCACATTTTGCACGTATGTGAGCGTAAATTTGAGCCCTGGATTTAACAATATTTAGTGTATCAAGTTGTCACTAAACAAGAAAAATACATGATATTGATGATTGTAGATCTGTGGTATTTTCTGTTATGTTCTGAAATTGACTTATGCCATTAATCTTTGTTATCTTATGGAAAAAATCATTTTCTAAGATGCTTAAATAATTAAGAATACAACTTAACGAAAAGCAACATGTTTCATTTCAAAATCAGATAATTTAGGACATTTCTTGGTCAAAATCAGAGAGTTGAGGCCATTTCTTACTCAAAATCAGAGAATTTAGGACATTTCTTACTTAAAATCAGAGAGTTGAGGCCATTTCTTACTCAAAATCAGATAATTTAGGACATTTCTTACTCAAAATCAGATAATTTAGGGCATTTCTTAGTCAAAATCAGATAATTTAGGACATTTCTTACTTAAAATCAGAGAGTTGAGGACATTTCTTACTCAAAATCAGATAATTTAGGACATTTCTTACTGTTATTTTTATGATTTACATCTGCATAATTGATTCTGAGCATGATACTTATAAAATATAATAGACACTTTATCAATTGAAATAGAAACAAGAAATGTAATGTGGAAACCACATTAAAGCCAGATTAAAAAACTTTAACGCAAAAATTACAAAGGGAAATAATCCATAATAAAGCCAGGTAGAGTTGTGGTTACCTTCTAACTCTGTTCATCACATGGTATGTTATCAATGTATAAAGTTTCATAAAGATCTGACTATAAATGGCAAAAATATATGGTAAAGAAAAAACTTTAACGCAATTGATAACCACACTGGGCACCCAATGGCCCCCACCCCGACTGCCTGCATGCCTGGGCCAAACTTTAAGCCAAATTTTCTTGTTGTAAAATCCGGCTAAAAAATCTGGATGTATACCCTTTAATAGAGTTTAATTGATTTATCAATACTACTTACAATGTTAGGTTTCTGCAAGACTCTTTCTTGGTTTCTAGGTTCAAACATAGATTGAGGTCTAGCTCCCCCACTGTTTCTATTACTTCTTGAGTGTACGCCAGGTATTCGTCCTAATTGATCTTGACTTTCTACGCCATTATGCATGTGACCTTGACCCCGTAGTAATTGTTGTTGTTGTTCCCGCAACATTGCATTCTCATGAACAAGTGTGTGTACCTATGAAAAACATTGATAAGAAAATTGTCTGTTTTTATCAAGTAATTATGAGAACTTAGAAAAAAAGACTCATCCAACTATGAAGCCTCATCAAATAAGGATGTTATTAATGTTTGTTTGTTTGTTTGTTGGGTTTTACGCCGTAGCAACACATTGTATAGGTCATATAACAGCGATCAGTCAACCTACTCACTGGAAAGGCTAAATCTCTTGGTTTAACTGCTACCCAACTACTAAGCACATACTTTCGTCAGTGACTGACAACTGCCCTACATAATTTTTAAAATTATTGGTAGTAGGGAGAATGGCTGTAGAAATAATTTCATGACCAAGCTCTACAAAAGTATGCCCCACCAGGGAATCAAACCCACGACCCCTCGATCAGTAGACTTGCGTGCTACCAACTGAGCTAGCCGGGCGGCTGTTATTAATGTATAAATCATTATTAAAAACACACATTCTAATAATATACTTTTAAATACATAAGTTTTAGATCATGGCGTAAACTGAGAGCAGATTTTTATCAGATTACAGAAAAAGAGCAGTCCATGGACTGAGTGCTTGACTTCTAAGTATAAAAGGGCCAAAATTCTGTCAAAATTCATGCTAGAGTTGTGCAGTTAAGTAATTAATCTCCAATGGTTACCTAACACATCAAGTGAATCCTTATAGTAGTTTCAAAGATGAAGTGTTGCACCAAAAATGTATTTATAAGTATCTAAGTATAAAAGGGTCAAGTTTTCTTATGAATCCCTTTGGGGATGGTTTAAAAGATATAAAAATATTGCTCCTAACAACTTAACCAAGGTCTAATGCAGACACACAGGAGAGTTAGATAGCCCCACTAATCTATAATCAATGTAAAATGCTGACATAAATATATAAAATATTAACTTACCAGATTATTTAATCTTTCCACTTCATTCTGTAAGTTTTTATTAGCTTGTATAAGTTGTCTAACTTCAGATTGTGAATGCATTAAATCTTGACGTACTTGTAATACTTCTTCTACTTCTGGTGGCATTGACGATTGACTTGGGACTTTGGTTACTGATTTCTGTGAATATAGTAAACATAACATAGTTGTTGAGTCAAAACCTCGTAATTCCATAAAGATAAAGTTACAATGTTTTGACTAAACCTTGGTTTCATAACTAAATGGCATTACACATTTATTGTCTAAGGATTATACATTATATAAAACTTTAGCGTTCAAACCATCAGGTTTGTTTCTATGGTTCTGTTTAGTTATGAAACCAAGGTTTACAACGTTTGTTTCTATCATTGTTTTTTAAAATTATCAATATTATAGAAATTAATTGTATCTATATGATCTGTCAGTAGACCTTGGTTTCAGTGTACATGTTTTATATACTTTCATTGTATTATAATCAACATGTCTTGTATTTCGTTATTGTTCATCTGTACATTTTGCCGACGTAACGTCAATTCGCCCTACCACGCTTTTTTGTAATGTTTGACGTTACGTCATTTCCTGATGAAGCCGCAAGGCGAAACGTTGAAAATTAAAAAGAGTTAAACGTAATCATCGTGTTTAGTGATTTATTTAACATTACAATGTTTTGACTAGACAACAATGATAACCCACTATATAACATTATATGCTCATGCATAAACATTTATCTGGAACAGGAGTTAGTTGATTTTTGCAACATTTTTGTCAACCTAGCTAAACCCGAATTGATTGTGGTGTTTGAAATAGGCTTATGAATTTTTTTCATTCAGCATATACAAAAGATATTGGTGTCATTATTAAGAGCAAAGCTTTAATTTTTGTGCATATTTAAATCTGTGAAATAATAATATAATGACACTAAACAATATGAGTTATGGTTGAAATAATTCCAAATTAAGAATCCCAACAATGTCTGATACATTCACTTCTAGAAATAATCAAACACAATCTTACCCTGTGTTCTGGAGTACCCACAGGTACAGGTGTGGATTCTTTATCCTGAAAAATATACATAACAAGAATTACTAGATGGTTAGGAAAAAGAGCTTATCACAGCTCCTGAAAATTCTAAACTTCAATACCAGTCCTGACAGCTTGCATCAATTTTACTATCAGCAATATATCATATCAACGGTTGTCTGCAAAACTGTAGTAACTTACTCTTTAACACAATGCACTTACTGCAGTCTTGCAGGCAACCCTCGATATGATATATGTTTGTTACTATCAAGGGCTCAGTTTCACAAAACTTTTAAAATGGGATTAGTCAAAACTGGAAATTTTAAAACCAAAATTCAAATCCACAGGACACAAATAATATTGCCTAGGGAATAATTTGGCCTAGCTGGGAATATCTAGTCTATGAGTAATGAAATAAGAGCATTTTGAAAAAAGACCTAAGACAATTTGAGTCAATTTCATGCCAAGTGCAAACAAGTTTAACCAAATGGTTTCATGGGTGAAAGTTGTGAAAACTGAAAATACTGAAGAAAATGCTGAGGGCCAGGGGGCCGCTAGGACCCCCGGTGGGTCCAGGGCAACGCCTTGGCGGGGGTTCAGGGGGCCTGAGGCCCCCGAAAGCTGACAGTGTAGAAGCAAAATCAAGCAGTAAAATCAAGCATTCATGGAAGCTAGCAGGAACTTTCAGCATTTTGGTACTTCATGAGTACTTCATAAGTTCTTAACTTGACCCCCCTCATCATTCAAATTACAAATTGTATGGTATATATCTATCTTAATTCTTAAACATGCCATCAAATCATTTAAAGTTAGTGTATAAGACCAAGCTGAATGTACACAGAGAATAATTTCAATCCACTTTGCAAGTGAAATTGATAGATAAGTCTTTTTTGGCAGCAGGTATATCTTCATTGAAGAATGATCTAGTTGCTTTCTGATTGCTTGTAAAATATTTTTTCACAGACCAATGTCATGCTTATTTTGCACTAAGAACAGAACAAGAGCTGTCAGAGACAGCATGCTCAACTTAGTAAGTATTTGTCACAGGAGATGATGTTGATGATAAGTAACATACATATTTTAAAATTTGAAAATATAACCTTAACAAATTTAAAGTAAATAAATAAATAAAAAAATAAGTTCTAGCAGCTTCTATTGCACTCCTTGTCAGACTTGATATTTTGATGTATCACCAATAACTACTGTTCAATATATTGCTACAAAATTTTATATCAATGGCAGCTCTTTTGGCAAACAGACCCATGCATTAAATTACATACACATTGGTTATGCCTATGTTGTTACTCAAATCTTGTTTTACATGTTGTCCAGCTGACAAAATGACACCCGAGTTCGCAGACTCACAATATTAGAAATTTTGAATGTAAACAAATTTGTCTATTTAATCTATACATATGCTGTTCATACAATATGAACAGTCAATTTAAAACTTCCAAGATTACTGTATAAATTTAGAATCAGTTCTGCTAACATCATCATGGACCAAACCTGTTAACTTTGGTGTATAAGTAAAGTCTCAATGTTATTGGGTAAATTTTAAAGAGATAGGCTCAACAACATACAACTGCTCAATATAATTAAGTCATCCAAAATGTACGTGTACCAGCATCTTTATACAATAATTATGGACCAGTCCTGTTGACTTTTTTGGAGTATAAATAAAGTTAAAATATTATTTGTGAAATACAACTACTCGGAGTACTTAAGTCATCATGAATGAGGATTTTATAGTCAGCACCCCTATAAAATAATAATGGACCAAATCTGTTGACTTTTGAGTGCATAAATACAGGCTTGTCATTTGGGCAAATTATGCTATAGACTAAACAAGAAAGAACTGCAACATGCTAATATACCTAAGTTATCAAGAAGATTACAATTAGAATCTGCTCACCCCTTAAACAAAAATGGACTTAACCTTTTGGTGTTATGTAAAATACAGCTTTAATTTAAATGAGACTGTTTGAGTATTTTGGGGTATTAACAGTAGAATGTGAAATATTCTACCCTGTCTTAATTACCTGTTTGTCATCAGTTTGTTTGTTAACACAGCAGGGGAACATATGACGTCACGTACACAGAGCTGTGTAGAGTTGATGCAGACACTAAGTCTACGTCACTGTTCAACTGAGTCTGATTTTAAATCAATTTAAGGTGTATCATGTGTTAAACTCGGTGTTTTAAGTTAAAGTGCATTGCATTTACGCATTCATTTTGTAACTAAATATAAACTAGATAGAATTTCTAGGATTAAAAAGAACAAAGGAACAGAGGCTTATGTCTTTATCATTGCTTATGACGTATGTTAACATGACTATTTTGTTACAATTTTAGTTAAGCTATAGTGATAAATGTTGATATTTAGACATCAAATTATTGAATTACTCCATAAAACTTCTTGGTCAAGTGCCAAAAAATTGTCTTTGCAGTTTTTTTTCATTTTCGTCTATTTTTTGGTCGGTCGGAATAACAAAAAAACAATGGCATTTCTCAATTTTTTTTCCATTTTCACAAAATTTACGGTCGCCGGTTTTGTAAACCAATTTATATTAAAGAAGTAGTGGCCTTAATATGTAGTAAACATTACTATATCTGTGTTTCTGCAATCTTTAAAAACTTAAGAGTCATTTTTATCCGTATTTTTATTTTTTCGAGGGTCATTTGAAGTTTTCAAGGGTCAGTGTTGTAACTAACTTATATGACTATCTAACCCATTTATATTAAATATGAGCTGCATTATAAAAATGTTGGTTTGTTTTGCACATAGTCATAATTGAACAAAAATCAACTATTTACAAATTTAACATAGCTTTGTCCACCACACGATTACTTAAAAAAAAAAAAGATTTCGTACGTAAATTTGCCGATTTTTAAAAAAAAGTGCACATGGAAACGTGTTGAAAATAGTCGTTTTTTTAAGAATTAATTTTGCAAATTTACATCAGGGAATCGCTGATTTACAAATATTTTGTGTATTCTAAATGTCTCAGTTCAAGGGTTTGAAATAATTCAATAAAAATCGCAGACATTTCTGAAGAAATCGCCGAGCGTTTAGTTGCATAAAATAACCAATTTAAACTGTTTAAAAGTAAACAATATTTAATTTAAAGACAGTGCTATTTTAAAAGTAGGTGAATGTAAACAAAGGAACGATCTGCATGTGCCAATATTTGTTTTAATCGATCATTTTCTTTGGATCATTATAATCTAGCGGACAATTAAAAAAACTAGGTCATTCTTGTTTTAAGCTGACTAATTATATAAACAATTAAATCAAACTTAACGCTATGATGAACACTGAGACGTTGCATTTAAGAAATTGCTGTGTAATAAAACATCAAAGAGTGCGAAAAAAGCCGACAGGACACACATCTTAACAATGTCAAACGTGTAAATTTGTAACCAAACAAAGGATTAAATTGAATTCAATCGCTGGTTAAAATGAAATATAAAGACGATTTGAGACAAATGGTAAAGTAATAAGACAAGATCACTATTTTAAATTGATACCTCGTAACCTAATGCCTGCGTCGTATGCAATGTAAAAGCCGTAGTGATCTACTGATCACCGAAAAAATGACTTATAATTCCGTCAAAGTTATTTTAGCAGCATATATAATTATTATTTGTGTACTGTCGTTTAATTAAATTGAAAAAGTTACGTCAAATGACACATGCTATTAGATACATTTTAACGTGTCACTGACAATTGGTAAATTCCGTATTTCCGTCAAAATTACTTTCCTTTTTTCGTGATTACGATCGCCAAACACCGATTTTGACACCCTCACACCCTACCCCCCCCCCTCAAATTTCTCAACGGATTTACATGAATTGGAAAAATGGCCTTGGCGGCCGTCGAAAATACGGAATTCCGTCAAAATACGGAAAACTTTCACCCATGTGGTTTTAATCAGCTTTTATATTTTGACTTGGCCATGTAATATTACCTCTTCATGCATTCGTATATCTTGTGAAGTATCCACACTACTATAATCTTCATCAGATGCTACACTATCATATAAAGGTTCATCATCACTAGCAAAACTATTAGCTACACGTTGAAATGATGATGTCGGAGTAGCTGGTAAACTTTCTCTTTTTTCTACAAGCAGAAAATAATTATAGTTATAGATTACAGTGTGTCTTATATCATCAATATCATCATTCCATCATCATCATTTTATTATCATCATCATCACCATCATAAAAATATTCTTAAACATAATCATCATCATCATTTCATTATCACCATTATCATTATCATCATCAACGTAAAAATATCTTGATGCACAACTACATAAACTAAAATCTTTCCATTATTAGCATAATTAGCATAATCATTATTAGAAGAATCTTTCTTTAATAATACATCATTATAAAGAACAACACCTCCATCATCAGCAACATCATCACCTTTTACATCACACTAACCCTAAACAATTCTTATAATTAACATCATCAACAATATAACAGAAGGTACAATATAACACAGTCATTGCATAGTAACCAAATTTAGTATAAGTGAAAATTGAATGAGGTTGGTGAAAAAAACCTTTTTTGCTAGACTGTCAAGCTAGTTGATAGTTACAATTATGTTGTTGTTGGTTTTTTTAATTATACATAACACAAAACATCAGGCTAGTGCTAGAGAAAGTTTAAGAAGACGACTGTATTATATCAATAATTCAGTTTCACTAAGTTTTTCATATAGAAATCTTAGATCAAATTTGAGATTTGGGTATTATCAATTGCCTAGTCTCAAAATTCTCCCATAATAGATTTACATGCCCAGTAAACACAAGTCAATCTAAAGAGAAGTTTAAAAACAACCCGCATGATAAATCAAACTGTCAGCTAAGAGCAGCACTGCACTAACTCAGTTTTTCATTTTTTTCAATGGGTCTAAAAACAGACCTGTTGCAATTAAACAAAACCATTTTAGTTTCAGTTAAAGCAAAGTTGCAATTGGTCCCTAACATTTCAAATCTGGTCAAACACATTTTTGTATGCATATTTTTGGCGATTTTAAAAGTAAGCTAGAACAGTGTTACATTAATCCAACAAAATGTAAATAAAAATTTCATAAACGCTAACTTACTGCTATATAAAAATCCAATACTCAATAAAGCTAAGTTATCAACAAAATTTATAATCAAATTATATTCACCTAGCAACAATTCAGAATACATACTGTTCCTTTCATGCGTAACAAACTGAGTTGAAAATTTACAGCATTCCATGGAAATTTATTATTACTATACAATGAATTTATGTTCCATGAGAAAGCTTTCAATTTTGCAAGCTTCTGCACATTCCAGAGTGATGAATTGAATAATTAGGAAAGTGTGTACACTGAGGGATGTCAATGGTTTTTTAAATAGCTTAGATTCCCTCTACAGATTTCTGGTAGAGAGAGAGAGAGAGAGAGAGAGAGATTGTAGGTAAAATAATGAACAGGTAAATAAAATCATTGTATGATAAATATACATACTGGAAATAGTTCTAGTCATTTACTCACTACAAATACCTGTTTAGACTATAATACAGTGCCCTCTAAAAGTTCTTGGAAAAATTATCATGCATCCAGCTACTTTTTTGAGAACAAAATTAATGATCATGCATACTTTCAGTAATTTTTCTATTATAAACATTTTCATTGTATATACAATGTATTGAGCCTCCAAAAGTTCTAAGACAAATGAAGTTTCCAAATCTAAAGTTACAAATCGGAAATGTAATCAATGATTATATAAAAATTCAGGCCTGTAATGGATTAAATTATGATTACAACATAGGATGTATATTAAGGCAGATATTTTGTTTTAAAAATACAGTCTTTAAATACATAAGTCTACCCTATTTGGATGTGCTCTTAAATCTGCACTTAAGACTAATTTTTGGAAAAAAACCAACGACATCATTTTATGTAAATAAACATTAAAAAAAAGAATTAAACAGTGAAATCATCAAATTTTCTTCAAAATCAAATTAACAAAATCATCAAAAATCTCGTAATTTTGTGATAAATAACCAGGTGGTCTATAACAGAACTTTACATGTAATAACCATAAACACATAAAGCAAAAAAAACATTAAAATGAACACAATATACCTTTCATTTGAAAAAATATAAAAAAATCCGTAATTCAACAAATTTAACAAAAATTTTAACAAAATACAAAATTTTGTATGAAAAACCATTAAAGACTGTATGACACACACAGAAGTTGATGGATATAGACAGGATAGAAATCATTCATCATTCTTATTGAAGTGGTAAAAACCATATAATTATATGCAAACATGCAACGTAATATTAAGAGTGATAAACCATACTATGGTATGTTATCTGTACGATCATTTATTCTGTAATACATTAACTTATATAAATCACATGTTTTTAACACAGAACTGTGAATACATTGTAATAATGTAATATATGAGTCAATTTACATGTGTATATGTATGTATATATTAAAAAAACCACTAAAATCAAGGGGTGGATCAAGTTACTTTGTTTAAAAGATGCGAACTGGGGGGGGGTGATCATAAAATATTTCATTTTTAACCTTACCATACATTCTTTATTCAATGCCCCCGGGACATGAAATTTTTCATAAGGGGGAGTGTATGAAAGGGGATGGGCACTCCTCATAGCTAGAAACAAATCAGTGCCATAAACTGCAGGAAATAGTGCAAATTCAGTCTCTGAAAAGTACTACCACTTAAACCTCATTTTGGAAAAATATAAATGAAATGCAAATTTTGGATAAGAAAAGAGCAAATAATGCATTTTTGGTCAATTTTGCTACACCCTATCATTACAATGGTAACTGAGATTGAGGCTCAATTGGAAAGTCACACAGGGAATAACTTTGTCAAGTTGTGTATTTGTCTGTTAATTAGTAAGAGCATCTTGAAATAGCCCTAGCATGTTACAGAGAAAAATGGCCACTTTTCGACCATGTTGCAAACAGTAAAGGGTTTAAACATGACTTAAAACATTAAATACATAGACTAATGATATAAGCTCTACCCAAACTTAGAAAAAAAGTACAGACAGAGAGACAGACAGATGGACAAATCAATGGTTAATTTACAGTTCTCAAATGGGACTCTAACTCCTAAGCACACATTATGGAAATTTAAGAACTTGTAAAATCTCCCATTGACTAAAAAAACAAAGTAAATTAAAGCTATCAAGAATTGTGTGCATACATGCATTTATTATATTTATATGCACAGACAAAGAATGATACTTAAATAATGTCCATGCATTGCATGGCACACATTTTATATAATTTTTACATGGATACAGGGCTCGAATTTAAGCTCGCATACTCGCAAAAATGCGAGTTGATTTTGAAAATTGTCAGTAACTTTTATTTTAACTCGCCAATTTTTGCAGATTGAGTTTGACGATAATATTATTGTCTAAAGGTTCAAATCAGCATTGAAATGACCAGATAGATCAGTAGTATTGATTAAAGATTCACCTTAAAAATGTTCGATACTCTGCCTATAGCACAAGAACGCCCTTGTTCTATCTACAGTTAAATACAGTATTATGTTGTCTTATATATGAATAGTAATTATTTATGCTATTAAAATTTGGGAAAGGAATGGGGGTGATTTTTTTCATTTTGCGAGTTGAAATCAAATCTACTCGCAAAAATTTGCAAGTCCAATTTTTTGTTAAATTCGAGCCCTGGGATAATTTTATTAGGACTATACTATCAATGAAGACAAAGTTACTATCATAGTTTATGAGTTAAAATAAATGATGCAGATTTAATCATTACAATTTTTTTTTAAAAATTCCCTCATTTTGAAATAAAGACAATTCCATTTTGTAAAATTGTATTTCAGGGTTGCCCGCAAGACTGTAGAATACAGTCTTGCAATGTCTGTAGTAATTGCATTGCGTTAAAGAGCGAGTTACTACAGCGGGCAACCTACGATTTGTAATTGAAATAGTTAAAAGATCATGAGGATTCATGGAATATGTAGGACAAAAGTAAGGACTATTTGCTTCAGCATGAGTGAAATATCAGCAAATTCCACACTGGAATTCAGATAAATTTTCAGTTTGGCAAACCATTAATAAAGATACCATAATCAACTATTTGTATTAATTCACAAACATTTATAATTACATATTTTCTTTGTGCCACGGACATTTGGGTGCATGACACACAAATTTGTATACTTTTTGAAATGTATGTGACTAAATATGTGAGAAACAGACCTATGTTCCCGAGAAAAAGCTGAAGGTTTTTAGGAGGACACTATATAATAAGGGACATTAGTCAGTTATTTCCCCGTGTATACTCTTCAAATAGGTAGGTCCAATCAGTTGGATTACTCGAATTTTACCCTTACTTTCTAATGTCAATTTGCCAAAATTAATCTCAAATAACTTTTTTGTAAATCATTCAATTTTTTGAAAATCAAGCTAAGTATTGTTAGGGTAAAAAACTATCTAAATTTCATTACTCTTGTTAATATCTTAATTAACAAGAAAGATATTAGATGAAATATTTTTTGTCCTTACATGGGACTTCAGTGATAAAATCCGAGGTTTCCAACTGGCAGGACCTACTTACCATTTGGATTGCTTCAGATTTTATCAAGGAAAGATAACTGACTAAAGTCTCTCATTGGGCAATTACTCATATAGACATTAAAACAAACATGCACACAAGACACAGACACATATAGAGACTTGTTTCAGGGTCTTAAGTCAAGTGATCTTCAGAAAAAGCTTATCAGGAAAGCAAAACAATTTTTCTGCTATTTCTCTTTTAATGCAAAATGGTAGAATGACAATTAACAGTGCATAATACAACAGAACCACTTTTCCTTCACAAAAAAAACTCAATTCATCTAGTTAGGTTTGATAGTTTACATTAATTTTTTTGCACAAAATTTCAGCCATTCAAGCCATACCTAGAAGTCATTTTCAAAATATTTTGTGCAGAAGATTCAGATTAAACAAATTCAACTCACAGGCTAATGTAGACATTTTCAGACAAAGTATAAAGACATGTAGGAGTTATTGGAATTTCCCTACTTTTTAACTGCTGCAAAAATTTCAACAGAAAAAAATCATTTTGTGGGTATAGCGTAGGTCCAAAAAGAATACAAGAAAAAAGTGAGTTACAATCGTTTTGCACTAAACGCGCAATTTATATTTACATTCTTTAGGTCACATGACTACATACCCTGAGTTTAAACGTTATAAAAACAACACTTACCCATTTTTTCTTTGTTTGTTAAAGGTGGCGATGCAATACCAGTCTGTCGACGTTTAGCATCACTGAGTATATCAATAATTAAAGTAGCGAATTCACGAGCATTGAATCTGGCGAGTTTTTGTCGACCCTGAAAATAAAGAATAGTGAAGGTTATTCAAACAAGCTACATATGATTTTAAACTCTTGGAAAAATATTCCTGTTCTTAATTTGTTAATTTGATTTTCAATGAATTGTTCATCACAATTAGTGACTGCAAGTCTGTATCTAAATTTCTGTCTTTAGGCCATACCTTATCGGAATTTTGTTAAGTGTCCACGTGCACGTAAGTTTTAGAGTCCTCAATCAAAATAAAAAACAAAATTTTCTTAAATAATTCCCATGTTCCGGGATTCGATACGACAATTTAATTCAGGGAAAATTGTGTTTGGCAACGACATTATTCATTGTAAGCAATTTATCATAACTTTGTCATAAATACAATATATTTTAGTCATTTTATATTAAATACAGACCATTTAATCATATTATGAGGTTATTCCATTGAAAGAAATATATATAACGCATTGTTTTTGTAGTAAAAATATTTGTGTTTTCGTTTTCGGTTTGTGTGTTTTTGTGAAAAGGTACTTAGGTTTGTCAAATTTGAGTTGACGCTTAACAGAATTCCAATTTGGCACGGCCTTATCTGTTGCTGCTCTAATATAATTATTTGCTTACATCTTATAATAGAGGATATCCTAAAGTTAAGTAGTGATCTGAATAACTGACTACAGCTTTCACAGCAAACTTTCATTAGCACAGTGCATTCGGTAACACAAATGGTACCTTTTTACTAGACTGTATAAAAGAGTTTTCAAGACCAAAACATTTTTAATGATTTGTTAAGACAAGCTAGCCATTTTAATGCTTTATTAACATATCCTAAAAGGGAATTAACAATATACATGCAGAAAATATCTATAGATTATTGATTTTTAACTGATTATTATGTTTTTTCTATTCATACATGTAATAAATTATTAACAATATTTTTTATTGAATTACAAAAATGGTGGCTATAAAAAAGTTGAACTGTCGAACCACTCAAATTTGAAAGTCACTGGACTGACATGATTTTGGTTAGGGCTGCTGCGAGTATCCGAGTACTCAGATATACGCGATCCCGAACAGAAAATTCGTCACATCCGAAATCTTCGGATCACGATCTATTTTTGGAAATAATGAAAGAACATTTTCAGCTTAATTTCCACTGAAAATGAGCCGCACAACTAATGAAAATTTTGATTTAATTAAAATTTCGATTCATACATTTAAACAAAAATGTTATCACTGAAAATTTCCATAAAATGCGTGGTAATAGAAATGTTTTGAGTACATGGTTTTCCATTTAGTAAAAACTTTTGTAATTCTTCACTTATTTTTGTTATTACATAAATTCCTATATGCTTCTCCATTAACTAATAAATTGTGGTTCGATTCGTGAATCGCTACACATGAATCATGGTTCGGATCGGATACCATCCACAGCCCTAATTTTGGTAGACTAGGTACACAGTCCAATTTTCAAGACTGTGACTAAGGATTCCTGCTTGTTTCTCTATTATCAACTCAATTACAGTCTACAAAATTAGAGGGTGTCTGGTTGCCCGGGACAACAAATATTGAGCAACCAAAAATTTCGTTTGGGCAACTAAATTTCTACAAACAAGATATAGTACTAGCTGCTAAAATGACCTGTTCGGGCAACTACTTTCATATTCTAATTTCATAGACTGCAATTAGTTCCTCGTTCAAGGAAAAATTATAGAAAATTGAAAGGCAGGTGTTTGCCTAATTTAAAACAGAGACAGCATAACAGGTAAATTTACAGGCAGTAAAAAGTTTTACAATATTTTTACATGAAAATGCCAGTATTAAATATTTAGATTTTGTTACTTTTGAAAGCCAGTAGTTACAAAACAAACAACAGGAACAAATTCAACTGGAGTATAATTAAAAAACCTTAAAATGTAATACTAAAGCAGGTGCTGAAGAAGTCTGCTTCTTAAATCAGTTATATTGAAAAAAATATGAATCCAAGGGAAGCAACTATAATTGTTCATTTATGAAATACTATTTATATTGAAGAGTAGTCTCCCTTGATTGAAGACTATAATAATACTGTTCAGTTCTATTAGAAGGGCTATCAAACCAAATAGTCTAAATAGAGGAATGATATTAATATAGGGTCCTTTTTCATTTCAAATTAAGCACTTAGGAGACTTGAAAATTATCAGAATGCGAGATTTTGCTACAACCACAGTGGTTTTTAGACTTTTGGCAATTTCCCGCCGAAAGGCTTAAGTTATACCACAAGTCGAAAACTAATGGTGATTCAAATGCTTGACCAATTTAACCTGCGGAGTGATACATGTGTCCCTCTTTTTACCACGCAGCTTATTTCTAGGTGATTAAAGTAGTTCCGTCAATCAACTGACGCATCTTTGTTTCAGTGTCAGTGACAGGTATTTTACTTATACTGATAAGAGTGTGAATGGGTGGAGTCAAATCTCATTAAATACACTTACTAAACAGTAGTATTTGCCAGTTATGCAGGATAGAATAAACACTTCGCCCGCATTTTTTGCCCTGTTCGCTTTGTACCGGTACTTGAATCTAATGTGTAACAAGTAATCATTAGTATGGATTCATTAGGTTTCAATGTGCACGAAAGTCTTTCTGTATTTCAATACTTTTATTATAGTGGAACTTAACTGTTTTGAAGTTGAATAACATTTTTTCTTTCATGCTTTACGGTGAAACGTCACGTTATTCGATGAAAATAAATGATGAAAATATAATTTTTATATTTTCATCGCAGTGAAAATATAACCTTATATTTTCATTGTTTATGACGTCATATTTGATGATAAATGACGTCATCTTGGAGTAGAAATGACGTCACGTTATAATTTGTGTAAAATACATCAACTAAAACACAAAAGTAAGCATGAAAGAAACAGAAAATTCGTCAACTTTGGTGTAAGATGTACAGATGTTGGTACAGTTAATCATTCTGACATAACTTTATAATAACTCATTGTGGAGGTAATATCAGGATGGTCAATTAGTCTAATTAGCATTCCAAGTAAAAGTAAATCTCTGGATTGAGCTGTTAACCAGTAACTAGGCACATATATATGTTACTAATGTCAGTGACTGACAACTGCCCTAAATAATATATAATCAGTGGTAGGAGTAAGAATAGTAGAAGAAACTACTTCCTTAAGAATCAAACCCATAACCCCTAGATAAGTAGACTTGAAGAGCTAGCTTGACTGAGCTAGCTAGGCTGGCCTTCATACATTTCAATACTAACCTGATTTCTGGTAGCCGAGAATTCTGGGTTAACAGGAAGAAAAGGTACAGCTTGTCTATCACTAACAATAGATGTATGATCATGTGTAGATAACCATACAGAATCATTCTCTCTTCTATCTACCTCATCATAAACATCCATAGCTAACTCTTCAAATAAATGGTTAGATAACTGAAAGAAAAAAGTTTACGCTAAAAAGTGCAGCTTAAAGTCTGTTTCAATATAGATGTTTAGCCAACTTAACAATTTTGTATGATGACCCCTGATCATCGAAATCACCTTCAATAAGGTTATCCCTAACATTAGGGTCATTCCATCTCAAATCAACCAATGCTTCCCAGGTCACCCTCTCAGATCTGCTTGAAACTTTCAACATGTATTTGTACATCCAATTCATGGACAAAAATGAAATATTTAGTCAGTATCTTCAGTACTTTGGAAAAAAATGACTTTTTAAGTAAAGGGGGGTAATTTTGCAATTTCTGAAATTCGTCCTGAGGCCATGTTTAGACACTTATATCTCTTCAAATAATATTTCTATACTTCTGAAAGTGAAATATATCATGTACTTTTACCTGTAGAGTACAAAAATGGTGTTTAATCAAGTGTTAAATTGTTACTTTTTTGTCTATGGACTTCCAAAAATCGAAAAATCTTAAATTTGTCATAAAATTTGCCAAATTTGAACATTATTTTTTTTAAACCATTACATATTTAGAACTCAAATTCATTTTACATTTAGTTACAACTTGTGAGATTATTTTAAAGCAAATTTGAATAGAAAATCTCATTTCCAGAATTCACAATCTGTGTTTAAATCAAGCGACGTCTCAAAATTTTACGAAAATTGCCTATGTTTGAACACCAAAATGGCCATGTCAAGAGTTCCCAATCATTTTCAAATTTTGTACATGAATTCTACCACATGTAAAGATGACTATATTAAAAATTTGTTTTGTTAATGAGCTTCTCCGTGGAGTTTGACGTAATTTAAGAGGTATTGAATTTTCAGTTCTCAGGGGCTATTACGGTATATTTTGAAGTTGGTTATGTCCCGGGGTGTGACTGTATATATTTGGAATATACTTAAAAGTCCTCATATTATGTATGGAAATAACATTTGAACATTAATTTGCATCATATATCAATAGTTCAACAAAAATTTAATTTTACTTTCACTTTAAATAATTATTTTGTTGGTTACCTCGGTGCTCAAGTCGTCATTGGTGACTGTATTAAACTGAATGTCTCAGGGCCCATATTCCTTTAGTAATGATAAGATGTTTGCAGGCAAAAATGTTTTGAGTTACATGTACATAGATATTTTAGTTATATAAAAGCTTCTTTCTAAAATAAATAATAGTTTCTTCGTGGAGTCTTGGGTGAAAAAGAGGTATTTAATTATAAGTAACATTTGGGGATATCACAGTATGGGCTTTAAATCATGCAGCCCTCATGTTATGCATGGATTTAATATTTTATCATTTAATTTTATTATGAACCAAACTATTTAAGCAAAATAAAGTTTGTGATCAAACTTCTCCATTGAGTTGTAAGACACTTTAACATGATATAAATTTTCAGTTTTTGTAGATAATTTGAACATGTTTTACACTGAAAGCTAAGTGCATTGACTAAAATGATTCAAAATTTAGTTAAGAAATGATTTCTTAATTAGGGATACAATAATTCTGAATCTTTTGTATGTTTGATGTTTTAAAAAACATTTTTTTAGATACATATATTTTTTTACCTAAAAATATTTAATGCCTGACATTCTCTTTACTGTCACCTTATTCATTATGATAAAACTGCCAGAATCAACACCATATTAAAACCTTAATAAATACATGATTATATACTTATAAGCTAAATACTTTTTAGTATTTTCTTTAGATCATAAATTACTTTATTTTATTCCAAATAGTGTTCGGTGATTTGAATATTGAGGTTTTACTGTATTATACTTTTTTCTTGATCAAGACACACTGAACCTTTTTTATAAATACCAGTACTATTTCAGGCCTGCCATTGACAACATTTCCCCAAGCCTGAAATTTCCCTTTTAAACCAGAAAATACTACGTTAACTAATGCAAAGAAGACAACAGATGAAATCAAAACTCTAAAATATAGCAGGCCTGTATTTTAATATAGACATTCATAATGTATAAATCCGGTTCTTGGGAAACATATATTTCACACATTACCATGTAATCTATATAAGAGTGGTGTCAATCATATAAGAAAAATAATTTTACCAGTCTTACTTAACCAGTTGTTGTGGACACAAGCTCCAGTGCAGGGCTGTACCATTCTAAACCCATGGGTTAGTGGGGGTCCAGACTTTTTCTAGGGGGGGGGGGGTCCAAACTTTTGAACCACAATCACATTATACGCATTTTGCAGAAAAATGCAACATATTAATAAAAGTAAATACATAACCATTAAAATAATGTTAAGCACCAAGACAAAATGCTTCATGCTACTTAAAAACGACTTACAGTCAGAGAATACACTAATGGACAGGTTCATTTTGGAAATTCCAGGGGGGTCCAGACCTCCTGAAACCCCCCTCCTAGATCCTCCTATGCCACCATAACACTGCATGTAGAGTATCACAACCAGCGTACACTGAAGTACAGTGGACAGTTTTCTTGACAAAGTATTAACTTAGGTTTTAGTAAAAGTGAACAATATATAGCTTCTATCAACACAGATGTTAATCAATTTTTAATGTTCATGGTTCCAAGATCAGGGGCATGTCACTATCAAGAGTTGATTGCTGGATTAAGTTTAGAGGTTAGGTTCGAATCTTGTTTGAATAAGTACAAAATTATAATATGATATTTGTCAGAATATTAATTTTACATTAAAAATGTCCACTCTAAATTTATGTAAATTTTTGTCTAGCTGTGCAAAAAAGTTGTCTTCACCGGACTATTGAGCACATGAAAAGATAAACTTATCTGTAATCGGGACACAAATTAACTCTAGGTATTAAAGAGATAGTGTTTACAGGGACTTTTCAGATGCTATCAGGAGTCTTAAGACAATGTCATTTGTAGGTCTACATGATAAAATGTCATATTGAGATTCCCTGTACTGAACACTTAGTAAAAATGATAAAACTTGTATGTTTTTTGTTTGACAGATAAACAGTTTCACTGTACATGTACCAACACAAAAGGAGACAACAATAACTTGTTACCATGACATTAAAAGTGCATGTTCATTTTTAAGAATTTTATAACATTGGTTTTATGCTTCTTTCATGCATACAAAAAATCAATTAAAATTATCTTCATATAAAATTGTAGAACTTATTGAAAAACATATAATTTTATTGTTGATTAATGTTTAAATTCCACCAATTGTTCAGTGGTAATATTGTGAAAAGTGAAGAGTTATATTATTAAAATAAAATTTTCAAATTTAATATAAAAAAGATTACTTAGTTAAATATGAATTGTATTTTCTAATAGAAACATCTACTAGCAGACTTAAGTAGAACGGAAAAAGGTACTAAATTTCTACTCCATGTACTTATATGCTTAAAGTTAATAACGTAAACTGTTTTAATTCTAGAAAGAAGCTTCTATGGTAATAAAAATTTAAGCATTCAAACACCTAAGCTTAACTAAAAGAATATGGGCCCTGAGACATTCAGTTTAATACAGTCACCAATGACGACTTGAGCACCGAGGTAACCAACAAAATAATTATTTAAAGTGAAAGTAAAATTAAATTTTTGTTGAACTATTGATATATGATGCAAATTAATGTTCAAATGTTATTTCCATACATAATATGAGGACTTTTAAGTATATTCCAAATATATACAGTCACACCCCGGGACATAACCAACTTCAAAATATACCGTAATAGCCCCTGAGAACTGAAAATTCAATACCTCTTAAATTACGTCAAACTCCACGGAGAAGCTCATTAACAAAACAAATTTTTAATATAGTCATCTTTACATGTGGTAGAATTCATGTACAAAATTTGAAAATGATTGGGAACTCTTGACATGGCCATTTTGGTGTTCAAACATAGGCAATTTTCGTAAAATTTTGAGACGTCGCTTGATTTAAACACAGATTGTGAATTCTGGAAATGAGATTTTCTATTCAAATTTGCTTTAAAATAATCTCACAAGTTGTAACTAAATGTAAAATGAATTTGAGTTCTAAATATGTAATGGTTTAAAAAAAAATAATGTTCAAATTTGGCAAATTTTATGACAAATTTAAGATTTTTCGATTTTTGGAAGTCCATAGACAAAAAAGTAACAATTTAACACTTGATTAAACACCATTTTTGTACTCTATAGGTAAAAGTACATGATATATTTCACTTTCAGAAGTATAGAAATATTATTTGAAGAGATATAAGTGTCTAAACTTGGCCTCAGGACGAAATTCAGAAATTGCAAAATTACCCCCCTTTACTTAAAAAGCCAATTTTTTCCAAAGTACTGAAGATACTGACTAAATATTTCATTTTTGTCCATGAATTGGATGTACAAATACATGTTGAAAGTTTCAAGCAGATCTGAGAGGGTGACCTGCGAAAATTTCCAAAAATTGGTTGATTTGAGATGGAATGACCCATTACCCATTTACATCTGGGTGGAGTGAAACAACTGCAGGCAATAAATTTCATGCTCAAGGAAGGCAATTAGTAGTGCCCCTTTTGGGGTTCCAACCTAGAACCTCACAATCCCATAGCATGTGCTTTACCACTTGACCACTGTTCCTACTTAAAATAGATACAATATAGAGGCCTTCAACCAACAACAAGCAAAAATATAGGAATCTATATAGGAATTTTATTGTCAAAATACATGAACTTTTTGATAAAAATATTAAAACATTTGCATGATATTCAGATACATTAAACTTGAAAATGAAATCATGCATTATTTTATCTAATAAAAGCTAATGTTTGTCAAAATTTCAAAGTACATGTACCAATTTACAAAGAAATGTAATATTTTATCATAATTCTAAGACATAATACGCCATAGATGTATACTTTACCTGTTGTAGTTTTTTCTTGGCTTGTTTAGCAAGTTCTGACATATCTAAACTACTGTCAGACATTTCTGGTATAATAAAATGTAAACCTTTATAATGTTCTGTAAATAGACAAATATTATAACATTACATATCACATCACATTAAATCACATTACCACAGGACATGTCATGTCACATCACATCACATCTTATCATATCACATCACATCACATCGCATTACATCGTATCACATCACATCACATCGCATCACATCACATCGTATCACATCACATCGCATTGCACCACACCACACCACACCACATCACATCACATCTTATCATATCATATCACATCACATGGCATCACATCACATCTTATCATATCACATCACATGGCATCACATCACATCTTATCATATCACATCACATGGCATCACATCACATCATATCATATCACATCACATGGCATCACATCACATCTTATCATATCACATCACATGGCATCACATCACATCTTATCATATCACATCACATGGCATCACATCACATCTTATCATATCACATCACATGGCATCACATCACATCTTATCATATCACATCACATGGCATCACATCACATCATATCACATCACATGGCATCACATCACATCTTATCATATCACATCACATGGCATCACATCACATCTTATCATATCACATCACATGGCATCACATCACATCTTATCATATCACATCACATGGCATCACATCACATCATATCATATCACATCACATGGCATCACATCACATCTTATCATATCATATCACATCACATGGCATCACATCACATCTTATCATATCACATCACATGGCATCACATCACATCTTATCATATCACATCACATGGCATCACATCACATCATATCACATCACATCTTATCATATCACATCACATGGCATCACATCACATCTTATCATATCACATCACATGGCATCACATCACATCTTATCATATCATATCATATCATATCACATCACATCACATCACTTTGCATCACATCACATCACATCACATCATGTCCAATTATAATATACTACTTTAATTACATTTTATTACAAGGTTTGACATTAAATTTTTGAAACAGATTGCCTGGTTGGACAACAAGCTGTAAATTTTACTAGCCAGGACCAAATGTTTACTAGCAGTTACAAGTTGCAAGAGGTGGTCAGGAGCAATTGGACAGCCTTTGATGAAGAGTCCTGTATTACATTCAGTAAGCCTAAACTAAATGTTGTATAAATATAAAAGATTATGTCATTACTGGTTAGGGAGCTAAATGGGTCAGATTTGACAGATTGTTTTCACTCGTTCCCAGAGTTTAGTAGGATTCTCAATACTAGCCACTGGCGCCACACGGTTAATTTCGAGTGCACGCATGTGCATTCGATATTTTTTACACACCAATGAAAAAACGTGTCTCAAAAATTCCACGAAACACTGCATTTGACCTTCAAAGGATTAAAGTAATAAAACAGCAGGACTGCTATCAAATTTATGTAGACAGACCCTAGATTATGTCACCTTGGTTACAGAAATAACTAACATTATCTTAAACTTTAGACAAAGGCGCTATGTAAGCGACAATTGGATTGGTTGATAGGTTAAGCGCCAGATGACGTTTTCCCTAAAACTTTTCGCGAAAGAATTCTGATTGGTCAATATCGGCCAAAATTATGTCGTTTCATTCCTGAAATTAACCGTGTGGCACCAGAGGCTAGTATTGAGAATCCTACTAGACTCTGGGAACAGAAATGCTGTAACATTTACAGACGTGAATATTTTCTGCTCCAGTTTTGCAAGAAACAAGGTCACCTCATTCACATACAGTATAATAATTTTAATGTTTTTAAAATTATTTAATTTCTTATTGAATTCGGTTAAGGTAGTGAGTAAACAGCACAATTTAATAGCTCTATGAAGCATCCTTAATGTTATTTGTACCAAGTTAAATGAACAGACACATTCAGTATTTTAATGATAATAAAGGTTACCTGGCTTTTTTCCACACAGATAATATGCTAGTCTATCAGTTAGTTCATATTGGCACTCAACAAGACGGTTTGCTATATCTTCATGTCCCTCGGCACTAGAAATAAACATTAGATAACAAATATAGTTTTATATCCCAATAATTTTATTTTATTTATTTATTTATTGGAGTTAACGCCGTGACAACATAATTTCAGGTCATTTTATGACGTCCAGCGCACCTAACCTAGCTTTCCTGGACCATTGTCTATAACCAGTACTCACCTACCCTTCCACAAGGCTGGAAATTTCTCCATATTATCTAATCAATGGAGGAAAATCGACATTATTGTCAAATTTTCATGGAAGGGTATAACCTCCCCGGGTGGGATTCGAACCCACACCCCTCGGGCACGAGTATCCAAATCCTGGCACGCTACCAACTGCGCTATTGACCCGGGTTTACACAATAATGTTGTCTGCTAATGCAACAATGTTCTAATCAATTTTTAAAATAATTTCATTATATACATTCAAAACTTGGTTTACACCAATTTATTTCAGCTCGATAGAGAAACAAGTTGTTACAACTTAAATTAATCACATTTGATTCCACTTCCTGGTCCCCCAGTACTGAGCTAGTAGGAGAGTTTCTTGTTCAAAAAAATAACCAGGTATGTTTTGGATGGGATTCAAACCCAAACAGAAGCTGGCTATCAAATGATTAACAGTCCAATGGAGTCACCACTCGAACATGCCCACTCCATGGACAGCATTAAAAACTGAAAGATAATCATTGGCATTTAACTCGAAATGAAAAAAGCCTGTTTTGTTTTGATGTTTTTTGTCTCCGAACCAAGATGCCCACCTATGTATAATATAATAAGGGACTTTAGTCAGTTATTTCCCCTTGTATACTCTTAAAATAGATAGGTCCAATTAGTTGGATTACTTGGATTTTACCCTTACTTTTCAATGTCAATTTGCCAAAATTAATCTTCAATAACATTTTTGTAAATCATTTTATTTGGTTGAAATTCAAGCTAAGTATTTTTAAGGTATCTAAACTATCTAAATTTCATCACTTCTGTTAATATCTTCATTAACAAGAAAGATATTAGATGAAATATTTTGTAATCCTTACATAAGACATCAATGATAAAATCCGAGGATTCCAACTGTAAGGACCTACTTACCAATTGGATTGCTTCAGATTTTATCAGGGAAAGATAACTGACTAAAGTCCCTAATTACACACCAATACAAGTATATATAGATGCAAACTTACACAGCATAATCTATAGGTGTTTTACCAAATGCATCTAAAGCACCAGGATCAGCTCCATATATGACTAGAAGTTCTATTTGTAATATTTGTCCTGATCCAGCAGCTACATGTAATGGACAATTACCTTTCTCCTGTAATATATGTACACAGCACATGATATAGAGTTAGTCATGTGATCTATAACAATAACTAAGGGTAGCAAAATTTAATTTTGTTTATTTAACCATCCAGACGAATGGATCACTCAGTATCTTAAACGAAATTAGACTAATGCCCCAGACAAAAATATAAACAATGGGCAATAATTCCAACATAATGAATCAATGAGTTATGGTTTTCGTGCACTGCATTTCTCTACTATGAGATCTATCCACCCGTGACATTTCAAGTCAGAAGCTTGAAAAGTATTGGACTTATACTCCCGACAAGCTAACAGAGGAAGATACTGAACTGCTATTGCCAAACGTTTCCCCGTCACCTTTTCAGGCATCACACAAAAATTGAAGTACTGAAAGTACATGAATTCAATGTACAGTTGGCATACTCAGAAAATTATTTTCATCTGACAAGACATCTTTGTATTCTGTCAACCTGTGCAAAGACTTCATATTGTTTAAACTATCGACAATTGTAACTGGTTTATAAGTAAGTTACTAGGATAATTGATGATTTTGGGAAAACGCAATGGCCTTTGTTGATAGCTTAGGCTAACAGGGGATACTTTTAATGAACTTAAATACTTCTATGTGTCTGTTCAGAACCTTTTAGGATATTTCATAGTAAATTCATAAATTTGATTTTGTACAGTGTTTTTAATGCTTAACATTTGAATCCAACTTTGGTCTACATGTATCAAAAAATATCTCAAAGTTGGGTACTTGAACTAGATCACTATATGTGTAGATTGATGAGAATCCAGTAACTCTAGGTAACATAATACTTACAGGATGGTAGTAGTTTGGATCTGCACCTTTTGAAATAAGACGTAAAACTGTTTCTAAATTATTTGTTCGTACACTTGAGTGTAATTGCTGAAATAAAAATTACCATTATACATAATTATTATTGTCTATATTATTATAATTCTGAAAGTAAAAAATAAAACCAACTGTATTGCATAGTTAACTGTATACAAACTATTTTAGCTTGCTCAAGGAAACAAGGAGGTAGGTTTTGTATGTGGTTCCAACCAATGTGGGGCTAGTCATCCAATGATAACCAGTCAAACTATAACTGCTAACCCAGTCCATACAAATAAAAAGTTAATTCAAAATTCTGACATGGTGAAAACATTATAAATATAATGTATAATTGAATGCCAGTATTTTTTAGAAATTTTCGGTACTGTGTAGTTATAAACTAAGTTTAGTATCATGTGAGTTATACTTTAACAACATCCAATAAATTGACTGCCTAAAAAATATGTACAAATTCTAAAAGAACGGAAATTCTTCCTATAATATAATATTTCTTCAGTTGAAATGTCCAATAAAAAGACCATCAAGCTATTTTAACTTACAACCACATAAGAGCATTGGTCCAGTGGAAGTATGCGCACTTAAGGATCAATAGGTCCCAGGTTTGAATCCCACAAGGGGCACTAGTTTCCTTGAGCAAGAAATTTACCGACTATTGCTTCACTTCATCCATGTGTAAATGGGAACTTATGAGGGTGGTATAATTCCGTTGCATCAATGTCACTTTTGTCTCTAAGCAGACTAAAAGACGCACCAGGGAGATTGATATATAGATACCAGTAGCCCGTTGACCAAGGGTAATGCTGTAACGTCGATGAATGTCCATAAGCATGAAAAGGCTATAAAATGCCATTACTGTTTTTACTTTAAAATAATAATATAAATCAAAGTACTCACTTGACTGATGTCATCTAATGAAGTTATATCTGTATCTTTATTTTTATTTAAAAATGACAAAAATTGATATTTTGCTCGAATAAAATCTGCTTTCACAGGACTGAAAAATAGAAGATGTCAAAACATGAGATAGTAAATGGGAAAGAAAGTTCAAACTATCTAAACTCTTTACTAGTCAATCCCAACAAGACATAAATTAGTGCTTTTAAATGGATTAAGTAAATTTCACTAAAAAAGCTGCCTTAAAAGACAACATTTTCATGTCTACCTCTCCTATCAAAAGGTGTCCTAGAGTGAAGAATTGACCCTCTCTATAGCTGGGGTTTAAAAGGGGGTAAAGCGCTACTCATGATAAAAATCCAGCAATCATGAAAATCAATCACATTGCCAACAAAGTCTGTTAGCCAATGAAAGCTCGTAGTAGCTGCTAGCTCCTTTACTGAACAGTAAAACAGGGTACATCGCTTAGATTTTTGTCCAATGGTCACCTGATGTTAAAATTTGTGAAAATTAAAACATCCTACTTACTGAACTTGATCACGTGATGTAGGTTTACGTCGGCCATGTTTTTGTGACGGGTCCCACAATGAGTATTCCCATATATTGTTTGCTCCATGACTCGCTAAATGTTGAACCATCTGAAAAATAATGGCATAAAATGATTAAAATAATAGCAATAAACAAGAGAACTTACTCCCAAGGGAGACTTATCCATTCTAAAAATGTTAACATTTTATTAGTAAAGTTTTCAAATATTTTTTTTCCGAATTTTGCTTGGAACATCAGTATGATGCCAAATCTGCATTTATACCCTGCTAAATGGGCTATCAATGAAATTATAGGTAGAAAATGGTAGAAAATTCAAAGTAAGTTTGCAATATTGCCAAATTTGCCAACATATTCTGGATAGGTCTCTTTATCGGTCAAAATGTTTATTCAATATTCCTATCAATATAAAATGACTGATATTTCCATACATCATATAATACTTTATTAAAAAATCAAAACAGTGTTGTTCAATTTGTTTACTTGCATTAATTATAGTAGTTAAGTAGACATCTGCAGCAGTTACATTCCCTTGATTGAAAAAAGCACAAGTTTAATCATGACATAACTGGTGTGAGAGGTCATATTAGATTATTATCAGATTATGTCCAATAGTCCATAGACTAGTCAATACTGCACTAAAAGCAGTACAGTATATTAGGTAATACTAAAACAACAGATTTGTATGATATAAATTGTATATGTATGATGGTCACTGATCTATATTTTGTTTAAAAACTTTCAATTTGATATATCTATCAAATCTACCATACATGTATTTGACACAGGGCTCGGCATAGATTTTTTAAACTAGGTTGCCCAGTTTAATATCCAGCAATACAAAAATGCTTGCTCTAAACAAATGTTTACTAGTAATAAAAAGTTGCCCAAACTTAAATGCAGGTCGTCAGGGGCAATAAGACAACCTTCAATGTCAAACCCTGCAATCTATCACAGACCGGAGTAGAGTCCTAATTCTGGACAGTGTTAACTAATATACATACAAATATCAAGTATTTAAATCAGTGGGGCAAATGAATTGATTACTATACTTACAGCTAATTGTGTTGGACACCATTGTCCTTTCTTTAATGATTTAACTTGAGATATATGACGTCCTAAACTTCTATGTACACTACAACATTCATCACATATCAAAACTCCACGATTTATTGATGCCCAACTGGGTTCTAAAATAGAAAACATTAATACATGTATATGCCAGTATATACGGGGTTCCATGGTGCAGTAGGCCAAGTGCAGGATTTCAAATCTAGTTCCAGAGGGGTTGTTGGTTCAAGCCTTATGCAGCTGGTTATACCCTTCTATGAAAATTCAACAACTACAGTTGTATTTTCATTTTCTTTCAGTAAATTGTCCTTTAAAGGCACAGAAAGTATGACTCAGTTTATCACACTCTTTTTATACATATATAGTATGAGTTATTTCCCCTAAGGCAAATGGAAGTAGTTGACTTTGCAAAAGAGTTTGTGAGTACTGGTAATAGACAAGAGTCAAGGAAAGCTTGGTTAGCCAATACATATATGACTGCTGTAAAATGACTGTGCTATAGACCCAAGTTTGGTTAGTCTGAATAATCTGGCCATAAAACAAAAACATCATCACATAATTAACTATTCATACTAATCAGATTCCACACAACTAATATGAAATAACCAACACACAAAATATCGGAAAATTGTTACAAATTGTATAAAAATTCAAATTTCCACCAAAATTTTTATCAATAAGAAATCTCCCTGGAGATCATTCATAGACAAGCCGTGAAAATACCAATATAAATACCAATATTAATATAAATATTAAATATTAAATGTCTACATATAGATTCCAACATATAAAATGTAGAATTAGATCAGTGCTGTGGGGAGAATTTTCAATATACTGGTAAATGTAAGACGTTTGTGTTGAAGTTATCACTTTGATTTGATAGTAACAAAAGTTAAATTTTAGTTAAATTTTGACTATAATTAAACCAAGGATCTGTGGTGCTGTGATTATGAATTTAGTGTCCTGGAAGAGAGTAGGGTTCAAGTATCTAGACTGGTTTTACCCTTCCATGCAATTCTACAAGGTATATGGAGAAATTGTTGGCCTTGTGGAAGAGTAGGTGGGAACTGAGTCAAGAAAAGCTAAGTAATTCACCCCAGCGAAGAATTCTAGAGAAGTTCTTGAACATGTTTTTGATCAGTTCATGAACAACAAATGGCCGTTCTAGAAATCATATTCAAGAACTTGTTCTAGAAAAGTTCCTAATCAAGTTCTTGAACTCGATTTCTAGAAAGGTCATTTGTTGTTCACGAACTGTTAAAGAACTTGTCTAGAATATCACTAAGTTGACTGCAGTAAAATGACCATAATTTATTTTGTTGTTATGAAGTTAAACCTAATGAAAAAAACACAAACAACAACATGAATGCATAAAAAATATACAACAAAAACCCAGAAAACATGTTAAGGCACACATAATAAACCTATCTATAAAAGCTAACAGTTTTGTAGGATCATTATCAAGGATAAGCAATCTGTATCATGCTGTGTAAGTAACATAATTGTCTGTCATTAACAGACAATAAGGAAATCATCAACGTTATCAAGATTCTATATCCAGCTTTATAACACAATGTATAACAACTTTAAGTTTGCTTGTTGCTTAGTATATTACCAGGAAAATTTTTCGAACCACTTTAATCTTCAGATCTAATTTTAGACAAATAGATGAAGGAAAAAAAGGCTAGATATAAATAGATTTTATTATTTTAGTTTGGGTTTTTTTTAGTAACTGCACTGCCCTGGCAAAACATTGTATTATAGGTTAGGCCTTTACCATGGCGGTCAGTGAATCTACTTGCCCTTACTGGGAAAAGGCTATGTTTCTAGATTTAGCTTTAAACCAGCTACTTGGCACATACTTCCCTCATGGAAAACTGCCGTACATGATTTAGAATAAGGGGTAGTAGGCTGAATGGCCATAGAATGTTTTTCATAAACTAACTCTTCAAAGGTTATAATGCACGCCCAGGAATCAAACATATGACCCCTAGTCAGTAGACTTGTGAGCTAGCTGGGTGACTCAATACTATCAGTTATTTAAAATATTATGTTATAAAAGTATTTATAAAGTCAGGTCAATAAGAAAGTGTAAAAGATCCATGGAAATGGAAGTTTTTTCCATCATAAATAAGATTTAAAATGTTTTAATTATAGTCCAATTCACAAACATCTCATTAACAAATTTCAAAAGAAAAAGTTTTTCCCAGTACAATAAAAACAATTTTCCCCAGTACGAAGAAACAAAAACTCCCCCCAGTACAAAGAAACAAACACTATTCCACCCGTACAAAGAAACAAACACTATTTTCCCCCAGAACAAAGAAACAAACACTATTTTCCCTGCATACAAAGAAACGAACACTATTTTCTCCCCAGTACAAAGTTACAAACACTATGTTTCCCTAGTACAAAGAAACAAACACTCCCCCAGTACAAAGAAACAAACACTATTTTTCCCCAATACAAAGAAACAAACACTATTTCCCCCAGTTCAAAGTTACAAACACTATGTTTCCCCAGTACAAAGAAACAAACACTATTTTTTCCCCAGTACAAAGAAACAAACACTATTTTCCCCCAGTAAAAAGAAAAACACACTATTCCTCCCCCCAGTATAAAGACAAACACTTCTCCATACAAAGAAACAAACACTTTTCCCATACAAAGAAACAAACACTATCCCCCTCATACAAAAAACAAACATTCCCACCCCCAGACTACACAGAAACAAACACTATCCCCCCCCCCGGTACAAAGAAACAAACATTTTTATTTCACAGTTACAGATATGTATTACACACATGTGCACTTGGTATTTAACACTACAATGATACATTACAATTAGATCATTGAAAGATTATATAAATCTTAAGGGAGAGTTTCTCTGAGAATATTCCTGTTAATATCATAGATCATTTTTAATATACACAAAAAATGAGAAGAAAAGGTAAGATAGTTCTAACAGGTGAATTAAGATTCCTTACATGACCACAATCGGGGCATCACAGACATGGTGTGAACAATATATGTCGTGTATTTTCATGATTAGCATGGGTGAAAACTAGGGCTGTAACAATTCACAAGAAAGTCGATTTGATTTTTTCTTTCGATTCAATTCTTTTCAATTAGATTCACTTGATAAAATAGTTTATTCCAAATGCGCAGTAATACATACATTTGAGCTGAAAGCTATCATGCATAGATTAAATAAAATTGTTACTTAAATTTTTAACATTTATTTCAGAGCAAGATCAATAACGCAAATCATTTTTTTTAAATTTCATACTGACTTATTATCATTAGTTTATTATTGTTAGTAACTATAAGTCATAAATCCTTATAACCTATATAAACAAGTTTAAAGGCTGGTATCGATTGAAAATCAGGGTTCTAAATAAAAATTGAGTCAGGGCCCTCACAATCTATTTTCCATGTATTGAATTGATTTGTTGCAGCCCTAAGTTAAAACATCAGCTTCATTGTAAACAAAAAATCTGATATTTTCCTAATAAACCTACATTATACACTTATTTCATGGGTGTTTGGGGAACAGTCAAAACTATTTTCCCAAGGTATCAGGGGCAACTTAAGAACTGTTGCCCGAGGCCGTAAGGCCGAGGGCAACAGTTCTTTATGTTGTCCCTGATACTGAGGGATAATAGTTTTGACTGTTCTCCAAACACCCATGCAATAAGTGTTTTATTACCTAATGCAAGTACAGATATAACATGGCAATAAAGATAGTTTCAGAAGCGGATGACATTACGTGTGCTTAGCGAGTCCCGAGTCTCAGCAAAAGTTCGAGATCCCTCTCTTCAATGTCTTCAAACCGCGACATATCGTAGATGTTTTCAACAGAATTTACTTTTTTTCTACTTTTCGTTTGGTAACTCTAAAGACGCTTGCAATGATCTCGCTCATTGGGCGTTTTGAGTTTTTTTAATGCGGTTACTTCCCTTGGCACTGCAATCTATGAAACAGTTTGCATGTGAGGGCAACAGTTCGCACGCGAGGGCAACAGTCAAAACTGTTTCATGTGCAGTGGCGTTGCGCAGTAAAACATAACAGGTTTAATCCGGTTTCAATCAGAATAGTTGAAAAACAGTTAAAAATAGCAAATTGACATTTATATAGAGCATTAGGTAATAATATAATTTATGGGTTATATATATAAGATCTACAACCTACATTATAATTCATGGGTTATATATAAGATCTACAAAGACTATTTTGTTCATCTCATAAGTGGTCATTACAAACAGGTTTCACTGAATTTTTTGCTCAATATTCTCGCTATCAAGGTTTTACTGTACTTTTAGCATACTAAATCACATTATTCAATTAAAGACTATTTCCTGCACCATAATGTCTACTCATAAACCTATAAATGATATATACTACACAAAAAACCTACATAATTATATAAATAGAGGCAGGTGCTGTGAGGTTGCCATGGCAACCAACCTACAGGGGCTTATCAGCATCCCTTATCTAATTGCATAGAGAATGTTTAGTTCTGAAGGTAATACTTGTAAACTGTTCTCTCATTCCAAGAGAGGTGTTTTGAAATTTATCTTTTTGATATCAAACATGATTCCTGATATACAATTAACTTTATATCCTTGGTTTAAAAGATTACAGAACTCATGTTACCTATGATTATAACACTTCAAGAAAAGAAAGGCTATCTTGTTTTAGGATCAACATGGTTACTATTTCACAAAGATCTGTACCACAGATTAAAACCTACAACTTTCAGATCAAGGGTGGATGTTCAACAGTCATAAGGCCAGTCTTAAAGATTAGCAAGTCAAACCACCCAAAGCCTGGAGCCTGGAGCCCGAAGCCAAGCCCAGTTGAAAAATGGTGAGGGTAACGCTGATTGGAATCTTTATCAGACCAGCAAAGGAAGTTGGTACTTTCAACAAAATGTCTCTTTGCCTTTGGAATCATAACTTACAAATTTGAAGTTAAAGTTCTAGCTGGGGCCAGTGCAAATAATGCATCCATATGGAGTGTTCTATGCTAGAAGGCGGTATAATTTTGGAGAAAGTAAGTTTCATGAAAAGAATAGGCCTACAGGTTATTTTTTCCCAAGTTTCAAGGAAAATAGAAAAGAATTTTAAAAAAAAATGTTTTTAAAGGTTTCGCTTGAGTAGGCCTGTCTGAAAAAAAATAAGCAATTAGCACAGATTAAAAATCCACAACCATCAAAACTGGTGTTTCAGAGCATCATAAGGCGCTAGTCTTGACAAACAATGTTAGCCATAATTCAAGACATAGCAGAGAATCTTTTATTAACAATGTTGTAGATAAAAGCACAATGCCAAAGGTTTCAAGTTTGAGTCATAACTTTATGGCTAATATTGACAGCTGGGTAATAAATCTAGTGATCAAGAAGTTTTAGAGGCATCACTGTGTTGACAGACATATGTTGGCAGTGGCATTAACTCCAACCAAATCACCATTCAAGCTGTGTGGATTAAACTGATAAGCCCTGGCATATGTCTGCTGCAGGTCAAGTCACAAGTAGCATGTCAAGATAAAATCTGATTGAAACCTGATATTCAATTCTCTAAATTCTTGATATAAAATTCTCTAAAAAAACTCCACTCATATACAAGTTTGCTAATTTTATGTCTGACAAACTTACAGTACAGTTCATGTTGGATTAGGTATAAATTAGTACATGTAATGAAATAAGAGCCTTTTGAAATAGCTCTATCATGATAAGGTGAAAAAATAGCCAAATGGTCTGACCAGTAAAGGGTCAAGCTCAACATATTATATTAAAATAATATATATACTAAACAGTAAACATATATACATAGAATGTAGCACAAGCTGGATCTCCCAAGTCAGAGACTTAAAAGTTACTGCACATCGGGGCAGAGGCAGACCAAAGCTAACCTGAGAAGACCTGGTTAAGCAATTGATTGGCTGGTACAGAAAATGGATGGCAACAACCCTCAAGACCGCCAATCATGGAGAGGAAGACTTCTCTCCAGATGAGACAGACAGGCTTCATCCTTGCCAAAGGATTAATCAACGGCCTGTTAAAACTAAACTGGATGATGATGATGATGATATTATTCTGACTGTGTGACTCCCATCTCCTAGTCATAAATCTCTTAAAAAGCAGCTCAATATTCCAACCATAAACTAACCATATAGCATTTCAGCCTTACATGCTCCAAAAAAAAGTAGCCATTCTCAATAAACTCTAAAAATTCAGACCTTTTATCCATCCAATAAATATGTGACTTGTGGGACAATTTGAATTCCTAACTCAATAATAATCTAGCTGTACATCAGCATATGTTCTTTTTTTGTTCCAGAAAAAAAGGTAATGGCTAACATATTTCTGGCATTACATTTACACATATTTGAAGTACATTAAATATCATTATAGTACAATTTACTCTCATTCATAACTCAGAGGACATTATAGCATGAAATTGCTAGAAAATATGTACGGCTATGATATGACTTTTTGTAGCAATGTCAGACAGGCTCATCATGAAAATGCCAGACTGGTTCTATGTAAAAAACACCAGAATGAGGCTGAGTATGTTGAATTGCCAGACTGGTACACTCAAACAACACCAGAAAAAGGCTGAGATTGAAAAAAATACAGACTGGTACACTGATGAAACACCAGAAAGAGGCCGAGCATAAAAACAAGCCAGACTGGTATGCTAAGATTTGACATGGCTAATGTTAATGAGTTAATGCTTCATTGAAAAAATGTGGGTAAAAACTATCAGAAACTCAGTGGCTCCAGATAATATTCTTAATGTGAAAATGGAGGCAATGAAATATTAAA
Organism: Mactra quadrangularis; assembly: GCA_025267735.1. NCBI lineage: Eukaryota > Metazoa > Mollusca > Bivalvia > Venerida > Mactridae > Mactra > Mactra quadrangularis. Next base: position 6,062,312 of record CM046305.1, read on the forward strand.
TGGGAAAACTTAAAAGCAGATAATTAAGTTACAGACTGGTATCTAAGATTACAAGTAGGTTTTCAGACAGCCATTTCTTACAATTTTTGTATTCTACCGACTATAAAATTTGCATGAAACCATTCCTCTTACCCTATGAACAGCAATCAAACACATTAGGCAATAATCAAGGCACCGGTACACATGATTCTTAATCATGTAGGGCAGTGTTGTCAGTCACTGACATAATTATGCGCCTAGTAACTGGTTAACAGCTAAATCCGGAGATTTAGAATCAGTGATAGGAGGGAGAATGGTCGTAGAAATTAGAGCATGACCAAGCTCCATGAAAATCCACTATACTAAAGAATCAAATCTACAACCCCTGGATCAGTAGACTTGAGTTTTACCAACTAAGCTAGCTCAGGGCAGCTTCCATTGAGTAGTAGTGGCACCATCAAAACATCAAAATACATGTATCCTATGTGTAATATAACAATGAATCAATGGAGGAATCAATGAGAAAATGTTTTTTTTTCTTCATCCTATTTCAATAACAAATCAAGGATGTTATATACATGTTATTTAACAATAAGAACTAATATTTTGGCAGCTAACATAGTCTTCATTTAACAAGTTACATATAAAACGAAGTCATAACTTCTTGTAGCTCTGTTTTCCACCTGTGAAATATTCTGGAGAAATAATAAACACACAAACTATTTTATCATGATCCAATGATAAGATCAAAACCTGGAAAATAGTTCCAACACAACTTTTCTATCTAATTATACAATGCAGGCCAATATTGAATTATTATTATTACTCTAATTCATTACCAGGGCATATTTGTTTTGTTTTGTTTTTTATTGTACTTAACTCATTGTCAACACAAAGTATGGTCATTTTTATAAATTAAGGAAGGAAAATTGACATTATAGTGAAATATTCATGAAAGGGTTAAATAGTGGTGGGACATCGGCTGAAAATCGTAATCGATCATCAGTTGGAATCGGTTTCTGTTGTCGATGCGATTCTTCCGATTATAATCGGTTCCAGATATGTTTGATTTTGTACACATGTTCCGCTGTGAATCCTCATAAAATTCATCTACTGTGGACTAGGAAATATTTTTCTTTTAGTCCAATGTGTCAAAAACAAAAAAAATCAAAAATACCTCCAAAAATAAATGATTAATTGACTAGTTCTCTTGACTAGTGTAGTAGCTGTACCTTTGGCACTTAAACACAATTTATCCGTGTCCAATGCAAGTCAGACACAAATGACATGTATTAAAACATTATTCATAACTGTTCAGAAACCTGAAAACATGATATTGTCCTTAGATAGCCTATCCTCCTTTTGCGCTGATGGTCGATTCTGATAAAGTTTAATCGATTATATCAGAATCGGAAGCTTCCAACAAGTGATAAATTGATTATTCCCGATCATCGGTACAACACTAGGGTTAAACATTATAAATAGCCAGCCCAGTTGAGGCTTGAACTAGCAACCCTTTCGAGATACTAGATTCAAATTCTTGCACCATGGCCTACTGTGTCACAGACCCAGTTAATATTTTAACTTTGTTGTATTCTGTTTATGTTTACATGGGCCAGTTATACTGCATAATTGTTTATGTGCCAATTTTGCTAAAGCATGGATTAAAAAAACATGACTCAGGGGTAAGAGGTGCAAAGAAATGTAGAGGTCTTTAGTTTAAGGTGGGTCGGTACCTTACTCGAAGAAAAAAAAAAAGTTTTTAGCGCGAATCAGTGTGACGTCCATGACGACGTGAAAAAAACGACAACGTCACTAAGGTTACCAGAAAAACAAAGGAGAGGCATGAAGGTATCTGCCTGCTAACTTTTATCATAATTGGTGAACATAATATTTTTTCGTTTTTTTTTCTCTGAGTAAGGAGTAAAGCCATGTGATCAGAGGCCCTAAGGCACACTTGTATTTTAAGTGATTTTGAAAGTTTTCAAACAATATACATCATTAAAAATTTTCTTTAAAAACAGTTGAAAATCATAAGACTCTGCATTACATTTATTACAAATTGTAATAAACAAAGATTATTTCATTTTCTAACATCCAATAATTATTTTATATTGGCCCGATTGTAAACTAAGTCATGAACTATTTTTGACTCATACAGTATACCTATGGCTGTGGGATGAGAAATACTTGGAGAGAGAAACACTATCATCTGACTAATCTGTAATACAGGAAATTGTAATTTATAGCTTTACCATGGCTCCGTGATAATTTCCCCTTTTTTATTTACATACCATATTTCAAGCCCCTTTAACAATAAACGGAAATCACGTTAAATCCCTTAATCTGTGCATAAAACCCTCACAGAAAATATAAATTTATTTAATACCAACAATTGTGGTTTTTCGATTGTGGACATGATAAGTAGAAACTGTAACCACTTTAAACAGTAAACATAAGTGCTGGCTGGCTATATAAATCATTAAATGAATAAAAACATTTTTCCCCCCTGCTGAAATTAATTGATTAAACATAATTAAATTAATTAGAAAACAGAAGCCATGGGGTCAGAGAAGGTTTAAGGAGCTGTGTGGGAAACCCTTAGAGATTTCACATAGTTACTAAGAACTTCAGCATGAAAACATACATCAATGGCTCAAAGGAAAAATGTTGTATCTCAATAAACTTCACAGCAAACAATCTTAAGCACTAGCCATAGAGTCCAGAAAAATGAAATTTTTTATTGGAACAAATGAAAGATTACAAGACCAAATGTTTAAATTATTCTTTTAAATATACTGTCTATTTCAAAGATTCATAAATATGTCATAACATTGAATAAACAATATGTATGCAGAAAAATATATCAAGTTAACAGTTATCAAGTTAACAAAATATTTTATTATGCTGTATTTTTTATTAATGCATACAAGAAATTTCTTATTAATTATATGATTTTTTATCAAATTAGGATTCCTAATATAGGAAAATGGTCACTATTAAAAGTTGGTGAACTGTTGTACCACTCACATTCTAAAGGTCAAAGGTAAGACAGCATTTCGGAGGACTAGGTCCATGATCTACAAGCTAAATTTGAAGACTTAAATTTTCTCAAACTAAAGCCCAATTCATTACTTTATATATAATATATACTATTTAGTAAAGGGCAAAATTATCAACTAGCCCAACTATATGTAATAAGTCTTAATCTCACAAGCTGGAATCAATTTTCACTGGTGCCAGGCTTCCGTCTAGAGAATTTAGGTGATGACTGCAGCATCACAGAAAATAAAATGGACAGTTTTTTGCTTCTCTCGAAAAATTGAAGATACAACAGTTTTCCCCTTAAGCTCTAAGCATACTCTACAAGCCTAGAGTAAGACATTCATTGTATCTTAACCTATGTACCTCTCTGGCTTATCATAAAAATATCAAACCTGAGCTACACAAAGGAAAATTCTGTAGAGTATAAGAGCTGGATTAGAGGACTATGTATCCTACTCACTGTGAGGGATAGAGACATAACCATTGTAACTAGGTATTTCTAGAGAGTTAGATAGTTCAGTTTTACAGTGAGCTCTTAGAGTATGATTATTATGATAAACAAAGAAAGGATGATGAAGAGACCCCCTACATAGTGTTACAATAAACATGAGTAACGCTCATATCATGTACATGACCAGTAATTAGTGAGGAGCAATTATTAGTTGGAAATCTTTGTCTATCATTGTAGAAATCTTACATGCCTGTGGCACTTTTCAAAAAAAATCTTATGATAAAAATCATCGTAAGTCAAAAGCAAGAACCATTGATAATACGGTCATTTTCTTGGCAAATCATTTCCAAATATTATTGAATTATGTAGAATATCATATACCTATTGAATATCATAACATACAAATGTACTTACGTTTATCATCCTTCAGATTTTGATATGCAACTAAATGAAATTGAGGTACGATAACTGTTTTCAAGATTTTTTGTAAAAAGGTGCACTGCATTCTAATCTGTTTATCCAAGTTTCTGTTAACAATTTATTAAAGTTAGAAAATCAAATCAAAACAAAAAAAAACACATTTCTTTAAACTTTCCTGAGATTAACATGGCTCACATATCAGTGAAATAAAATCATTTCTGACAGTTTTATAACAATCAAGTGTAATGTATGATAAAAAATCAAAGAATGAAATAAAACTTTGTAAACAATGTAAAGATATTATGATATTCATAATGAAATCTTAATTGTTTTATATCAGGTCACAAATAACCCCCTACTAATTTTGGTTGCATACAAAACTACAGGAACACATTGTGAAGGTTATATTAGGACAGTCAGTCAACCTAATCACCACTCCGGGAAAGACTCAATCTCTGGATTTACTTATAGGTTTACTTTTGTCTGTGACTGACAACTGCCCTACATGATTTAGAATCAGCGATAGGATAGAGAATGGCTGTAGTAATTATTTGTCGACTAAACTCCATGAAAGAATTCCCCCATCAGGAACTTAACCTACCCACCCCCCAATCAGTAAACTTGTGCGCTACCGACTGAGCTAGCCAGGCAGACAGACTGATTCTCTTAAACTAGCCCAAAATGTATGAATTACAAAAACAGTTGCTAATATGATAACAGCATGAGAACAAAATCAAGTACAGTATAAAGTATATTCTCTTTAAACTGCCCCCAGGTGTAACATTTCCAAAAGGAGCGCTATAATAACAGGAGGGGAATTTAATAGACAAAACTTGCTATATATGTACACAAAATAGCACACAAATGTATTGTAAAACATCAGTACAGCTGTATTTGATAATAGGAAGAAACAATTTTAACAACATTTACAGCAGACAACAGCTTCCAATAAATACAATTAACATGTCAGCATTATTTTGGACCATTCAGAATGTACAATTTTTAAATGAAACCATTTGCTCCAGAGCAAGGTTGAATGTGATGTTTAAAATTATTTACTCCCGAGTACTGAATACAGGCAAGAAGGGCTGTCACGATATACCGGTAAACCAGTATACTGCAATATGCAGCTGCGACAATACGTACCGCAGTACAAATTTAACATACCGGTAATTAGTGATATTTTTTATTTTCATAGAAAAATTCTTCCCTTCCCCAAATGAGAGTAGAGAAATTGTCCGTTTTTCCATGGTTCACTTGATTAAAGCTTAAGATCAAAGCATTTTACCAATCTGGGCACGTTTGTAATGTCCCAATTACTCTAAAAATTCCCAGTTTTCTCCAGTCAGCTACAGGCACTTTTCCTACAAAATCCTATATAAAATTCTTCAGTTGAACAGTTGAATAAGTTTTTTAGGAAATTAGGACAAAAGTATTATGCAGCCGTGTGTTTGGTTTGCAAAGCAATATATCATGGTACGTATCGCGATATGGCTCTAGCGCATCACAATATACTGCAATACGCATCAGGCATATCATGACAGCCCTACAGGCAAGTACAGGAAATAGCGGTACTTGTAATCATAACAGTTAATACTCCAGTACAAGTATGAGTTCCGTATCCCTGGTCCATGGACAAGTGAGATGGAATATGTTTTGATTGTTTGTAGTAATAAATGTTATTGTAAGTAAAAAAGAAGGTAACATGAACATAAAATCAGGCTAGAGCTCGAGATTAATTGAGGTGATGAATGTTAGTTATTTTTACTACCACACATCAATTTTCACTAATACTGGGATATGGGCAAGTGAATTGAGCGGAGAAATTGTTATTTTAATATTTTTGTAATTAACTGTGACTATTAAGTTACGAAAAAATGCAAATTTTATTTATAGCCAGTGTGTACAATAATAATTAACATATATAATGTATAGCTTTCGACTGACTAAGATTGGTTGCTCATCTATAAAATAGGAAATGATAAAGTTATAAGTACATAGCAATTATTTGGTAGGTAGATAGATTTATTTGAATAACAAATGTACAATATACATAAAACATTACATCTAACATGATTAAAACAATAAATATGATCAATCATGAAAAGCAAAGATCCATGTCAAAGTACATCAATAACCTGGATAACACAAAAAAGAGAAACTCCTTATTTCCATTGGGATGCCTACACATACACAATAAGTCATGACAACTCTAAATAACTATAGTTAGAAATAGACAATAAATCATAAGAAGTTTACACAATAACAACAACACCGGGATAAACAATAAGCCGGATACTAAGATGATACCAATAAGAGGGATGCAGAAATATGATTCTTTTAGTCTTTCATACCAACTGACTCATTGAGAAACACGATAAACTGATTCTTCCCACCCATAAAATGATCCACTTACCCGAGGCACCACAATCGGCACACTGGTCTCCCGCCGTCCGAACTTTACCCCTGGACATGAGTAAATCCCTATCTAGTGCACATTAACCGCACACAATACAAAAATAAACAACTAAGTTCATGAATGTAATTGACAGATCCTTGTTCCATTCATCCACTAATTGCAGTCGCAGTTTCGAATTTGAAAGTAATACTCGCAAAATGAATATGTTTTTATTCTTTTAATATTATACATGCACAATTCTGAAAATATTTTATGTTAAATTCTTTTATGAAATGCTCAAAAAATCGTGAAAAATATTTTCTGCCGGGTTCATACATATTCTGAATATTGGTTTAAAATTCAAAATTCAGTCCAGTTATCGATAAGAGTCGCACAAGCAAACTTCCCACAGCGGTTATTTCCCTTTGATTAGAAGAGCAGTTCACATGGCGTGATCTTAGTGAGGATTTGCTAGTAATGATTAAGTTAGAAATGTTTTTGATACTTTGGCGTCTAAATAAACATACAGTTTAACTGGTTCAGTCACGGACCATAAATAAACAGGGTCCTTGGTTTTAGCAAATGATCTAAAATTGACTCTAATATATCTCATACTTTTACAGTCATTTTCTTTCAGGGGATATACTTTGGGGCAAGAAAGGCAAAACCGTGCGCATATAAAATCCGTGCCATAAAAAGCTATTTCTGGCTAACATTTAACATTTCCACTTTTCAAGAGAGTATGCAATGTCATGCTTTGAAGCAAATAACATATAATTAAATACTAGCTGTGCGTAATTTAGCAATAATTCATATACCAAGGACCATTGAAGATAGTTACTAGATAAAAGTTTGTGCAAATGCAACCACATCAGAGACATAGATAATTCCCTGAACCACATGTATTCAGTGAAATTTAAAAAGAAATCCTATGTGTGCCCTGGGAAACGTTTAGTGAAACATCTACATCTATTTATATGTACTGCTCAACATCACATTGTTAAATGAACAGTATATACAAGGGGCGGATCAAGGCTATTTTTCTAGGGGGGGGGGTCCGAACTTTTTTTAGGGGATCCAAACTTTCGAACCACATCCACATTATATACACATTTTGCAGAATATTGCAACAAATTGATAATAAAAACTACAAAACCATTAAATCTATGTTAAGCACCGAGAAAAATTGCTTCATGCTACTTAAGAATGACTTACAGTAAAAAAGGCTGGATCCGCCTATGTATATATACATTTAAAATTGTTAAAAGCGGATAAAAACATCTCTGGGTTTTAGGCTTAGGGCCTAACCAATGTTACACCTTGAAGTTGAAGCAGAAGTTACATAGTCGCCAAATGCATTACTATGATTCTACATGCGTATTACAAATCGTTTTTGTCGAAAGGCCGTGTCGATAGATAGATATATGGACAAATCTGTGCACAGCAGCATATTATGCTTCAGATATATCTTAAGCAGCCAATGTCCATTGCACGAAGTTGTTCCACTCCACAGTATACTTCGTGCGCTGAGCTGTCAAAATTAGTTTCGAATTATTATGTCGTAAATGATCAGAAATTGCTTTTGTTTATTTTTTCCTTGAAATAAGCCGATAAATACCATTTTATGATATTATGCATATTATGCAACAAAACTTCCATGAAATACTTTATTCGAGAATTGTTTTGCAAAATATTGACATTTTACGACAATCGTAAAGTTTTAGGAAATTCAGGGTTTTGATGAAAAAAACATCCGTCTTGATTTACTCTGTTATTTAGTGGAGCCGATGTAGTTTGCATGTGAAGATGTCTATTGCAACGTTAAAAGAAGAGTTTCCACTACATGTCAGTGTTTGGTTTAACAACTTTGAGGAATTAGACGCGGAAATCACTTCCGGAAAGGTGAAGAATTTTCATAATTTCAATTGTTCTAAACATGAACCCGCTGATTAACATGTCTGTGAGTGTGATTATGAATCATAATCAAAAATATTATGTCGATTTTTTTCTTAATTTCATTATCAAAGTTATGAATATATGTTGAAACATAGTTCCCGTAACACTTGTTTATTTAAGAATGTCAGATTTATAATGTCATATATGATATCGCAATCTTATTAAAACTGTCCAATACCTCTTAGCAACATCACTCCTCTGCATTACCGCTACTGCAGTGTACATTAATGTGAAGGATGTTTTTTTCATGTCTGACAAAGAATGTCAAGCTCCTGTTGTTAAACGTACATTTGTTCCTTTTCTAAATCTTCTTGCTAAAAGTAAATGTGGAAAAAATCATACACAGTGCTGCACATAAAATGATAAATTACTAAATATTCTTTTTTCTAAAATAACTCACATCAGTCTTTGACTGCGAGTATGATTCTAAATCCTCTGCTCAAATATCTTTTGCTGAGTTTACTTGTCAAATCAATTTCTTTGCAGAGGGTTGAAGTCACTAAAAAAATTCACGGGACCAGTTTGAACTTTGAAGTTTTCAGGGAAAGAAAATAATTATTTAGTTTATATGCACTATTTGCCTTGCCTACAAACTAGCTTTTTGGCTACAAGGTAGAGTGTTGGCTTACGACTTGGCAGGTTGTAGTCATTGTGGACCAAGGACCATTGGATTACAGTCTATTTATCAGTGAAAAGATATAATGCTTGAGAAGGCAACAAATCCTGGGGTCCATGTATTTACAGGAAAGTCAGGAAAGTCCGGAAAGTCCTAAAATTTTTTGTTTAGTGTTAATTAAATAGCGTTTAGACAGTAAATTACTTGTTTTTATGAGTTAAAAACGTCATATCAATGATACTTTAACAACTTTGACAACTTTCCTGGCTTTCCTGTAAATACATGGACCGCAAATCCTGCTAACTTCTCTTTACTGACTTAGGGAAGCACTTGCTGCATCAACATCAATAATCTTGTTTTCATTTCAGTTTAATATAGAGTTACTTGATCCCAGAGGAAGAACACCTCTACATTTAGCTGTGACATTAGGACATCTTGAGAGCGCAAGAATACTTTTACAGCATGGGGCTGATGCTAATGCAGAGAATAAAGGTTATTGGTCTGGTAAGTGTGTAAATTTACCTATCATTAGACAGATTTTTCAACGAAAAAATTTGGCTTATAGTTTGGCGATACCTGGGCGAGTGGGTGGTTAGGCAGGCATCCAGTGTTGTTAACGATAGCCTTTAAGTTTTTGTTTACCATATATTTCCACCAATTATTGTCAGATTTCTATGAAACTTCATATAATGATAACATACCTTGTTATGAAAAATTAGAAAGTATCTGCAACTCTACCTGGCTTTATTATGGATTATTTCCCTTGGTAATTTTTGCCTTAAAGTTTCTTTTGTAACAACATAAACTAAATTTTATTTTCCCCCTTCTCCAGAAAATCCAGCCTTAATGTGGTTTCCACACTATATTTCTTGTTTATTTTTGTAAATTAGTCAGATTTTGTGGAAGGACAATTTGAGCAAATGGAATTTTTGAAATTTACTGCCAAATAAATGAAATGAATAAATTTTTAACTAAGTTGATAAATTTGCTGTTTGCTAAATAATATTATGATAAATTGGACTAGTTGTCAATAAAATTGAAGGCAGTGACTATTTAGCTCATAAATGACAAAAACACTTTCCTTCTCTTCTCCTCCTCCTTGCTCTTTTCCGACTTCTAAAATGATCACTCTATTTATATATAATGCACTATTTAGCTGAACTGAGCTAAGATTAAATTGTTTCTTATTTACATTTATATGGAAAAAAATTATGGTAACATTTGTATATGACAGGTTCAGTATAAAAAACATGTTTTATTATGGTATCATTTTGGTATATGGTATAAAAGCCTGTTCAGACTGGTTCTGGCACAAAGCAATGGTCACTTGAATTTGACATGTATTGGGTGTTTGTCAGATGTAAAATAAGCAAGTGTGAAAGTGTATAGTTTTAGGTTGGGTTTTAATTAAGATTGGTAACAACCTCTAGCTACTTCTTGTTTGTCTAAAATTGACTAAGTTGGAGAACAAATTGATCGGCCAGTGCTAAACTAGTCTACATCCGTTTTATGTACCTAAACCTGAACTTGTTTTTCACTGGCGTATTTGAATACAATATCATAAGTATTTTTGGAACTCTCTATCTGAACAAACTGATTATGCAAAATCTGTGAATCGGTTCAAGTTGTTGCTAAACAACAAATATTGGAACCATAATAAATTTAAATAGTCCAACAGAATTAACCTGAGCTTGACATTTATGCAAGAATATATTAAACTCGTTATTTACTGTCTAATATTGCTTCGTTTGTAAATCACGCTTTATCGGAAGCTTTCGGCAAAACACACATACTGAACAATTAATGTTGTTTTTCATAAGAATAAATACTTTGACACTGTGCCATAAAATTGCGGACTTTCATGTTTCCCTCAAAACTAATGTGTCCAAAATTAAAAGTAAAATAACATGCCACATTTAATAAATTGATTTATAGTCACATCGGTTGTTATAAACATGTGTATTACCGTATACACGCATACGGACACTCACAATTTAATGTAAGTGAAGTGTGTAATTATTAGGGGTGTAACAATACGGTAAAAACCGTATTGCAATATATTGCAATAATCAAAACCCGTATTGCAATATATTGCAATACGTACCGGTTTTTTGCTTGGACATGCAAAGCATCAATTAATGCATGTACCTCGTCCTAATTTGATCAGCATAGCACGCACATTAGGGCTCTACACCGGTATACGATATATGTCGAATACCGGTAATGAAGGTTCGATAGATATATCGGATCGAACGTTTACGTATCGAACAAAATATCGATCAATAACGGTCATACGAATAAAATCCATGGCCTGCAAATCAGTTGATATTTTGTATCGCCAAATTAACATTCTACTCATAGACGTCATTGATTCTACTGCTTCCGGTTTTGTATGGACGAACAATCTCGTGATATGACATTCCTTTCCGCAAACGACTTACACCGGTTACGTCATGTTACAGTCTTCGAATTTAGCCACCAGACCGAAGACCGAGTCCGTCTTAAACACTGACGGTCCGGTTAAAATATACGGATCACAAGACCGACTGTCTGGTGGAAATTTCAATAGCAATATTACTAAAAATGCATAATCGAACATAAAACTTGCAGTTGCAAGTAAGTCAAGCAATTCTTTATTCAATGTTTATTATATAATAATATCATATATGAGGTAGAAACATAAGCAGTACAGTCTAAAATAACATATAAAAACAAAATATGATTGGTAAGCCTTCAGTCTGGTAAAAGTCTTTTCGGTCTGGTCAAATTTTGGCCTTTACCAGACCGAATGTCTTGTGCTTTGAAAATTCATTCGTGAAGACTGATGTTATGTTCTTTTCAATCAAAGGGAAGTAACTGTTGCTGTTAGAATGTTCTTTATATGTACTTTCGTTTTTAATTACTTTGGCAACCAACAATCAGTATTTAAGTTGATAGTCTAAAGAAAAATTGGTGAACCATCACACAAGAGAGCCAAATCACGGATGGAGGTTTTTTTAAGTGAAGATGATGACCATTCAGTTTATCCCGTCAACAGTAGAAGCTTTCAATAAATGGCCAATAAAGAATTGAAAGTTTACAGAGACATGCCCAAACATCCTAATCATTTGCTTTTAAAAAGAAAACTGATTTAGACTCCCACATAAGTGAACGTCATTTAACTGCTTAAAATTTGGTTGCTCAGGCCACTTCTGTAGCTTCAGAACAGGTATTTTCAACCTAAGGAGACATCCTGTCAGCACAAAGATCATGTCTAGACCCAGACTCACTGGATGCAATGATATTTCTTAAAAACGTGCAAACGTCATTATACTTGAACATTAAAGTAAAAAGTGGTAATAAGACTGTGCATTCAATAGCATGGTGCTACTACAATTGAAATATACAATGTATATGAATAAAACAACACTGTTTTGTTGTTTTATAAAAAAAATATATGTTATTAAAATATCATTTGATATATCGAATATCGATCATTTTGTATCGATACGAATATCGCATCGATCATTCTGACCGATATAGAGCCCTAACGCCCATAGTATTTTCAAATGATCTCTCATCCAAATGTAATTTTACTAATTTGAATTACAAATGTAAAGTGGTCTATATGTTAGAAAAATGCGTGGTTTGAAACAGACGATATTTTTCTTTCAATTGACTAAATGTCTAACATAAAAGCACAGTAACAGTATTTTAAGTATTCAATTCATTTGAACATTTGTTTGAACATTTAACTATCAGATTCTGATAAAAACAAGCAGTATGAACTACAAAAACCGGTCCAAGGAAAAACGAACCGGTTAAAAACCGTTAGAACTCGTATTGCAATATTAACCGGTATATCGGTTAACCATTACACCCCTAGTAATTATTATAATTAGGTAGTTTAAGCTCAGGTTAATTCTGTTGGACTATACCAAGCTGCTAATATGTTAATGTATCAAGATGTTTTTTTACAGTGGCAACAATATTAGAACTAATCATTTTCTCTCTGTGGTAGTGTATGATGACAGATGTTATGTTAATTATCAATCTGATTAAAACCTGATTTAAAATTCTTGACTTGCCTACTTGCTAATTGAAGATCTGGCTGTTTCATTATGTGGGTCATGTTCTGGTGACCTTTTCTCATTATAATATTCATGATGCAATCATTATGTTTAGTAACTTATTTACATCCTCTACATCACACAATTTGAAAAGAGCCCTCCAATCACGGCCTGTAAATAACGCCACTTCCAAATAAGCTTGCAAACCTCGGTCTAAAAATAAGAATAATTAGAATTACGAAATCAAGATGCTATAAATTGTGTTTCTTCTTGATGAAAACTACCCATTTATTTGTTGACACAATGGTTATCTTGATGTGACTAAAGCCTATTTCACATCACGCTTGCGGCAGCTGTACGACAACATTTTCTGAAAAATTGCAGAACTTCGTACGAACACCGCAAGACAGTCGTGCGTTTTTTCAGGTGATCGCATCGTCGTAGATGTCGCAAGTCAAATTTTCAACATGTTTATTTTTCTTGCAATCTCATTGCGATTATTACATTTTTGGATCCCGCAAGACAGTCGTGCGACTGCCATAAGACAACCGTACGTCATTCTTGAGACAGTCGCACGTCAGTTAAAGAATTAGGCGTTCGCATAAATATTGTACGACTCTCGTTCAAGTTTGCGTTTGTCGTGCGATTGACATACGGATGACGTACGAATCTTTTCGATGTCGTTCGCAGTAAAAAATCGTACGACAAAAAAATCGCGCGGCTGATGTGAAGCAGGCTTAATGAAGCGACCATAAGAGATCTTTTACAACAGTTGTCTATAGGATATCTGTTTGCGGAGATCAGATTGGTAAATTATTGACAACTTACCTTGAACAAAGAATGCTCTTTTCATCCTTGTTTGTTAACAAGACCATAGACATAAATCTATGACAAAACTAAATAATTAGTACTATTATAAAATGAATTTATTCTCTGGTGTCATGGAAACCATGTGTTTGATAGCTAATATAAGCCTCATTAGTTAAATGAATTAAAAACATATGACCTTAGTTGCTGTATTATTTAATTGGGGCTATCCGCTATAGTTTATATCTTCCAGTCATAGATAATTATCGATTATTGATAAAAATGTTACTAGACTTAGTGTTGCTGAACAAACGATGGTTATAACAAAAATTCACTTGCTTATGTTTTACCAGAGGTCCACTTGGAAGATAGGATTTATCCAAATGTGTAGCCTCGTTAAAATAAGTCATAATAATTATTATTATGATTGTATATCTTTATTGCCTCCATTTTCTGGAGATTTACATAGTAATTACAAATATATATGAAATGAACAAATAAAATATAAGAGAAAAGTACATATATGTGAGTAGAAATACAGTAAATGCTATGTACAATAAGGCCATGCCATATCGGAATTTTGTTAAGCGTCCGCGTGCGCGTAGGATTTAGAGTCCTCAATAAAAATAAAAAAACAAAATTGTTGGTAACATTTTCTTAAATGACTCCGATGTTCCGGGATTCAATACGACAATTTAATTCAGGGGGAAATTGTGTTCGGCAACGACGTTATTCATCGTTAGCAATTTATCATAACCACGTCATTAATACAATGTATATGTTACGTTAAAAAACACTAGTCATTTTATTTTAAATTCAGACCAGTGTTTCATATTACAAGGATGCTATTCCATTGAAAAAATGTGCATGATGCATTGTTTTAGTCGTAAATATATTTGTGTTTTCGTTTTCGGTTTGTGTGTTTTTGTGAATAGGTACCTAGGTTTGTCAAATATGAGTTGACGCTTAACAGAATTTCGATTTGGTATGGCCTAAATTGAAAATGTATTAAATACAGTAGTAAATAGATCCAAGGAGAAAATGGATAGCGCCAAATGAAAACAAATCCATTTGCAATAATTCTTCTTACCGGTATTATTATTAATAAGGGAATATGTCTCAATGGCCATTTTCTACTCTGTATTTTAAAGTATTATGCAATATCCAAGTGAGGAATTCTTACATGCCAATCTTAGGATAAAGGCACTTGTCTGAATGCTGTTACAAGAGGCTATACTAGGGCTCAACATTAAAGGTTGTCCAATTGCCCCTGATGTCTTATATTTGGGTTCCACAAATTTGTTACTGCAAGCAAACATTTGGTTAGGCAGGGCTCAAATTTAAGCTTGCATACTCCTAGAATGCGAGCAGATTTTGAAAATTCAAGTAACTTTTATTTTAACTCACACATTTTCATGAGTTGAAGTCAATGCAAAATATTTCTGTCCAAATTAATAAAGCTCAAATTAGCATTGAAACAGCCAGATAGATCAATAGCATTAAAGATTCACAGTAGAAACATGTTCAATATTCTTTGTCTATCCCACAATAATGCCCTAATGTTCTATCCATAGTTAAATATAGTACTATGTTGTTTTTATTTTGCATAATTATATGAATAGTTACTATGTATGCCATTAAAATTTTTGGGAAAAATGCCTGCTATTTTTTTTCATTTTTGCGAGTTGAAATAAAACAATCTCACTGATATTTCCAAGTCCAAGTTTTTGTTAAATTCAAGCTCTCGGTTAGGGCAAATGAAATATATGGCTGGTTGTCCAACTGGGCAACCTAATTTAAAAAAAAAATGTTAAGCCCTAAAATACTGTATTGGAATAATCCTGTTCCCTGTAACAGCCTCTGATGTTAAGTAAATTATATATAATTGATAACTGGTTTATTAGCCGGATTTTTCAACGAAAAAATTTCTGCTAATAGTTTGCAAAACACTGGTGGGCTGTTGGAATGGGCGGGCGTCCAGCTTCGTTAACAATTGCCTTAAAGTTTTTCTTTTCCATATATTTCTGCCATTTCTTGTCAGATCTTTTTGAAACTTCATACAATGATAACATACCATGTGATGAACAGAGTTAGAAAGTAACCAAAACTCTACCTGGCTTTATTATAGATTATTTCCCTTTGTAATTTTTGCATTAAAATTTTTAAATCCGACTTTAATGTGGTTTCCACATTACATTTATTGTTGCCAGTTGAGACAACATCAGCTCTCAAAAGTTTCCAAGACCTAGTTTAAAAAAAATGTTGAGCCCTGTTATACTGTATTGGAATAACCGTGTTCCCTGTGACAGCTAGCTTCTGATGTTAAGTGAATTATTGATAACTGGTTCATTGTATATTGTAACTTGTTACAAACCATTAAATTCTCTCTTCATTTACATTCTAATCAATGATTGTAATTGAATGTTGGCTGGCATCCGGTGATGTTATATAATGCTAATAAAAACAGAAATGTTTCTGCTTGATGGATGATGGATTATCAAGTATTTGCATGTTTTAAGTTTGTTTTTGTTGGGTTTAACGCCATAGCAGCACATTTTATAGGTCATATAACGGCCGTCAGTCAACCTACTCACTCCTCCTGGAAAGGCTAAATCTCTGGATTAAGCTGTTAACCAACTTCTAAGCGCATACTTTTGTCAGTGACTGACAACTGCCCTATATAATTAAAAATCATTGGTAGGAGGGAGAATGGCCGTAGAAATAATTTCATGACCAAGCTCCACGAAAGTATGCCCCACCCGGGAAGTTTGAAGTTTGTATGTCTTTCATGTTGTATTGTTTCACTCAATCAAATATGGTATTCAATAAACATGACATACATTAACCTTAGCAGTTACCCATTGAAAAATAATTACTAAATATAATTCAAACTTACTATTTGACAAAAAAAGGAGCCCGCCTGACGAGCTGAGTCGGTTGTACATTAGTCTACTGATCAAGGGGTAGTGGGTTTGATTCCCAAGTGGGGCAAAAATATAATGATCAAGAAGCAATTGATTCCAAATGTTTTAACAGCTTGGGGCCTCATCTGGTGTGTTTTTTCAAATATGCATAATTATTGTCAACTTAAAAATTGTCATAGCCACTATTACTAACTATTATTTTCCACTATTTACCTAGATGAGAACATGCAAAAACCCTGCCTTTCTATATGTGAATTTTCACAATTTTTTTCTCCTAAACTGTTAAAGAATGTTGGTGGGACAATTAACTAAAAAGTTTTAAAATATGTACTTATTTTCTTTGATCAATATTTTTTAAAAACTTGCAAGAACTTTTTATGAGACACCTCTTATAAAAAGTTCTTGCAGAAAAACATAAATGTTTGTGACAGACATTGAATGGTTACATTCTGGCTTGTTTAGTTTGAAATAATCTGCTAATAAATGTAAAATCTTGGTCATGTTGAACTTATGCTGTCTGCAAAATTAGTGGCTGTCTGGTTGCTTAGGACAACTAATTTGTAGTTCAGGCAATCGAAAATTTCCTTTAGGCAACCAAATTTTTTCAAACAAGATATTGCGCTAGCTAGCTGCTAAAATGACCCGCTCGGGCAACCACTTTCATATCCTAATTTTGTAGGATGTTATGTCATTGTTTTACTTTGTAAAAGGTCTAATTTTAGCCTCAGTTTTTGAGGCAAAAAACTCACTGATATGTATTTGTATATTTGTAGTATTACATGAAGCCACAGCTACAGGGGATCCAGAACTAGTACAATTAGTATTAAAACATAGAGACCATCAAAGATACACTAAACGTACTGTAGGTGTACCGGAGTTATTACAAAGATTAAAAGACGTAAGTATAAATGACTTATACTGTCCACGAAATAAGTGGGTGTCCAGTTGTCCAGAAAATCTGCTTTGAGGCTCTCCCACTGTAAACATACTGTAGGTAGTGTATCCAGGGCTGGACTTGAAACTTGCATACTTTCAAAATGCGTGTCAATTTTGAAAATTATGAGCCAAATAAATTGATGATACTGTCTATTATCGACTTACCTATATTGCTACGAGTGCATTAAAAACTGTTACATTTTTTTTTGTCCAGAAATGTGTGCTGTGAGTTATAATTTTTTACTATGAATCCTGCACATAAATTACTTTGCCTCTGTCCTAGTTTCAGTTTGATTCAATTTTTGTGTGGAGGACTTTGAAAACAATCTAAACTCATTGGATCATTTGCTGTTTTATAGTTAAACTTTAAAGTAAAGAAAATCAGTGCATGTAGATAGTTTATGGGCTATTTGATTTCTGGATTAAGAAATTGGTGAAAAACAAGTTTGTGTTTATCTTATTACATGTAGTTTTCATTGTAGATTGCATGACTTAAGAATCTATTCATGAAAAGCCAAATAAGATATAGGAACTGATTGTACAATAAAGTTGCCTAGAATAGTTGGTGTATCTATTGAACAAAAATCAATGTGTAGAATATGATATCAACTGAATGAAAACTACACAACAATTTCTGTTTATTTTCTAAGATGCTTCTGTGCAACCTTTTAAGTGCAATCAATTATTCTTTGATAAAATATGAACTAAATTTAGCTTATTTAGGATAACTCAAGACATTGTTTACATAGAATATCATTTAGATTTTGTCTCAAGTTATCCTAAAACAGCTATAACCCAAGTACAATGTTCTTGTTTACTTTGAAGGTCTTGTAGTAAACCTAAATAGCTCTAGAAACATAATCTATACGGTGCCCTCCAAATATTTTTGGACGAAATTCTGTATTTAGGATGAATAAAGCCACGTTCATGGTGTAGTGGTTAGCATGTCTGACTTCAAATTCCTAGATCGGGGGTTCGAAAACGGTCACGGCAGGTCATACCCTTAACATGAGTTGTCGGCCTCGTGGTAGGGTAAGTTAGTACTGGTGATTGAAAAGTGTTCAGGAAACCTATAGTAGGAAAGAGCTGGCCGTCGTATATATTACCTATATATGTGTGAAAAAAGGATGAACAAATTCACTTGTACCCTAACCCATGAAAAAGGGAAAGAGTTATATGAGCAAATTTCAAACTCAGCATTAATTAGTTCATCAACATATGATTCAAACACTGTTTCCTGAATAAGATTTAATTGTAGTATTGTTAAATTCTATTCAACTGTCAGTGGCACATACATTAACCCCAATGATTTAAATATTCTTTTCAGTATTACAGAACTTATGTATTTGTGATGAATAAAATTAGATTTAAATAATTGCGCCAATGTATGGGCCTCTCTCAGTTGAATAAAATTTAGCAATAAAATTACAACTTTGCTTGATAAGCTTTTCTCAAATATTTATTTATCCAAAACTTTTGAAGGAGATTGTATATTAGTTCTATTCAAATATTATATACATGTATATATAATAATTTATCTTTCAGTCTCCAGATTTCTATGTTGAGATGAAATGGGAGTTCTCTAGTTGGGGTAAGTATCTACTTTAATTAAGCTGTAACTTACAGTTGTCTGTGTTTTATTGTCCAATAAAACATAGGGCTCTAGGCTGGAGCTTTGATGTGGGTTGGAATTAAATCATGATAATTATTAGATAAACTATAGTCCATAGACTATATTCATTTTTATCTTTATTCCAATATACATTGAAAAATATATTACTGGAGAAGATAAATTTGTAGAACTATTATTAACCAGTTTACACAGTTCACTGTATACTAGACCCTGGTCAGACCACAATTGGAGTACAGTGCCACTGTCCCCCAGTCAGCTGTCTATCTTGATCAGCTTGAGTCTGCACAGAGTAGAGCTGTCATACTGACCAACCACTCCTTCATGTAACATTATAGGAGCAGTGGTCCAGTGGTAAGACACTTGCTTAGGGATCGAGAGGTCCAGGATTTGATCCCCACTAGGGGCACTGGCAATTTCCTTGAGCCTGAAATTAATCTATAATTGTTCCATTCCACCCAAGTGTAAATGGGTACTGTGAGGGATCGCCTACCTTAAGGTGAATTCTGACTAGGAGTTATCATACAAGATTGTAAAGTTGACTGAACATGTATATGGAAGTAGACTTTAAACCACAATTTAACTTTTTTTAAACGTTATAAATCGCCGGTTCAGCGCAAAACGGTCGTAACTCACTCTTTTCTTATATTGAGTTACGACCGTCTTGCGCCAAACCCGCGAAATGCTAAAGTTGCCTTCCCACTTTACCCTATGTCAAACCCTTAGTGAAAACCTCAAGAAAATCCCATTCTAATACTTTTCAAAATATCATCTATATAAATAAGACTAATAAAAACATACAGTACCTCATAAACTATTTATCTATTGTTTTCAGTACCACTAGTATCAAGAATGTGTCCAAGTGATACATACAGGGTCTATAAATCAGGTAAGTTGTATAATTATGATTTTGTTTGGAATTTGCTCCTCATTGTAGGGGGGGGGGGGCAGGTTGGGTCCAGTCTCTGTGTAATAAATATAACTTAATATCAATGTGTATTAATAATTATAATCAGTGTTTTTCTTATTTATTTAACTATAAGTAGCACATTTATTAACCCTGCTGATTTAAATTCTCAATATTTGTTCAATAATCCCCATATTTATACCCCCCGCTTCGAAGAAGAGGGGGGTATACTGTTTTACCCTTGTCTGTCCGTCCGTGCGTCCGTCCGTGTGTCCGTCCGTTACAAAATTTTCGTCGCAGTTTTCTCAGCAACTATAACATGCAGCAGCCTAATACTTTGTATATTGCTTCATCCCATAGTCCCATGTGGTGTAAAGCGATTTCATGCTCCTTGCTCATCTACTTCCTGTTTGTCGCATATTTTAAGATTTTTGCGGGGGTATCGCTAGTGAGCGTTAGCTCACAGATTTACTTGTTTAATATGAATATCAATTTTTATTGATAGTGAGTACATAAGTACTGTAGCGAGTATGTTGGAGTTTTGGAACAGACATTGAGTATTTAAATTAGTGGGGTTAATGTATGCACCACTGACAGTTTAAGTAAATTTACCAATATTTTATTGCAACAGTGCGGATCATATTATAGATTTAAATTTCATTAGAATAAAATCTAGATGTAAAATGTTTGAGAAAATCTAAAATGATTTAATTCGCTGTGTATTATTATCTGAATGATCTCTTATGTATTTTATGTCATTATTCTTCCTTGCATGTTCTATTGTCATTGAAACTACTCTGTATTATATTAGTAGAATGCATACAATGAGTATTACATGTATAACTGGAGAGTGCCTATACCAATTTGTGAGCTTGGCGCAAAACCGTCGTAACTCTATTTAAAAAAAAAGTGAGTTACGATTGTTTTGCGCTAAGTCTGCAAATTGTATTTGTAAATTATATTTTTATTCTGTAATAATAAACTGTACTAGAGATATATTGATAGTCTATTGCATCTAGAAGTCAGGTGTCAGTCTCTATGTCAATGTATATGTCCATAGGTTCTCGTGTATTTGGGAAATAAATTTCAACACATCATGATTTAGTAATGAATATAAAGTTGGTCCCAATCTTGTTAGATGAATACTTCATGGTGTCATGACTAGAGCTGTCACGATATACCGGTATATTGCAATACGCAGCTGCAGCAATACGTACCGCCGTACAATTTTAACGTACCGGTATTTTGCGATATTTTTTATTTCATTGGAAAATTCTTCCCTTCGCGAAATAAAAGTAGCGAAACGTCAGCATGTAAGATTTGCAATGTTTCTGTTAAATACAGCGGAAGCGCAACAAATCTAAAAGCCCACAATATATCGTGGTACATATCGCGATACGATGCCAGCGTATTGCAATATATCGTGATACGCTTCTGGCGTATCGTGACAGCCCTAGTCATGACCAATTAAATCACTTATTCAATAAATCACTTATTCAGTAAAGTATGAATTCAATAAATCATGAATTCAATAATACATATATTCAATAAATCATATATTCAATAAATCTGTATGTCAATGGAGTGATTTCTGGTCTAGCAATTATGTACAGAAGAGCTAGTTAGGTGGAAATGTTTTGATCTTGTTAGTCAAACATTTTGACAGATCACACTGTCTTTGTTGTTTCTTGAACCCGGAATGGTAGCGCAGTTGGTAGTGAGCCTGGATTTCGAATCTAGTGTCCCGAAGGGGGTACGGGTTCGAATCCCACCCAGGAAGGTTATACCTTTCCATGAAAACTTGACAATAATGTCAATTTTTCTCCATTAATAAGGTATATGGAGAAGTTTCCAGCCTTGTGAAAGGGTATGTGAGTACTGATTATAGACAAGGGTCCAGGAAAGCTAGGTTAGGTGTGCTGGATGCCGTAAAATAACCTAAAAATTGTGTTGGCACGGTGTTAAACCCAGTATAAACAGATTAGTTTTTCTCCTAATCTGATATAAATCTACTCAATTGGATAACCTCTGTTTCTGTTGTTGAAAATAGATTTTTTATTTGGTTATCAGGGAATCATTCTTCGTGTAATGATATTTACAACCACATGTGGTAGCCTGGGACCATTTATGGTGTAGAGTTCTATCCAAAAGTTTGGACTCAACTTCCTGTCAGATGATTCTATAAGAGATTGGTCTTTTTGTGTCATTGTTCCCCAGTACTGATGTGTGTGACATATAGCATTTTACATACTGTGATTTTTTGTATGCCGTGTGTCATGTTATTGTTACTGAAATAAATGAATTAATTCAAAGATGTCAAATTTTCAAATATTATTATTGATATTCCTATTACTCAATTTTCCAAGAAACCAAGCCTTTTATTTCCATATTGAATTCTTGTGATTATGTCTTTCCTTTTTAATGTTGTCTATGATTTAAAACTGTAACTACAATTATCACAGTCACTTTAACATATTTCAAATGTTAAGAGTTTACTGGAAAAAAAAATCCATAACATTTTATCTGTATCAACGCCAGTTTTATACTTCTTGCTAACACCCTGGAAAACCTACCAATGTTAGTCCTATTCAAATAGGATGATGTGTTGTCACTGTAGAGCCTGGATTTCCTGTGTGTTTGCAAGAAGTATAAAAATTAACTTTGAAGATGTGGTGCCCAGCAAAAGTACATGCTTTACTGCTTAGCACTACATAGGTTTCATGGAAATCTGACAAGAATTAAAAGACTTACAGCTCTACGTATAAACTCTGAGTATGGGCAGATTTTCCACCATTTTCTTCTTAAAACCGTAGCACTTATGTTGTCATTGTTACATGGTATTGCCAATGACATCAATTCTAACATAAACATACAAGCCGCCGGGCTAGCTCAGTTGGAAGCACGCAAGTCTACTGATCGAGGGGTCGTGGGCTTGATTCCCGGGCGGGGCATACTTTCGTGGAGCTTGGTCATGAAATTATTTCTATGACCATTCTCCCTCCTACCAATGATTTTTAATTGTGTAGGGCAGTTGTCAGTCTCTGACGAAAGTATGTGCTTAGTAGTTGGTTAACAGCTAAATCCAGAGATTTAGCTTTTCCAGGAGGAGTGAGTAGGTTGACTGACCGTTATATGACTGTTATATGACATATAATTGTGTTGCTACGGCGTTAAACCCAAGAAACAAACAATAACATAAACATACAATGTTTAGGGATTTTTTTGCAATAAGTCCAAACTTTTGGAGGGCACTATACCCAGTATTCTTTTATACTTTGTTAAATACATATACCATAGAACATAGTTTATTCTCTGTCCAATACTTCACCAGATGAGTTTCTGTTTGCTGTGAGCAATCATCTTTATATTGATTAGAATTCTTTAGATTATGTTATAGTGCTTAAACTGCTTGTAAATAAAATGTTTAGTGTTAGTTATGACTAGTTTTTGTCAATGGAAGAAATAGTCTAGGACTTGGCACATCATGGGGTCATGTTTCGAAGTAGCTATTTCTGCAAAGAGAGGACGAAAAAGGGCAGGGGGGGGGGCAGGGTGTAGTGCCGTGCTTTTTTGTTTTTAAGTAAATATTTATGCATTTGGAAGACCAAAAAGGGCAAGGTGGGAGAAAAAGGGCAGGGTGTGGTGCCCTGCTGTTTTGTTTTGAAGCAATTAATTATGCATTTGGAATACCAAAAAGGGCTAGGGGAGAGAAAAGAGGAAAGGTGTAGTGCCCTGCTATTTTGTTTTAATAGCAACTATTTCTGCACTTAATGGAAGTACCAAAAAGGGCAGGAGCGGGGGGAGAAAAGGGGCAGGATGTAGTGCCCTGCTTCTTTGTTTTAAAGTACCTATTTCTGCACTTCGAATACCAAAAAGGGTAGGGGAGAGAAAGAACAGTGTGTAACACCCTGTTATTTGGCCTCAGAATAATCACTACATACTTAAATAGCACAAGCATTAATTCTTTTCTTTACCAGTAAAATAAATCAAGTACATTGTATAACAAATTTGTATTGACTTGACAGGAATAGAACAACATATCTAAATTTAGAGAACTCTATTACAGAGTTTATGGGTAATAAATGAGATGTTAGCATGCATATTACTTTCTAGACTTGTGTTCTTAGTTGTTTAACACCTTACAGAAAATATCTGATTTTCATGTACATCATGCGTAAAAGTCACTTTTGAAGCTAGTAGATTATGTTTCAGTCCAGCATGTGTGCATTTAAATTGAAAACAAATTATTGATTTTATCCGAGTGCTCAGGAATAATGTATTGTAATTATAGTGTTTACAACATTTTATGATTGATGTTGTTGTGGTGGTTGATATACTTCGACAATATTAACCCCAACTTGACCTTTATGCAAGAATATATTAAACTCAGTATTTATTGTCATTTTTGTCTTTGCTTGTAAATCGCGCTGTATCGGAAGCTTTTGGCAAAATGCACTTATTAATCTTGTAATTTTGTTTTCATGAGAATAAATACTTGGAAACCATGCCACAACATTGCAGACTTGCGTGTTTCCCCATTAACAATTGGGTCCAAAATTATAAGTAACAATTACATGCCATGTGTACAAAATTGATTTATAGTCACATAGATTGTTATGAACTTGTGTATAATCATTTACACATGTAAGGAAACTCACAATTTAAATTAAAATGTAAGTGAAACATGTAATTATTATATTAAGGTAGTTCAAGGTCAGGTTTATATTGTCAGACTATATGCCCCAATTATATATTTATGTTTTAAACCATGCAGTATGATGAATATTTTGTAAAATTCAACTGTCAGTAGTGCATACATTAACCCCACTTATTTGAATACTCATTTCAGTATTTCTGTAAATAGTATGGATTTAAATCGTCAGGGTTAATGTATGCGCCACTGACAATTGAATATTAATTATTAGTATAATATAATCAATGATGGTGTTATAAGCTATGTGATATCGTGGCATTATAATGTTCACTTGCCTGAACCATATCTTTGATAGCTGTAACAGGTTGCCTGAACCCAAGTCAGGGGTAATAGAAAAACCTTTTAAAAGTTTAATGTCAAGCCCTGTAGGCTTTGGATGGGATTCAAACCAAAGGGGAGCTGGCTATCCAATGATTGCAAGTCCATAACATTTTGGCCACACTCATACCTGATATTGTATGTGATTATACTGTATTGTATATTTACAGGTGCCAATGTAAGAATTGATACAACCTTACTAGGGTTTGATAATACAAGTTGGCAGAGAGGAAGTCGTAGTTATGTCTTTAAAGGAACAGGTATTATAGCATTTTAATTGTTATATGTTATATTTCTTTACTTTACACTTACATAGGTAGAAAAAGACGCATGTTAAAATCCACCTTTTAGTCACTATGCATTGAGTCATTAGTCTGGTCCCTACAAAACAGGGCTTTTTCAGGCCATTTCTGGTCCACAATCAGACCATGAATTATTTACATTGCAAAAAAGCCTTAGATCCAAAAATTGAGTGTTACAAATTCTGTGTTTAAAAGTGCTCTGCTTTGATGAAAGCTATGCATTAATTGGTAGACACAAAAGTCACCTGAATGTGACCCCTGTGCTATGTCCAAAGATCCTATGACAGGGGTCTATAGGATCCCGCAGGTTTGACATTAAAGGTTGTCTGTCATAGTGCCCAAGAAATCTTTATTTGGGTTTGGGCATCTTTTCACTGCAAGTAAATATTCTGGCTTGTTAAAAACGTAGCTGGTTGTCCAACCAGGCAACTTAGTTAAAATCAATGTTGAGCACTTCACTGAAATTGTTAAAACAGCGAATCATATCAGTTCTAATTTAGTGTATATTATATTATGTAGGTAATTCAGCAACCATGATGGAGATAGATCATGATCAAAGAGAAGTATTCTCAGAAACTATGGAGATACAACTAGATCCCCCTGATTTACTTGCTATGAGACCATCACAAGATGCTGTTGCTGCTAGATTGACTAACCCTGTTGTTACAACATATCTCGATACTGAAAAAATATCATTTGAAAGGTATGAAAGATTGTATGGTATTTTGTAACCAGCCCCTCCCCCCTCTTTTTACCTCTGGGAATAGAGGTGCACATAATCCTCAACTCATTTGTTTCTTTTGTAGGGTTTTAGGCATTAGTATCACATTCTATAGGTTATATAACTGAATTCCCTCAACCTACTCACAATTCCAAAAAAGGCTAAATCTCTGGATTAAGCTATTAACTAATTACTAGCATAACTTCCATCTGTAAATGACAACTGCCTTACATGAATAAGAATCAGTGATAGGAGGAAGAATGGTCATAGAAATTATTTCATGACCAGGTTCCATGAAAGTATGCCCTGGACGGGAATCTAATCTATAATCCCTTGACCTGTAGACTTGTGCGCAACAGACTGAGGTAGGTGGTTGGCTGTATGTTGTTTGTTACCCACAACCCTCTTTACCCCTGTGAAAATTGGTGGACTAATTATTATGCCGCTTAAATTAAGTTTAGATGCGATGCAACTGTCTGCTAATTAGATCAAGAGTCCCCTTCTTAGTCCCCCAGTACTAAGTAATTATTATTAAGTTTCTTGCTCGAGGAAACAATGAAGTTGATTTGGATGCGCTTTTAATTTAACAATGCAAATCTAACTATCCAATGATTACCAGTCCAATGTCATAGTCAATTGACCATTAAAGCATAAGGCTTTGAACTAGCATATTTATCATTTACATGCACATAAATGAAAGTCTGCCAAACTAATCCTGATACTGAGGGAATTATTTTCCCCAGGGCTTTAAAAAGAGACTGTACAGAATACCTCCTCTCCTGTCAATGTTATTAGCAGTCTGTTTCGGGTGTCTATAGATGGCTTATATTTACTATATATGTTAAACTTCAACTTCTTCATTTTATTAAACCCTATTTCTATACAATACAGCCTCTCTTGAACAATACCCACTGGGAGGGACTGAAGTGTCGGTGTTCAGAGGGTGTTGCTCTAGAGTGGTAAAATCCAATTATAATTAACCCTAAGGGAAATATCAAAAGCTGCTTTGCAGAGGTTATACTGTATTACATTTTCAATGGTGTTGTACAAAAAGATAAAAAATAAAAAATAAATAAGTAAAAACCCTCTTCCATACAATTACAAAATACAATTACACATATGTTTACTGTATTTCTAAAATTTATTCAACTGTCATTGACCACATTGATTTAAATACATAATGTTTGTTCCATGATCTCTGAACACAAATATCTACTTAAAAATCTACTTTCATTAAAAGGGAGTATAGAATTACTGTAGTGAGCATTTAAATCAGCAGGGTTATTGTATACTTTAACTTATATATGTGTTATATTGTAGAAATAAATCTGGTATATGGGGATGGAGAAGTGATAGAACTGAATCAATAAATGGCAGAGAGTCTAAGGTTTGTATTTCATTAACTTTTGACTTTGTGGTATATATTATTTGATGGGAGGTGTTGGTTGTTATTATACCCCCCCCCCCAAAAAAAATTAAGGCGGCAGATATATAGGAATCAGCTTGTCAGTTGGTTGGTCGGTTTGTAGCTTTTCTTGTCAGCTCGATTTCTCAGCACCTATTTTACAGATTTGATTCAAACTTAACACATACACCAGATACCAGGCAGACATGTGCATATCCCATTTTGGTTTTGGTCTATTTATTTTTGTTGAGTTATGGTTCTTTGAAGAAAAATCTTGTTGGCTCATTTTCTCAGCATCCAATTTCTTGACAAACACTTGTTGGGGGGTATTTTATCACTTTCAGTAATAGGTCTAGTTTGTTCTTAAAAGACCTGTTGCGACACTGTCAGTTCCAAGGGACAAAAACCTATGGTCTGTGTTTTGGTTATTTTTTGTGGCCT
Source organism: Mactra quadrangularis (assembly GCA_025267735.1). Classification (NCBI taxonomy): domain Eukaryota; kingdom Metazoa; phylum Mollusca; class Bivalvia; order Venerida; family Mactridae; genus Mactra; species Mactra quadrangularis. Next base: position 6,090,331 of record CM046305.1, read on the forward strand.
TCTTCTATGTCAATGTTTTATTATACCCCCGCTTCGAAGAAGAGGGGGATATACTGTTTTACCCTTGTCCGTGCGTCCGTGTGTCCGTCCGTCCGTTACAAAATTTCCGTCGCAGTTTTCTCAGCAACTATTACATGCAGCAGCCTAATACTTTGCATATTGCTTCATCCCATAGTCCCATGTGGTGTAAAGCGATTTCATGCTCCTTGCTCATCTACTTCCTGTTTGTCGCATATTTTTAGATTTTGGCGGGGGTATCACTAGTGAGCATTAGCTCACAGATTTACTTGTTTGCTTTCAGTTTTCTGATACAATGTACACCCTGGGATCATGTTTTCTCTGAACTTTCATTTGTCTAAGAACTTGCAGAGGGTCATGTAAAAAAATTACATGTTTACAATAACATATTTTTGTATGATTTCTTTCTAGGTATTCAGTGCTTCTAATGTTGAACTTATAACTAAAACAAGAATGGAACATTTAACTGAACAAGATAAAGAAAAATGTAAAAAGACAAATAAAACACCGATAGAATCATTCCTTGGTGTAGCAGAGGAACACAGTAAAACACATGGGGCTTCTAATGGGGTAAGTGAAACACATGGGGCTTTTAATTGGGTAAGTGAAACACATGGGGCTTTTAATTGGGTGAGTAAAACACATGGGGCTTCTAATGAGGAAAGTAAAACACAATGGGCTTCTAATGGGGTAAGTAAAACACATGGGGCTTCTAATGGGGTAAGTGAAACACATGGGGCTTTTAATTGGGTGAGTAAAACACATGGGGCTTCTAATGAGGAAAGTAAAACACATGGGGCTTCTAATGGGGTAAATAAAACACATGGGGTTTCTAATGGGGAAAGTAAAACACATGGGGTCTTTCATGGGGTAAGTAAAACACATTGAGTTTCTAATGGGGTAAGTAAAACACATTGAGTTTCTAATAGGGTAAGTAAAACACATGGCGCCTTTAATGGGGTAAGTAAAACACATTGAGCTTTTAATGGGATAAGTAAAACACATGGGGCTTCTAATGAGATAAGTAAAACACATTTAGCTTTAATGGGGTAAGTAAAACACATGGGGCTTATAATGGGGGTAAGTAAAACACATGGGGCTTCTAATGGGGTAAGTAAAACACATGGGGCTTCTAATGGGGTAAGTAAAACACATGGGGCTTCTAATGGGGTAAGTAAAACACACAGGGCTTCTAATGGGGTAAGTAAAACACATAGGGCTTCTAATGGAGTAAGTAAAACTCACGGGGCTTCTAATGGGGTAAGTTTATTTGAGATTCTATCATTCTAGAATGACAAGATTTCCTGTTTTATTTATGTGAAAATAACTTTAATATTGACATATACCTTTCTTTAAATTTTTACATTTTGTATTTCAGCCTGCTGTGTTAATGACTCAGTATTTTTTTGGTTTTTGTCAAACCACCACTGCCTGTATTTGAATCCATGCTTTTTCAAAACTGTAAAAACAAATTGGTGGGACAGTTAGCGAAAAAGTTTTGCTTTGAAAAATTTACAATTATTTTCTTAAAACAATGTCTTTTAAACACTTTACTGTCATAGTAAAGAAGTACTTAATGAAACATATTTGTGTTTCTAACCTACAAGAAATAACACAGACATTAAATGATAGCTGTGTGTGTTACATTTTAAAATGTTTTGTTCAAAATACATGTAATGTGCTATTAATTGAAATTTTTATACCCCCGCTTCGAAGAAAAGGGGGGGTATACTGTTTTACCCTTGTCCGTGCGTCAGTGCGCCCGTGCGTCTGTCCGTTACAAAATTTCCGTCGCAGTTATCTCAGCAACTATAACATGCAGCAGCCTAATACTTTGCATATTGCTTCATCCCATAGTCTCATGTGGTGTAAAGTGATTTCAAGCTCCTTGCTCATCTACTTCCTGTTTGTCGCATATTTTTAGATTTTTGCGGGGGTATCACTAGTGAGCATTAGCTCACAGATTTACTTGTTGAAAATGTTTTTTGTGAAATTTTCCAATGTGAAAATGGCCTCATTTTGGACTCAATTTGAGGCAAACAAATCACTGTGAATAATTTATATTTCTAATTTCCAGGATCTTATGACATCATCAAACAATCCATGTTCTATCACACCCGAGGAATATTTTAATAAACTTATAGATCTAGAGGACCGTGACATTGGTCGTCCGTTAGATCAAACTTTAAAGACACAAAAATTTAAAGCTATGTTGTGGTTATGTGAAGGTTATCCTCTATCGTTACAAGAACAAGTTGTGCCTATAATTGATCTAATGGCAGCTAGTAACGCACATTTTAAAAAGTTAAAGGATTTTATAACTTTGCAATTACCAGCTGGATTTCCTATAAAGATTGGTAAGTTTTTGTTGTCCTTTTTTATCCTTTTTCCAGTACATGTACTAAGTATACTGTACAAGTGATTATTTTAATATTGATTTTTACCAGAAATAAGTTGTGTTTGTATACCATTGGTCTTTTGTATTATTTTAAATATATCATTATTTCATGTATTATTTCAGAAATACCATTACTTCATGTATTATTTCAGAAATACCATTATTCCATGTATTATTTCAGAAATACCATTATTTCATGTATTATTTCAGAAATACCATTATTTCATGTATTATTTTTAGAAATACCATTATTTTATGTATTATTTCAGAAATACCATTATTCCATGTAATATTTCATAAATACCATTATTCCATGTATTGTTTCAGAAATACCATTATTTTATGTATTATTTCAGAAATACCATTATTTCCCTGTATTATTTCAGAAATACCATTATTCCATGTATTAACAGCTAAGATAACATTTGGTAATATATTTGCCAATGATTGTCCAGTAGAAGGTGTATCTATGTTAGAAGATGCTGGATTTACTAGTTGTAATATTGAAGATTATTGTTTTGATGCTCCACCGGGTTACATCAGATTAGGTAACTGGATTTATCAACAAAATAATACGGCTTATAGTTTAGAGAAACAAGGGCGGGCGGTTGGGTGGTCGGGTGGGCCTCTGGTGTTATTAACAATTGCTTTAAAGTTTTCAATTTAGCGTATATCTCTGCCATTTATTGTTAGATCTTTATAAACTTCATACCATGATAACATACCATGTGATGAACAGAATTAGACAGTACCCACAACTCTACCTGGCTTTTTATGGATTATTTCCCTTTGTAACTTTTGTGTTAAAGTTTTTAAATCCGGCTTTAATGTGGTTTCCGCATTACATTTCTTGTTACACTTATAATATATTTAAGCTTGCTTCTGAAACAAGTTTTTACAACTTAGACTAATCACTTAAAAGTCCGCTTCTTGGTCCCTCAGGACTGAGCTAGTAAGATAAAGTTTCTTGCTCAAGGAGACAGTGGGGTAAGTTTTGAATGGAGTACGAACCTACACCCAGCTTGTTATTCAATGGCTACCAGTCCAACATCATAACCACTCGGCCACAATCACTTCTATTATATATACACTGTTTCAAATTCGATCATCCCTTTAACTTTTTGAGCACTATCTAGGTTTTCTGTGTTATATATTGAAGTCTAGAATAATCAACATATAGCTAGTCTGACAGTTTGAAATAAGGAGCAATTTTTACTATTTATGGTCTCCCTTGGTTAAAGTTATTGGTGCAATATTTAATAGAAAAAAACGATGTCAAAGGTAATTTATTGGAACTATGGTCTTTAGGACAAAAGGAATTATGCTACAGAAAATGGGGAAAATATCCCTTTTAGCTGAAGTTGAATATGGCTGAAAATGGCTTGACAATAAATTTGACTTTGTGTCAAAGAAATGTTAATGTCCATATTTCACTATTAACTAAAACTGAAACTATGAACATGGGGCCCATATTATCAAGCATCTTACGACCGATTTTAGTCGTAAATCCCTCTACATTGTGTAGATAAATTATCGTAAGATTTTTGGTAATATGCTGCCCCTGTGATGTATATTGTAGGTGACGCTAACCATCAAAGATTACGTGATGAAGATGATGAACTGTTACAGTTTGCTTTACAACAAAGTCTTATGGAGAATGGTACTGAGGGAGATCAGGTAGGAAATGTAGGCAACATTTTATATCTCTTTTGCATGCAGGGGGGATTCAGGGAGAGGGGGTGGGGGTTCAGACAATTCATGCTAGATTTTGGTTAAAGTAAATGAGACTTCAGTCATTCAATACTAGTTATTTCTTAATTTCTTTGTAAATGGGTGGTAAATGTAGTTGATATTTAAAGCTTGGGTGAAAGTTTTCAGTATTAATAATGATTTCCATATTTTATTTTTAGAAGAATTTACACTATGTACTATATGAAATCTGTCTATTTTGATAGTACATGTACTTTTTTTAGTATTTTCAAAACTTTCAACTTCCACCCATGCTCAAGAATAAGGGGATTATTTATGATTAGGGAAAAAAACTAATAGTGAAGTAGTATATAACTATTAAATGTACAGGTCGTATTCTAGGTCATGCGTGTTATTGTACTTTAAACAATGGACTTGCCCACTAAATAAGTGAAGAAGCTAATACATGAACAGCATTCTAAAGATTTGAACATACCACTTTGATGTCTAACTTTTATTTCAAATAGTATTTATGCAGATTATAAATTTTATATAATGATGTGTTTGTAAAATAATTCTAAACTAACTAAACCATAAAATTGTAAAAATAATTCACTCCCAAATTATGGTGTGTAATGAAACTGGCTATGTTTATATGCACAATGTTTACGTGGATGACCTGTAGCTATGTTTAAATCTTTGGTAGTGGTTCAAGCCTTGAAATGGGATTGTCAGTTACTGTCTGCCTTACAGGGGTGGTTTGAAAATTAGTGGGGTTTCGACCATCTCTGTCTACCTATTAGGGGGTTTGAGAATAGCTGCCTGTCTATCATATGGTTGGCAGTTAAGGGTGGAAATTCATGCATGTTTGGGGCAAAATAGCAGGGAAATACAATGTCATGTAGCTTGTATGATTGTCTACATAAATTTTCTATCTTTTCTATTAGGCCTGTCACGATATACCGGTATATTGCAATATGCAGCTCCAGCAATACGTACCACGGTATGATTTTAATGTACCAGTATTTGGCGATAGTTTTTATTTCATTGGAAAATTCTTCCCTTTGCAAAATAACAGTAGCGAAACGTCTGTTTTTCCATTGTTCATTCTATCTAACATGAAATTGCAAGAATTTAACTGATTGGGACGCGTCACAGTCCTAAATGACCGTAAATACTTAAGGAGGCTAGATTCTATCAGTAATTGCATATAAGATTTGCATTTTTTCAGTTAAATACAGCGAGGAACAACGAATCTAAAATCCCACAATATATCGTGGTATGTAACGCGATACGATGACAGCGTATTGCAATATATCGCGGTACGCTTCTGGAGTATCGTGACAGCCCTTTTTTCTATGGATGTATATACAATGCCATACCTCAAGTAAAACATATGCAGAAACTCATAGTTTAACAAACAGGACAAGGAGACAGTTATATTTGTTGCTGATAGCGAGAAACTTTACCTTATGTTATCTATTGAACTCAAACTCTTTGTATTTGCTTTGTATTTTTATTAATATCATTCTTCATTATTTAAATACAAATTTTCGTATTTCATACATAAAAATCATCAAACATTGCTTCATTTTGCTATAACTTAAGTTGGTTATTGTAGTGAAACTTTACTGTATTTGTAGGTAACCTTCTATGAAGCTATACAAAGATCTGGACCACGTCAATCAGCTAGAGCTGAAGAAGAAAGAATGTTACAGCAGTAAGTTATCTACCATGTATTGTTTAACTGGCAGGAGGGGATTACCCTTCTGTATTATGTCTACTTACTTATGTCAATGAAACTGGCATTTTTACATCAGCCTCTAAGAGGACTTATCTCAGATTCTCTTTTTCAAAACACTGTCCCTGGGTCCATGCAGCAGTTAGCTCAATCTCCTTAAACAGTATCCTATAGACCCCTGTCCTGTAGAATCTCTTATGGTCACTTCGAAGGTCACGTCAAGATAACCTTTGTGTTGACCAATCAATGCTTAGCTTTCATTCAGACAAAACACTATTAATAGCCTCTGGATTTTGTAAATTCTATTTTTAGACTGAGGTTTGCGAACTGATATGATGGTGGTGTTTTCTACAGACTGACCTCTGTAAAATGACCATCAAATATGTTAACTTGGCATTTATGCCAATAAAAGTAAATATGTTTATTGATATTCATTATGAATACTCTAATGTTGGTTCGTAAAAATCTTTGGAAAGGGTAGAAAAATAGCATGGTTGTAGTTGTTATCAATTTTTGAATCATAGCAAGAAAAATAGCATGTTTGTAGTTATCAATTTTTGAATCATAGCAAGAAAATCTATTTACTTTCAAGAAAATATAGTGCAATGAAATGTTTGTTGTTTTTATCTATTTCAGAGCCATAGCCGAGAGTATCGCCTTACAGTCGGGTAAAACTATTATATCAGAACCAATCCCAGAATACACGGAGAGGGAGGAGCGTAATGACACGGACAATAATGACATAGATGATCAGTTACGATTAGTTCTTGCATTATCGGAGCAAGAAAATCAGGAATCTGAGAAGTTACGTCGACGAGAAGAGGAGGAACTTGAAAGGATTTTACAACTTTCGCTACAAGAAAAATAGTGCTTTATAATCGTTCATGGATTAAATCATTACATTCATCAAACTCGGGCTTTCTATTTTTAAATTTTTTCATTTGTTTATGCCAAATCTTTTCATTATTGTATTTATTGCATCATTATACATGTATGGAATTCTTACATTGTGAAATTTTTTTAAGTGCTTGATTATGGTTTAAGTGCTCCCCCTCCTCATTCTGATGCTCGGTGAAGTTGGGCGGACCTAAACATAAAAAAATTTAGCTTGAATATATACAATGTATAAGGAATAATATCCAGGCTTGACACTTAAAGTCGTCTGATTACCCATGTTGATCTACATTTGGGTTGGACAACTTGTTACTGCTAGTAAACATTTGGTTTGGGCAAGTAAAACTTATAGCTGGTTGTCCAACAGGGCATCCTAGTTTAAAGATCAATGTCGATCACTGTATATGAGGTTATTTTTGCTTTGAAAGGCTGATCAGAGTGACTTTTATATAATCAGTTTTAATACTTGGACAGAACTCTTCAGTGATAGAACTGTAGTATCTGCATATCATTTAAAGTATAAGTGTGTTCTTAGACTGAACTAAACAGAGCATTAAAAACAGGAAATCATTGCTTCACCTAAGAAACATTGTTAGTGTAGCTTTTAATCATATTATTATTAACCAGATAAAATCAAATTTCTGCCATTTCCACCTCAACTTTCTTGATTATTAGCAAAGTACTGCGTTAGAATTTGCATATTCTTATTGAAGTCACAACTTTGCCTTTTATACATTCATATACATGTATGTTGGTTATTATACCCCCGCTTCGAAGAAGAGGGGGGTATACTGTTTTACCCTTGTCCGTCCGTGCGTCCGTCCGTTACAAAATTTCCGTGGCAGTTTTCTCAGCAACTATAACATGCAGCAGCCTAATACTTTGCATATTGCTTCATCCCATAGTCCCATGCGGTGTAAAGCGATTTCATGCTCCTTGCTCATCTACTTCCTGTTTGTCGCATATTTTTAGATTTTTGCGGGGGTATCACTAGTGAGCATTAGCTCACAGATTTACTTGTTTGTTTTGTTTTTACACTGAATGATAGTGGAACTTAACTTTTCACTGAGAGGAGCAGGGCTGAGGCTGTAAAATGGCATTTTATGAAGTGATAATTTCCCAAAATAATGGTTAAAATAAAGTGTTTGTACTTGATTGAGGTTAAGAAATGAAATGGCATTTTAAGAAGTGATATTTTCCTAAAATCGTGGCTTTAGTGCTAGTACTTGATTTAGCCTATAAGCGTGTACTTTATCACTGTTTACATGCTTTGCTTGCACCCAATGGCAGCAGTCTTTTTTGTGAATGATAGGGAAACTTGCGAAAACAATATTTTAAGCTCAGCTGAGCACAAAGTGCTCAAGGTGAACTGTTGTGGCCGGACAATTCAGCATATGTCTGTGTGTGCATATGTCATAAGCAATTTTTAAAAAAAAGTATTTTTGACAAAAATCATAATGCTTTCTGCATTAATATTTGGCATGTGTCGCCATTTTAAAGTCCTATACAAAGAGTGTTAAAATAATACCCTTCGAGATACAATTGGTCTCACCCCAGAGATCACAAGTTTTAAACAAGAGCTGTATAAGAAAATGTTAAAGGTTTCTATTTCTCTAAAACCATAAGGCCATTAGGATCTAGTTCTTTGCTAAGTGGTTAAGGGTCCTCATGACTTTTTTATGTGTAAAGCAAATTCCCTAAAATGATTTTCATTAAGACCTGTGGAGTTTTGTTTTTTAAGTTCAGAATCGGCCACATTAGGTGAAATGCATGATGTATGGCATTTTTAATAAAAGGGTTTAACAATCAGTGAATATCCATTAAAGATGATGTCTTAATATGTTTCATAGCAAGTTATTTCGTCTAAGATAAGTCTGATGTTAAGCTATGTATGGGTAGGATGCTCTTTCTACTTGCAATGAATTGGATCATTTAATGATAATAGTAAGATTATTGTGTTTTTCTTTATTTACTGTTATGATACATGTACCTACAATGTGCAGTAGTTTATAAAGTTATATCTTTAAGGATATATTATTTGTCATAAGAATGTATGTTTATGTATTTTCATACTATGTATTTTTTATCCCAAAAGGTTGTAAAAATGCTCTTTTTCTGTGTTTTACTTTTATTACTTCAGAAGCAAATTGTTTTGCCATTTTGTACCTAATCGGTTATGTGATGTCGTAAACCTATATTAAATCATATATAACAAATAAAAGTTAACATGGCATTGTGGGCAAGACTGAGGAAGGTACTGGTAGTTCTTTTTCACGGTATGCTAAAGGGTATACGACACCGATTAGTCACATAAAATTTAAAAAGTATAATTATTTATTTGTCATGCATTCGAATGACCTCAACAGAAGGATAATTTGTACAATTTAGCTTGTAACAAGTAAATGGCACTCATTTATCAATTTGACATAATCTTTAAACTTTAAGCTTGTAAAAATTGACTGGAGACAAAAAATACAATATTAATATCATTTGCATACATTGAATCAGTTTAAAATAGTGTAGTTACTGAAACATGTAATTGAAATAATCTGTCCCAGGTCATTTTGTACCAGCTATATTGTACAATGTTTTAATATGTTGATATAGTGATTCTTTCCATACCTGTCATACTTTTTTGTCAAAACCTACAGTACCCACAAAAAGTTTGGAGGCATTTTCACTTTGTAAGCCCTCTACGTAGGTCTTATAAAAAATTTGATAACCATTTATTTTAAAATGCTTTTTAGTTTTGCTCAAGTTTTAGTTATGATACTATTTGTAGTTGAGACTACCAAAGTAGCTTAAAATCTTTGTTAGAGAAAATAATTACTTTGAACTTTGTTTTGAAGACTTTGGGATATCAGTTGCTGAATAATATAAATGTGATGCATTCAAAGAATTGTTTTCATTTAATCATCAACCATACGGGCATGTCGAGTCAACGTCAATACTAGTTCATCATCTGTACGTTCATTAGATTGCAGTGTTCCACAAGGTAGTTGTTTAGGTCCGTGGCTATATCTAACTTATGCAGGGACCTTATTTGATGTTATACCATCTGATATATCAGTGCATGGTTTTGCTGATGACCACACTGCTAATAAAAGATTCTGTCCTAATAATCAGAATGAAGAAGCAAATGCCATTTCTGATCTTGAAGATTGTGCTCTAACAATAAATTCGTGGATGAATGAAAATAAATTAAAAATGAACAACTCAAAGACGGAGTTTATAATGTTTGGAAGCAGAGCACAGTTGAAAAAATGCTTAACCCAGTCAATCAATATTGCTGGTGAAACTGTAAAATCTGTGAAGACAATTCGCTATTTAGGGGCCTTTCTTGATGAAAACTTAAGCTTTAAAGATCACATCAAAACAAAAAGTAGAACTGCTATGTTCAACTATTTACGTATCAAAAGTATTAGAAAATATTTGGACAAAGAAGCAACAGAAACACTAGTCCTATCTTTGGTCATGTCCCACATTGATTACTGTAATCTAATCTTGTATGGAATCTCAAAATGTGATCTTAACAAATTGCAGCGAATTCAAAACATGTGTGCCAAACTGGTATTAAGGCTAAAAAAATCAGACAGTTCAAAGGATGCTTTGTACTCACTGCACTGGTTACCAGTCAAAGCAAGAATCAACTTTAAAATATGTACTTTCATGTACAACTGTTTTTCTGGAACTGCACCTGCATACCTGACTGAAATTCTTCAAAAGCCTGTACAAAGCAGATCTGGTCTTAGATCTGCAAAATCCAAAGACCTCAATTATTTGATACCAATAAATAAGAAAAAAACATTCAGTGACAGAAGCTTCAGTACAGTTGGTCCCATGCTATGGAATAAGCTACCAGATGATATCAAATTATCACCTACTTTGGATGTATTCAAAAAACAATTGAAAACTCATTATTTCTCTACTTTCTATGATCTATTCTAAAACTGACATGGCTTGCTAATGCCTCACCTTACAATTACGGTAAACATACTAAGTGATTGAGTGAGTGCAATGTGACATGGGAATGAGGATTGCCTCGCTCTCGGTCATTTAATACCTTGTTTCATATGACTGCAATGACAACCTAAATAAATTGTCCCTTTAAAGGTGATGTTTCGACACCTTTAGGGATGTATTAAGGGCCCTTTAAAGGTGATGTTTCGACACCTTTGGGGAATTGTCTGGTTAACAGTGGCATTATGTTACACTGTTCAGGACATGTCCGGTTAACAGTAGCATTATGTTATACTGTTCAGGACACCAATTTTCAATGTAAAATAAATAGAAATAAATAAGAAATTAGTGATAAAAAATGTAAACTTAGGTGGAATCATGAACTGTGAAGGATGTATGTCCAAAAAAATATGAATTATAAAGGCTTTTTATTTATTTGTGTTATTGTATATACATATGTTTTTATGGTGGTTTTTACTTACATGTATTTATTATTATTTTCTTTATAACATTTTTGTACAACGCCATTGAATATGTAACATAGAAATAGGCGTTTAATCAAATGAAAAAGTTTAAGTTTAAGTTTAATTAATTATGTAAATAATGATAGTTCTACCAAAAACAATAAATAAAGATTATTTTTTATCAAATTTCATTTATCTCCAAACTTACGATGGGTGTTGTATATTTAATATTGGACTAATTCACACTTTTTCCCCTAAAGAGACGCTGTTTAATGTTCAAACACTGAGTCCTTGTTTTACCCATTTTATTACAACTTTGACACACTGTCTCATTGCAGCTCACTGGCCTTATGTAGATCACTAGCAATAATCATTTAGCTCTGATCTAGTCAGCACAGCTTAGCTTGAATCTTGCCTAATTAAGCTTAAGCCAGTAAGCACAATTGAGATTTTGGGCATGTTCTGCAAGGCGATTGCTAGCTAGCACTTCGGTACCCTTGATTTGGTGTCACATAGTAAATACTTTTGGTGCAAGAAAGGTACCAGAGGACGAAGCGCTATCTAGCAATTTTCTTGCGGAACGTGCCCTAAGTCTCAAGCTGCTAATGTATCATGTTTCATGATTGGAGAAAATAAGTTTGTTCTTTTCTGTTCTGTTAAGCTGTGGTCATAAGCTGTTTTTAACCTTTTGTTCAAAGCTGTTTTGGATGAGCTGTGGTCATAGGCTAGATAGGCTGTGACAAGAAGCTTTCTTAGTTTAGCTGTGCTAACTAACTGTAAGTTCAGCTGTGTTTATTAGCTATCAAATTTCATATGTGCTAAATAGCTGTCAAAGTTCAGCTGTGCTAACTAGCTATCAGAGTTCAGCTGTGCTAACTACCTATCAAAGTTCAGCTGTGCTAACTAGCTATCAAAGTTCAGCTGTGCTAACTAGCTGTCTAAGTTCAGCTCTGCTAAATAGCTGTCACAGTTGAGTAGAGCTAACTAGCTGTCTAAGTTTAGCTGTTCTAACTAGCTGTTACAGTTAAGTAGAGCTAACCAGCTGTAAAGGTTGAATTTTAATTGCAAGCACCCAATAACTAACTTTCACAGTTGAGCTTTCAATTAATAACAAGCTATCACTGTGAAGCTGACACAGTGAGATGAGTAATGTAGTGTTATAAATGCCCTCATTGTTTGTGATAGTAGTTTATATTATATATATAATGTATATCTATGACTTCATTCTACATATTTTGATATTTCTTATGGACTTTTTTTTTCATGTGATATTTCATTGTTGTTGTCATTGTTAAGTGTTTTGTGATCTAAAATAAATGTGAATCTTATTTTCAATTCTTGGTTTATATTTTTTATAATATTTAATACTTTTCTGCCCTATCTGACCAAAACTCTAGTTCAAAACAAGAATCCAATTTAGAGATATTTTTGACCAACTGAAGTTGGAATACAAATTGCTTTATTAATAATTCTGTTATTACGCTTCTGTTTTTTGGAAGCTGGCAATTGACTTAGAAAGGGAGCTATGGACACCTGTGACGCATTTCACAAAAATACTTATGATAGAAGTCATAGTAAGTCAGTACAGGAAACATTAATAATATGGTCATTTATTGACCAATCAATTCCAAATAATATGGATTACATTTTGTATATGTAAATTCTGTTTACCTTTTAAATATCATATCACTTTTATGCTTATTATCCGTCTGACTTAGAACTGCAAAATTTATGAAATTGACAAACAATAGCTTTTTTCGTACTTGTTTTTGTGAAAAGGTGCACTGAACAGGTACCCCCTTACACCTTAGTCTAGTGAACCAATTAGGGACTTTTGTCAGTTATCTTTCCCTGATAAAATCTGAAGCAATCCAATTGGTAAGTAGGTCCTTACAATTGGAATCCTCAGATTTTATCATTGAATTCCTATGTGAGGATAACATCCTTCTTATCTTTCTTGTTAATGAAGATATTGAAAGAAGTGATGAAATTTAGATAGTTCTTTACCCTAAAATTACTTAGCTTGATTTTCAAATTAAATGATTTAGAAAAAAAGTTATTTTAAATTAATTTTGACAAGTTGACATTGAAAAGTAAGGGTAAAATCAAAGTAATCCAACTAATTGGACCTACCTATTTGAAGAGTATACAAGGGGAGATAACTGACTAAGGTCTCTTATTCATTAAACATAACAGAGAAAACATCAATTTTATTATTTTTATTAGAAATTTTATGAAAGCAACAAAATATAACAATGTAAATTGGTGTATGACAGTGTTTATATACACATGCACTAGATTTAAAGAAACCATAATAATGACAGCTTCATGGTCAAACATTATTGAACACACCAGTAATGTAGGTTGGAGTTTAGTTGATACATATGATATAATAAATTATATGACAGCTATACATGTACAGAAACAATTTTTATACACAGACACAGAAGTGGTAGACACAAATCACAGTGTTAAATAAACTTCATTTTCAAATTAGAAACTTAATTTTTTTTTAATTTATGGGAAAGATGGCAGAGCCCAACTTCTTCATGACGCTATAAATATGCCAAAAATGCATTCAAACAGAACAACATTTAAAACATTCGACATTTTGCTAGAGCAATGGGGAAGATGAATACTTTTTTTGGAGGGGAATCGACCAAATTCCACCCCAATTTGACCTGAAAAAATCTTTGAATCAATTTGACTATCTCTTGCTGGGGATGCAATTTGTGAGGTTATGATTCAACATTCCACGCATTGCTAACGCTGCATGATAAAAGTATAACATCAATTATATTATAATTGTTTATAATATTTTCATGTAGAGAATATTCGTTAACTTTGATATAAGGTCGATTTTTATTTTACTGAGTGAGCTCAGAAAACATTTTCATGAGTGGCAAAGCCTTGAGTGAAAATGTCATTTTCTGAGCACTTTAGTCGAAAAAAATCTTATTCCAAAATTGGCAAATATTTTGTTTCATTCATGCTTTAGTTTGTTCAGTTGAAGGGACTTTTTACATAACATGACATCCTTTCTCCTCTTAGATGATATCATTTTAACATTATATGTCCACTACGATGAAAATATAGATTATTGTATTGTCATAAAAGAGCACTTTATGTCACCATATAGCATGAAAGAAAATAATATCATTGTTCCAAAGAAGGCAACATTCAAACATGTAGTACACTAAATAATTTCAATATTATAATCACTATTGTCCTGGGGCTGATAAACTTTTATCCATAAACTTTCTCTTTGCAAAACAAAGCCACCACTGAAACAGATAGAAGTAATGTCAATTAATATTATTTTTATTTACAAATTCAATCTCAGGGTCTCTGAAATCACACAACAAAAAAGTGCCATTTTGATGGTCTTAATAGGAAAAAGAGACTTGACATAGGGCCTTTTTCTCACATTATGCATTGGGACTTAACATCATCAACAGACTAGGCTTTTTTACATAACACCACCATCCTTTACACTTGTAATTTAATTTGCAATAAAATAGTCGTAATAAGAACACTGATTTTCTGCTTTCAATATGTTTCTTTACTAATACATGGGTGCAAGATGAAAATTTTGAAAAAACCTGAAAACTGTAATTTGAAACCATTTTTATTCATAATTTAATAGCAAAACATTGTCTAATTTGTAGTGAAAAACCTGAACTTCAGGCATATGCCTGAAAACTTGCACCCATGCTAATATGACTTTAAGAAATGTTGATGCATAAGTTAAAATCTGTGAACAAGCAGTTTAAAGAATAAAAGACTGTCCCAACAAGTAAATCTGTGAGCTAATGCTCACTAGTGATACCCCCGCCAAAATCTAAAAATATGCGACAAACAGGAAGTAGATGAGCAAGGAGCATGAAATCGCTTTACACCACATGGGACTATGGGATGAAGCAATATGCAAAGTATTAGGCTGCTGCATGATATAGTTGCTGAGAAAACTGCGACGGAAATTTTGTAACGGACGGACGGACAAGGGTAAAACAGTATACCCCCCTCTTCTTCGAAGCGGGGGTATAATTAATAAAAACTGAAATCAGTCATTAGCTTAAAATCTATACAAATCTGTTAATAGCTGGCTATGTTGAATAATAGTAATAACTTTTGATTCATAAAGCTGTTGTAATTTTTTCATATCATTGGAGATACAACAATCATTCAGGTACAAAAAAGTGGTCTAAAACAGTTTCATAATGCCTACTAATGTATTTAATTAACCCAATCATCCTTTAAAATCTATCATATTAATAGCTTTTAAAGATGGAAGTAACATAGTACATTGTCAATATTTTGATTTGATTTATTTGGGTCAGCATTCATCATGCATAATTTAATGTAAGAAAACGATTTCATGTAATAAAACGATGACAGATTCCAGGAATTGACAGATTAAATGTGTGATTAAAGAGGGTCTGTCCTCTCCATATGGATGCATTATGGGCAGACTCAAGGAATTGAAATCGTTTTCAACCCAGGTCGATAGTGCAGTTGGTAGTGCGCCAGGATTTGAAAATCGTGCCCGAGGGGTTGCGGGTTCGAATCCCACCCGGGGAGCTTATACCCTTCCAAGAATATTTGACAATAATGTCCATTTTCCTCCATTGATTAGATAATATGGAGAAGTTTCCGGAAGGGTAGGCAAGTACTGGTTATAGACAATGGTCCAGGAAAGCTAGGTTAGGTGCGCTGGACGCCATAAAATGACCTAAATTGTGTTGACACGGCGTTAACTCCAATGAATAAATAAATAAACAGATAAAATAGAAACAGGATAGTGGTAAAAGTCCAAATAAACCATTTTAAATGTACAAACCTTTGATGGTTTATCAGTAGCAGGGTCAAATACTTTTTCAACCATTCTAGCTCCAACTTCTTGTCTAATTTGTTTAAGGTAGTTTGTCATAGTTTCTATAAGAAACAAATAATTAATAACCTTTATTAACAGGTCAGCAAAGACATGCCTCAGGTAAAAAAAAATGCAGAAAACTCAAATTCAGTTTGTGCAAACTGGCCTAAGACAGATTAATACATTACACTTTGGAAACTACACTAGTAACTTTTAACTGATTTAATTAATGAAAATGATATTTGAATTGTGTTTTTATCTCTGGTCAATTTTTGCAAGCTACATGATATAAATATGAATAAAGAATAGTCAATTAAATAGGTGGCGGGCACAGTTCCAAGTAAAAAAGCATATACATGTACATATAAGGTACTGCACCGTATATGTATATGTACCATACATGCATATAACAATCTTCAATATAAGATTTACCTTCTTCAGCTCGTCCATTAGGTTTTGTAAACATAGCATTTAATGGAAACCTAGAATCTCCTGGTATAGGGAATTCTTTAATACTTAAAGTGTACATCTCCTTAGATCCCTCATTCTTAGAATTACACTGAAACAAACAGTCAATAAATAATCAATAGTAAATTAGATCATGCATATTTCTGTGCATTAAATAATGGTCATGGTTACTGTAACTTAAATGTAGGGATAAGACCCTTTCTTAGATTCCAAGAAAAACTGGGCTTCTGAAAAACTTCTATCCATGCATAAAAACAATGTACATTGTATATGATATTATGCCAATAAAAAAAGTTTAAACTAATTAAACTTATAAATGCTCAAAGGTTTACCCCAATAATGATATATATCTACTTACTCTTTGCAATTTCTTCAAACATTCACTAATATATAATGTAATATAAATAAGGGTTCTGTCTGCCTCACTCTGAAAACAAGAAATCAAAACATGATAAATATGATAGCAAGCTGCATACACAAATAAGTGAGGTTTCTAATTTAAAGCATAACAGCAGAGCATTGAAATATGTACATGTAATATGTATGCCATTTCTCTCTCTCCACCTCTGTTCTCTCAGTTCATTTATTTACTACATTTACTATAGTTGTACGAATTGACTTGAGCCTTGTTTGTTTGTTGGGTTTAACGCCATAGCAACACATTATATAGGTCATATCACGCTGGTCACTCAGCCTACTCACTCCTCCTGGAAAGGCTAAATCTCTGGATTTAGCTGTTAACCAACTACTAAGCGCATACTTTCCTCAGTGACTGACAACTGCCCTACATTATTAAAAATCATTGGAAGGAGGGAGAATGGCCGCAGAAATAATTTCATGACCAAACTCCATGAAAAAAACCCCTTCTGGAAATCGAACCCACCACCCCTCAATCAATAGACTTATGTGCTACTAACTGAGCTAGCCGGGCGGCACTAAGACTTGAGACAGATTATGCATTACACGCTTAAAAAAATGCACTTATTTTAATTGATGTAACGTATGTAAACGATATAATCAAAATTGTCTTTTGTTTCAGGTAATTTTCACAGCTATACTCATAATAAAGTCATAAATTGGTGAAGGTTACAACACTTAATTTACGCTAGGTCATAAATAGAAAAATCTTTGACAGTTGTTTCCTGTATTCTTCACCAAGACAAAACAGATCAATTTTATAAGTATGTTCTTTTGTAATAATGTTTAAACTGCAGGAAGCCAATAAATTCTTTTCATTTGTTTACTTTTTAGATTTGTTAAGGGAACAACAATCCAATTTTAATTGTGGGCTTACCTTTATTTCGTAAGTTCTAAAGAAAATGTTGGCTTTGAAGAAGTATATACCTTCATCAATGATGTCACAGTCTGAGGCTGAAATATACAATATGTATGTTTTAAAATGAAATCTATAACAAGATATATAACATTACATTAGGTAATGTTATAACATATTCTTTATTTGGCATGACATTAGAAATTGATAGTTAACCCTAATGTGGCAAAACTATTAAAATTTTGTAACAATTGAAAGAGAAAAGTTATAAAATAGTCAAATCAAGTGCTGTCTTGAAATAAATGTGCTTTACCACATTGATTTTATCTGGTTATAACCAGAGGCTATATTTTTCATGAATTAAAAAGTCGCCAGCCTAAATTGAACTTTTTATAAGCTTACCAGGATTGTATTCAGAAATTTATGACAGATTGATAAAATTTTGCTCTCTGTTCAGTGTTGACAATTGTTAAATATAATAATTGTTAAAGCAAGAATAATTAATACTTACTGTCTTTTGGAGCTGGTCCCTTGAATGATGTCCTAAGTGGCAATAATGCCATATTGGCCACCTTCTTAGGTGCATCAACAAATTTGGAATGATATGCCTGGAATTAGATATTGATATAATTGTTGTTGACTTTCAGATGGTAAAATTCCTCGAAAATAACTCGTCCCAGCCAATGCAATGTCAAAGACTGGACATATCAATATTTACACTACTAAGACCATACTTAAATCTTTTAACTCTGAAAACTTGGATAAAATCTGCAAAAACATAAGTAGTTTTGTCTTATAATAATAACCGTGGCATAGTCCCAGATTTTTCGCCCAAAACAAGTTTTCTGCTGATTCCTGGAAAAGAGGGCTAGATAGATGGTAAAATCACTCTTGAAAAAAAACTTTGCACAGCCCTGGGATGGTTACAATTGACTGATGCATAACGAGGAAGAGAAATGATCGAACCACAATAACAATAACAAGATCTGAAATTGAAGTTGAACATTATAATTTTTTTTAATGAGTTTAACACTGTGGCAACCCTATCAGGGCTTTTTCAGCCTATCTCACGGGGCCGAATATGGGCCCCGTTCCCAATGCCAAAAAGGACCATTTTTCCCAATTTCAAGAAAAAAATTCCCAATCTTATCAAATAATTCCCTTTGAACAGGATGTCTTTTGCCTTTACTAAAGAAACCACAAGATTTCATGCAAAAAATAATAAATACATGAGAATTTGCATTAAATGCCTCACTGAACTGTCAGAACAAACTCTTTAAGAGCACTGCAACACTTTCAGAGACACCAAAGCAAAACATATAAACATTTAATGCAGAAAAATAAATGATGAAATTTCCAAATTGGTTTGATTTGTCGATATTTTCCCCCAAATCGGACTATTTACATCGTTAAAAATTCCCAATTTAAGCAGGGGCCTTTTTCCCAAAACCCCCTGAAAAAGCCCTGCCTATGTAGTCATATCACAGTGTTAAGTCAACCTAGTCACGATTCCTGGAAAGGTTTTAATCACTGGATTTAGCTGTTAACCAGTTAATAGGGTGAATGCATACTTCCGTCAGTACTGACAACTGCACAACATGATTTAGAATCAGTGGTTGGAAGGACAATGGCTGTTGTAATTATTTCATTACCAAACTCAACGAGATTATGCCTCACCAAGGAATCATACCTACAACCCCTTGATCAGTATCCGATAGACTTGAGTGCTACCAACTTAGCAAGCCGAACAGTCTTTAATATCCTCATACATGTCATTTCTTGGCATTTAACTTTTGGCCACATGCAAGTACGCTCTGTATATAATCATACTTATGAAGAAGTCATACCCTGGGGAACAATTATACTTAGAAATCCCAGGACAAGCCGAGTACTCTATAACAGCCACCTGTGTAAAAATTTCCTGAATTTTGATCCACCCACTTGACAAGACCAAACTCAAAAGTTCAGGACATTACCAGTGATATAATCTTGTCATTTAGGCACGATGAATCAATGCATGTATATTAAACGAAGAAAATGTTTCAGATCAAGCTACAACACACTGTTGCATCGCAAAATTTAATTACTTACAGGCATTTTCCTTGTTGAAAGTCGTGAACGTACACTTCCGTGTTGATCACGTGACAAGTTTTGAACCGCTTAGGATATAATTTTTGTAAAAAACAAATATAGTGTGAAGGATTATGAGCATTTTTCATCTTTCATAATAAAAACATGATATTTATATATATATATTTATAGATATTCATTTTGGAAAAGACTGATAGAAACATGAATAGTAGATTCACTATTTCGTTGTTGTAAGCGACTGTTTGTTGACGAATTTTGTCCAGCACGTGAAATTCGTAAAAGCTCTTTGAAATTGCATTGTCACTAGTTCTCACATTACATAAAAATGCCACGTTATGCACAAATTGTCATGGGACCGGCTGGAAGTGGAAAGGTTTGTTTTGAAATTATCAAAGACAAAAGTTTTGTGTCGCCCATTTCGTCCTCAAATCGATTCGTACCAAGACCCAACTTCTAGAAAATTGTTGTGAAATACAGGGCACGTTCCGCTAGGCGATCGCTAGCTGTCGCTTTTTAAAAGCGATTTTTTGTAGCATAAGAGGTCTACGGAACGGTTTGCTTCAAGCTAGCAAAAACAAAATGGCGACTTCCTCAAACAAACTTGGAATTTTTCAACTCGTCGTAAAAACGGATAAGTATTCCTCTTGAAATAGTGTGTAATTGAATGTTTTCACGCTAGGCATCAATTTTACTAGCTCTCAAAGGATATTATATGTTTGAATAAGCGTTTTCAACGTTTGGACTCTGGATCAGGAGACGGCGCGAACGCCACCGCCATCTTGAAGTTTTCATCTCGTCGAGAAAACGGATAAGTATTCCCCTTGAAATTGTGTGTAATTGAATGTTTCCACACTAGGCAACAAATTTATTAACTTTCAAAGGATATTATATGTTTGAATAAGCGTTTTCAACGTTTGGACTCTGGGTCGAGAGACGGCGCGAACGCAGCCGCCATCTTGAAATTCTCATCTCGTCGTGAAACGGATAAGTATTCCCTTGAAATAGTGTGTTATTAAATGTTCCACGCCAGACTTCAATTTTATTAAATTTTTCAATTTTCAAGTTTTGAATCTGGGTCAAGAGGCGGCGCGAACGCCGCCATCTTGAAATCTTCATCTGGTGAAATCAAACTGTCTTTTGTCGTGACCTCCTAAAAATTTTTCGGAACTGTGGCATAGTGTAAACAGGATTATACGTTATTTAGTAATATTCACCAAGTTTGTAGTGATAATTTTGTTGAATCATGTCCCGCTCGTCTTCAACTTCAGGCGGAGGTAAACAAAGAACTAACAAAAAGAATTGGGAATGTCCTTACTGTTCAATGTCTTATCCGGAGGATACAAAGAGTCTACAATGTGAAAACTGTGAAGTTTGGGTTTGTCTCTCGTGTACAAGAGTACCCATTGAAATGTATGACATTATGCATAAAATGAGTGATAAAAAGTCTGGATTACAGGGTTTGAAATGGGTTTGTAAGCTTTGTGAAAGGTCTATGCCAACGTTAAAAGAAATGAATAGTACCTTGAATATTATAATGAGCTCAAATAATGAACGTTTTGATGCTATTGAGGATCAGGTTCGTAGAGTTGAAGGTAGTATAGGGGTCAAGGTGACGGAGGAAGTAACCAATTTGAAGGAACAATTAATGAGTGAAATATCTGAAGAAATAGATAAAAAACTTGAACAAAAGTGTAAGGAGGAGGCTGATAAGAAATACAGGGAAATGAATCTTTGTTTCTTTAACATACCAGTATCTGACAGTGCTGATCCATTAGAACGTAAAAACCATGATAAATCTATTATTGAAAACATATTTCAGGCTATAGTGAAACCTGAGGAACAGTCTAAATTACCGCAAATGAAGAATATCTTCAGGCTAAACTCGTCTAAAAGTGAAAATGTAAATAGTGCTGGAAGGTCTGAGGAGACCAAACATATACCAGTGATAAAGGTAACCTTTATTAACAAACATGACAGAAAGTTATTTCTTGCCAACGCTAGGAATATTAAAGACAATCCAACTCTAGAACCACTGCTAAGAAAAGTGATAGTGTCACCTGATTTGTCTGTAAAACAAAGGGAAGAAAATAAACAACTGAGACATGAATTAATTGAGAAAAACAAAGGTCATGTGAAATACACAATAAGGAATGGGAAAATTGTACCTGCTCATCATACGAGTGGGACCAATGTGAATTCCCCCTCTGATTAAGAATTTTAAAGCATCTGTAAATAATGATTTTAATAAACATTTTAACTTGGATTTTAAAAATGATTTTAACAGTGGATTTAAAGTTCTCTATTCAAATGTGGACTCCTTGCTAAATAAAAGGAATGAATTAATTAACATGTTGAATGAAAGTTATTACGACATCATCATATTCACAGAAGTATTACCAAAGAACAGTAAACATTTGGATATATGTGAATTTAATATTGAATCATATGACTTGTTTATACCAAGCATCGTTTCAGGCAGAGGGGTTGCCATCTATGTAAAAGAGAAATGGAAGGCAAATATAGATGATAATTTAACAGATTTTGCATTCAGTGAGTCAGTATGGTGCAGAATTAGATTAGCGAATAAGGACACCTTCCTTATAGGAGCAATATATAGAAGTCCCTCTTCTGATTATGAAAACAATGAAAAGTTAAACAGCATATTATTTCGAGCCACTAATATGAAAGACTCGCATATTCTTATATGTGGTGATTTTAATTATAGAGAAATAGACTGGAGTTTAAAAACTAGTCAATCTTCAGATCTTAGTGTGAACTCTTTTATTGAATGCATCAATGATTGTTATTTATTTCAACATATCCAGGAACCTACTAGAATAAGGCATGGACAACAACCTAGTTTGATAGACCTGGTGTTAACAAATGAGATAGATATGATAGATTCTTTGGATTATTTACACCCCTTAGGAAAAAGTGATCATATCATGGTATCATTTAAATTTAAATGCTACACTGACGATTCAGTCAATCATACTCCTAGATACTTATACAACCAAGGGGATTATAAGCTTTTACATGAAAAACTGTCAGATTGTAACTGGCAGGAACATGAATATGATGATGTAAATGATATGTGGACTTATTTTACAAAAACTGTTAATTTTGCTGTGGAAGATTGTATCCCGAAGGCTAAACCAAGTGTGAAACACAAGAGAAATGTCTGGTTGTCTAGTGATACCTTAAAATCTATATCAGAGAAAAATAGAGCTTGGAAAAGATATAAATATTGTAAAAATGACCTTAATTACCAGCTATATGCAGAAAAAAGGAACATCGTTACAAAGAAATGTAGGCAAGATAAGTTATCCTTTGAAAGGAAACTATGTAAGAATATTAAAGAAGATCCCAAATCATTTTGGAAGTATATTCGTTCACAAAGTAAAACCAAATCATCAATTGGTGACATTGAATGTATAGACGGTTCCCTTACAAATGACACCAAAGTGAAAGTAGAACTCTTTAATGATTTTTTCTGTAGTGTATTTACACATGAAAACTCTGAGGAAGTGCCTTATTTGGAGAAACGAGAATTCATGGACGAGCTTACGGATATTGTAGTGACACCTAATATTGTTGAGAAAAAATTGCTCAAACTGAATCCCTCAAAATCTCCTGGTGAGGACAACATTCACCCTCGCATATTAAAAGAAAATGCGGACATATTGTGTAACTATATCTCAGTGCTCTTTAATCAATCATTAAAACAAGGTCATCTTCCTAGTACCTGGAAATCCGCAGTAGTTGTTCCGTTGCATAAAAAAGGTAGCAAGAAGAAAACTTCAAATTTCAGACCAGTGAGTTTGACTAGTATAGTGTGCAAACTATTTGAATCCATCATCAGAGATGCTATTGTTGAACATATGAACGTTAACAATCTTTTCACTGTACATCAACATGGTTTTAGAACTAAACACTCTTGTGTCACTCAACTATTAGAAGTCATCGATGATTGGTATGAAATTTTAGATAATCGTGGCTGTATTGACACTATATACTTTGATTTTCAAAAGGCATTCGATACCGTACCTCACAGAAGATTATTACATAAACTATCATGTTATGGTATAAAAGGGAATATTCACAAATGGATTAAGAACTTTCTTAGTGATAGAACTCAAAAAGTTAAAATTGGGAATGTTGTATCATCTGATGCCAAGGTCGTGAGTGGAATCCCCCAAGGATCCGTTCTAGGGCCTATATTATTTCTTATATTCATTAATGATCTACCTGAGATTGTGAACTCAACTGTAAAACTATTTGCAGATGATACTAAATTATACTCTTCCATTACATGTGATGAAGATTGTGAAAAAATTCAAAAGGACATTGATAATCTTTCTAACTGGTCAAATAAATGGCTGCTCAAGTTTAACGTAAACAAATGTAAATCCATGCATATTGGTCGTAATAATCCACGTCATAAATATCATATGAATGTTGACAATACTGTCATACAAATAAATCAGGTCAGTGAAGAAAAGGATATAGGTGTAACATTCGACGAACAGATGAAATTCAACATTCATATTTCAAATATTGTTAACAAAGCTAACCAAAGATTAGGTTTAATAAGAAGAAGCTTCGAATACATGGATAAAGATATGTTTCTAAGTTTATACAAATCACTAATAAGACCAACACTAGAATACGCTACTGTTATATGGTCACCATGGATGAAAAAAGACATAGTTGCAATTGAGCAAGTACAACGTAGAGCTTCTAAACTAGTAAAAGAGTACTGTCATTTATCTTATGAAGAAAGACTGAAAAAATTAGGAATACCAACTCTCTTATACAGGCGTGAACGTTCAGATATGATACAACTTTTTAAGATAATGAACAGTTTTGATGAAGTTCAACTGAATTCTTTGAAAACTAGCCACTCTAGTATTACCAGGGGTCACGATATGAAATTAGAAAAAAGACACTTGAACTTGAAACCTACCAAGAATTCGTATATTCACCATTGTATTAACAACTGGAACGACTTACCGGATAAATGTGTACACAGTAAATCTGTAAATAGTTTTAAAAGCAATTTAAATGTTGCCTGGAAACATAAACAAAACAAATTTGACTTCTAGTGCACTTAAGTGTTACAAAACTTGGATATAAATTGGTCATTACAAGCTATAGCTTATTCAAGACCTGACGTCAAAGGTAAATTCAAAGGTAAAAACAAATAGTTCAAAATTGTAACAAATGAAAAATATTTAAGTCAATTATCCCCATGAATATTCTTTTTAACCACTTTGACGAAATATATGCATTAAATGAAATATATATCAGTATTCTTGAAAAAGAAACACGTTCCCACAGAGGGCAGTCATTTTGAAATAAGCAGAAGTGTTCCGAATGATACAGCTAGCAAGAAAAAAACTTGCTTCGTTTCGCTAGCTAGCGATTCAATTTGCTCGATCGTAGCAAACCGTTCCGTAGGAAATCGCTACAAAGCGCTAGCTAGCGATCGCCTTGCGGAACGTGCCCACAGTCTAATTGCATAAGATAATCGCTACTTTTATTTTATGCTTCAAGATATCAAAACCTAGAATGTAGATTGCTGATTTAACTCTAGTTAAATGACAGTTTACTGTAAATCTGAATATGCTTATAAGAAAACTTCTATATAATAGCTAGCTGTAACACTTAACAGTTGCATATCTTGTTATCTGGGGCATTTAGAGTCAACTACCTATGCATGGTCACTACCAATGCTCAGTCGCCCCATCAAAATTTCAGTAAATGAATATGGAAACCTCTTGATTTGTGTCTTTTTAGAGCCATCTGTCAAACACTCGCGGAAAACTCAAAATCATGATCATCTAGACGCTTGATTGTTTTTGCAGACAAAGATGCGGATAGCACCTGCTGTTATCGCTAGTAAATTTATGTTTTTAACAGCTCCATCTTATTCACTAATTATTAGTAAAATATTTCAAAAAATATCATTATTTACTTAAATCTATAATATTTAATCAATAATTTACTTGTTTACAACAAAATGTTCACATATTTACTTGTATTTGACTTAAAAACAAGATTACTAGGCACTGGTCTGATTATTCTAAAAATGCCATGTTTTACTTATGGTGCTCCGTGCCGATTTTATCCAACAACTGGGTTCTATAGACGATTGTTTTTTTTTTTGGAAACGAAAGTAAGCAAACATTAAGATGCTTTCATTGTAGGAACTTTACCTTATTTATTAGACATCTGTTTAACCAAATCAAATTTGATATAAAGGTGACCGAGCATAGGTAACGTCACTCTATATGTGATTATGTGTGTTTATTGATTATTTATAATAAATGGTTTTGAGAGATCAGTAAATAATCCAGAAATCACAGTGCTAGATTGTAATCATAATCATATGTATTTTTATTTAATATCCTACATATTTTTTTTATTTAAGCATCAAGCAACAAAACTGCACCTCAGTGGCCCATTGAATGGGTAAAAAAATATTTACAATTTAATTTATGGAGTACCAAGGCTGCTTCCATGTTGCAAAATTAGTGTAATGGCGTCTGTATCTTTTTAGTTATTTAGAACCTTGTAGGCAATGCAATAACCACTTAATATAATGTCAGAATGTCTCGAAATTGATAACAATAAGTACTATTTTATAAATTATAATTTATTTTATGACATTTTTGGTGTTGTTTTTTTTAGTCCACATATTGTAGTAATATGGTGAGACATTGTGAGAATATAAGAAGACAAGTACATGTTGTCAATCTTGATCCTGCTGCTGAACATTTTGATTATCCTGTACTAGTTGGTGAGTATATTTACTGTTGTTTGTAGGCTGTATGTTGTTATCAACAAACTTGGGTCAGTTGTGCAACATTTCAAATTTAGTGTCCCCAAGGGTTAGAGGTTCGAATCCCACCTAGAGAGGTTATACCCTTATCTTAATAATGTCAATTTTCCTCCATTGATAATGTATATGGAGAAGTTTACGGCCTTGTGGAAGGGTAGGTTAGTACTGGTTATAGACAAGGGTCCAGGAGAGCTAGGTTAGGTGCACTGGACACCATTATATGACAATACAATGCTATGGCATTAAAAACAAAATTTATAAATGTTATCAACAGTCTCTATGATTTCAGGCAGCTTTTTCTAATTATTCTACTCTTTTATAAAAGTAAATAAAACCAATGATTAGATATATATAACCTTTATTAATGTACTTAATCCGACACGTATGTTACATGATTAAAATGAACATGTTATGTAAATTCAAATACAGTAAAGTTCATTTCTAAATAATCATATGAATAAACTTCAAAACAGTATTGTCCATTTTAAATATTAATAAATCTTGAAACACAAATTTCAGTCTCTATCACGTTTCAAGAATTAAACGCACACAAGAAAGAACAGAAGTAATATCAACTGAAATATAAACATGAAAAAACACAAAGAGAAGTTCTAATTGAACTAACATCAATATAATCAAACATAAATAAATAAAATGCTTAAATCAAGCACTAAATAACAACAAAATTTTTATTTTTGGGTGGGAGGGAGTGGCAAATTCTTTGACAATACTGTCTTATGCATCTATCGACGTCGACGTGTCGAAATTGACTGTGCCGAATTCCCGCAAAAATTCAACAAATTTGATGCGGATTAATTTTCTTAACGGTACGTGAACAGACCAATCAAAAAACATAACACTGATCAGATGACTTTTCTGATGGACAAATGAAAAAACTTGTTTCATAATTAAAAGGTTTTGTATAGTAAACAAAACCCGATAGATTTTTAAATTTGTACAGCCTTGGGTTGCTGAAAATAGTTAAGATATCATATAATGAGGCTAGTTGATAGTGTGGTTTGTTTTAGTACAAAAATAGGCTAGTGCTTGTTAAAGACTAAATAAACACAATAATGATTTAGTAATTGTTTCAATTGTTTTTGAATTTGAAGGTCAGTTACTGTTAAATTTAATTTCATCACTTTAACATATTTTGTTATTCTATGGTTTAGATGTGAGAGAATTAATTCAAGTAGATGACGCAATGGAAGATGAGTCATTAAAGTTTGGTCCTAATGGTGGACTTGTATTCTGTATGGAGTAAGTTCCATTGTAAAATCTTTGTAAATACTCTGATTTAATTTGCTGGAAAATAATGTTTTCAAAATACATACATGTTGCACATACCCAGTTGATATTTTGATTTGCTTTAAATCTGATTTAGGTTTCTTCATGTTTGATTTCAAATTAAGTGGAGAAAACATTTTTTTTATTTAAGAGCATAGGCTCTGAATATGGGAAATAGACATTTGAGTTTCATGCATGAAATTCCTTTAGACATTTTGGATGATTTTTCCAGCAAGATATTGAGAAATACTATAGTTGTTAATAGAGGGTGTTTTAGTAGATCTTACAACTGATTCTCTGGAATGTTGATAGCTCTTGTACTGTATGAGTATTAAACTTAAACTGAAATGTTATTTGTTAAGATATATTCACTTGTAATTTTGTATTTCAGATATTTAGCTCAGAATTTTGATTGGTTACAGGAACAATTAGATGATATTGAAGATGATTATATACTGTTTGATTGTCCAGGTAAATATTTGAAATAGTTTTATCAACACTAAACTGGTATAGAAATCTTTAGTTTTTCCTTGGACAATGACTGTTGTAATATGACTGAAAAGTTGTTGAAGAGCAGTGTAAATCACCATTAAAAAACCTTACCAAGACTTAGTTCTTCACCAGTAAAAAACATAAAGTATTGACTTATGTTCTACATGTATATGTTGCAGTTTTAGCACAAAACGATCGTTACTCACTCTTTTCTTATGCTGAGTTACGACCATTTTCTACTAAATCCACAATAT
This sequence comes from Mactra quadrangularis, assembly GCA_025267735.1. Lineage (NCBI taxonomy): Eukaryota > Metazoa > Mollusca > Bivalvia > Venerida > Mactridae > Mactra > Mactra quadrangularis. The sequence continues at coordinate 6,119,077 of CM046305.1, forward strand.
AATCATGCTCATCATTCGTCGCCTTAAATTTCCTTGACCTCTAGCCCAATTTATGTTGTATGCTGTTACATCTTTTTCCAACTGTCAGTGGCACATTAACCCTTAATTATGATTTAAATTGATTAAAAGTCCAGAAGAACTGTAGTGAACATTTAAATCAGTGGGAGTTAATGTATGGGCCACCAACAGTTCGTTAAAATTGACAATGGCAAGGAGCAAAATTATCTATTGTTTACACAATATTTAACAACTTAAAAGAATTTTCTCTCGCCCAAATCAATTTTCACTACCCTCCCACTCTGGGTTCAGACATTCTGAAAAGTGTCAGTCCGATGGACCTAACTGGTACAGTCGGTCCAGTAAAGTTTGTTGTAACTGGTCTGAATGTCCAGTAAAATTAAAATGAAAACAACTTTAAGCTATTTTATCGTATTTCTTGGTAAGTTTTGAACTAATTTTGATGTTTGTTTTCAGTTTAAGGTTAAAACATTGACCAAGTAGCTACTAGAAAACAGTAATGATAAGTCTTAATGTATTGACATATTTAGGTCCAGTAAAACCTAGTTCGGTCCAGAGATTCATCCAAGATCACTGGACCAAATGTCCAGTAATGTCAAAACACTTTTTGGAATGTCTGTCTGGGTTTGTGTGTTAAAGTCGATGACTGAGACATTCCTTGATTTTGTCATTGTAGGTCAAATAGAGTTATATACACATATACCAGTGATGAGACAGCTAGTTGATGTGTTACAGAAATGGAACTTTAATATATGTGGCGTATACTTGATAGACTCACAGTTTTTACTAGAAGCATCTAAGTTTGTGTCCGGTACATTGACAGCATTATCTACTATGGTGAATCTAGAAACACCTCATGTTAACGTGATGACAAAGTTAGATTTACTTAGTAAACGTGACAAGAAACAACTAGATAGGTGAGTGTTTAATATTTAGGTGTCTACTTTTAACTAAAGCTACTGTCCCATAAACATAAAAATAGCCGTGAGGGTGCTGTGCGATCAAGCTCCGCAAGGACCCGTACGAAGTCTTACGTACCCGTAAGGACTGTTACGTTTTTACCAGGGTCCGTGAGATGAGCCCAGGATACACGTATCAGTTTCAAATACAAATCGTGAACACAATCCTGGCCGAGTATGGATTAAACATGCATGCATATCTTCCAACTATGGCTCTGTACGGGTGTGTTGTTTTGTACCATGTGCGTACCTTGATACGCAAGGCTCCCCACGGCCTACGACTGCTTGCACATACGGGTCCGTAACAAGCCACGATTTTATAGGACTGAGGCATTAGACTGTTTGGTTGTGGGTCAGTGTCTGCATTGGTATAACATTTCATGTTAGATATTTTAGGTGCAACATTTTATATCTTTGAAATTTACTTGAATCTTCAAAAATGTTAACAGGGTTACCAATTAAGGTCAAATACTTCTTTTACTGGGTTTAACACCATGTCAGGAGAAAAACTGGCTACCACACCTGTAACAGGCCAGTTTTTCTGGGTCCGAGGTGTGTGATGTCTTGGAGCTCCCTTTTCCAGATTTACAGTCAATGTTAGGGGTTTAACGGTTAACCGATATACCGGTTAATATTGCAATACGAGTTCTAAAGGTTTTTAATCGGTACGTTTTTCCATGAACCGGTTTTGTAGTTATGTGTCATACTGCTTGTTTTTACCAGAATCTGATAATTAAATGTTAAAATAAATGTTAAAATGTATTGAATACTTGTAATAATCTTACTTTGCTTTTAAAGGTTAAACATTTAGTCAATTGATAGAAATTGAAAGATATTTTCAAAAGTTTGTTTCAAACCACGCATTTTTCTAACATGTAGATCATTTTACAATAGTAATTCAAACATTTGGAGAAGAGATCATTTGAAAATACCCATATGCGTGCTAAGCTGATCAAATTTGGACGAGGTACATGCGTTAATTAATGCTTTGCATGTCTAAGCAAAAAACCGGTATGTATTGCAATATATTGCAATACGGATTTTACCGTATTGTTACACCCCTAGTCAATGTGTGGTTAGAATTATAATTTTCTAGTGTAAGACCTTTTTTACATTTTGATTACATACTAAATGAACAGTTTTGATGATAATAAAGGCCTTCAAAAAAGGCATATATACTTTCATTCATGAACAATCTCACTATTTTAGATATTTAGAACCAACTATGCAAGGTCTATTATATGAAGAGTTTGAGGATGAAAAATTTACAAAGAAATTCAAGAAGTTAAATGCTGCGATAGCATCTATGGTAAGTATTTTATTTACTACTATTATCTTTATTGTTCTTATATAAGTGACTCATTGTAATGTGTATAAAAATTATAAGTGACAAATTATGCCACTCAATGTTCAAAACTTTTTGGTATTGTGTAATTGTATATATTAATGGTATGGTGGAGGGTTTTTACTTACTTATTATTATTATTATTAATCTTTTTGTACAACGCCATTGAATATGTAATATACAGTAGCAATAGGCGTTTAATCAAATGAAGAAGTTTAAGTTTAGTTTAGGTTTTCAAAAATTGGCTGGCTAGCATTGTTCTAATTAAAAAATACAAAATGAATGTGAGGTATAGTACCAAAAAAATGGTTAATTTTTAGCCCAATTCAATTAGTGACACATGCATTGCTTAGGCTTTGCTCTTTCAAATGACACCAAGGTCTTTTGCATATGCATTAGGCCACAACAAACGGATAATATGTTTGTCGGATTTCCCGAAAATGGAAAAAAAATATTTTTATTTTTTCTTCTCTCGCTCGCTCCAAATTTCTTTGGACAAAATCCATAGAACAAATGATCAATTTGTTGTGGCCTTAGGACGATTTTATACACCACAATCAATGCAGATTTGTCTATGTTGACACAGAAGTCACAAAGCCAATATTCCTCAATAATGATTTTGATGTATACATTACAATCCACTGGCTGAATTTGAAGACTAATATTATATGTTATTAAATACATGATTTGATATAGGCCCTTTTATTTTTCCAAGGGCAGTCAAATTGGCCCGAGGTTGAAGGTCAAGGGCCAATATGACTATCCCAAGGAAAAATAACAGAGCCTGTATCAAATCACTTATTTAATGACAATTTCATTAAGAAACTACTTACAGACCAGTGGTGCTTTTCACAAAAATTCTTACGAAAAAAATCTTCGTAAGTCAGTTTCATATAATTAGCTCTTCCAAGTCAGTGGGTTAATAAACATAATCATGATGTGATATTCAAAGGGTATACACAATTCTGAATAATTTGTATTATATTTAGAATTGATTAGCCAAAAAATGAGTTAATTATTGATGTTTTTTGCTTTTGACTTACGAAGATTTTTTTCGTAAGAATTTTTTTGAAAAGCACCACAGTTTTTTATATTGGCTGTTTTATCCACCAGAAATTTGTTATTGGATTAGAGCCAATAAGTGTTATTGGCCCTATAACAAATTTCGGCCCTGTTTTCAGTTTCATTAAACAGGTTTTGCAGTGAATTTGGTGCTTTACAGGGCAAAAAACACATAGTTATTTAATACATTGTTTTATTTCCAGATTGATGATTATAGCCTTGTAAAGTTTTTACCATTAGATACCTCAGATGAAGACAGTATAAATGATGTATTATTACAAATTGATATGTGTTTACAATATGGTGAAGATCAAGAACCTAGGGAAATGAGGGTATGTATATGATAGGGATACAGATTCCAATCTATAGTATAATATGGGCCATTTTGACCCCTAACTGACATTTTCAGGGGCCTAAAAGTAGAAATACAGTTAGGAATCCAACCATGCTGTGCAAAATTCATATGTTTTAAAAATATCATTTATTGATTTTGAATCCTCTTCAACCTGCATTTTCAGTCTCAAAGCCAATACTTAGACTATAAATTACCTACAGATCTCAACGTTTTGCCTAAATTTCTCAGTATCTAAATGTAACACTCATCACCTAGACTCATAAGTTGTGTGCTGATGAATCTCAGTACTCAATTAAGATGGGTAGTAAATTAGTAAATTGGCCTGTTATGAAGTGAAAGTTCTCGACAAAACTACTCATACAGAAGTACATATTATAGCCATCCTGTGCACCCTTGCCATATATGACTTCTATTTAATTTACTTTTCCTTTTAACAGGAAGTAGGAGATGATCCTGATGTTGACAGTGGTTTTGATGGATGATGATTGGTTTCCATGGGAAACCATTAAATATGTACTTATGAGTGATATTGGTTACCATAGAAACTATCAAGATATGATTGGAAACCATGAAGTTACAGTTGGTTACCATGGGAATGTACTTATGAGTGATAATGGTTCCAAGGAAACCAGAAAGATATATTTGGTTTCCATGGGAAACCTATGTACATTTACTTAAGAGTAAACATATTTATTCATATATTGTACTGGTTTCTAGAGAAGAATAAATGTGGTTACTGATGGATGGTGCTGGTTACTATAGATCCCTGATGGACATTTTCTTATGAGAGGATTGGTTACCATGAAATCCATTTTACACATTTACTCTTTGAGTGAACCTTATTTAATGGAAACCATGAAAGTAGAACTGGTTACCATGGGAAGAATGAAAAAAACGATGTGTTGCACTGCCCAGCTCTGTTCTTGTTAATTTTTGTTGAGTGGTTTTATTTAAATTTTGTATAAACTCACATTTTAATAAATAATGTGAGAAAACAGATATTATTTATTTTTTCTTGCTAGAAAGGCCAAGTAAGGTCAAAGTATGTACAATACATAAAATAATAATAACAAGACATTATGTTTTATAAAAATAACAAGTTAATAATTTTTTAAACAAATATCCAGTCATAACATATGTTAGCCTAAAACTGTTTTTAAAACTAGGGCCTTTATCATCTACAACTACAACAACCTTTATTGCTCTAAACATACAACATGTTTATGGCAAACAGAATGAAATGTACAAACACATTCAGTGAACATGGTTTCACCATAGACACACACAAAATTGAAATTTAAAGGCCGATGCATATGCATAGCTTGCGCTTTTTACTGTGGTACCCTTCTTACACCAAGTTTTAAGTATGTGATATCAAAATGAGGGAACCAGGGGACGAAACGCTAGCTAGCAATTTGATAAGGAAACTGGTCTTAAATGAATCCAATGGTGATTATCTAGATATTACCCTTTGTAAAAACATACAATTATGATAATATAAGATGAAGAAACATGCCCTTCAGACTAGTATAGGGTTAAATATCATGTACATGTATAAATATTGTAAACAGATGTTATCCAAGTTCATTACACTGATTTTATTTGTAAGTCTTTCTATATTGTTCTGTTATAATATCCTGAGATATTTGATAATATGCTGCCCTGACAAACAATTCATCAATAATTCTATCACAGTTCCCACCATTTCTAGTTTAATTTACGTAACAATAAAAATGTATTACTTCAAATTTATCACTTTTTCACCATTTTACGAAAAGTCATATTAATTCTAACATTTAGAAGTTTCTTTCTCTGTGGTAATGAATGGTACCAGAATGTATTTGTTGGGTGATTCATCATTAATAAACTACCATGTTGAAGTTCTATTTTCACTGGGTCTATATTACGTTTAGCATTTTTACCTCTTGATTCAGCATGTTTGAATATAAAGTCTCGGGCTTGTCCTAGTGACAAAGATGCTATAGGATGACCTTGTACAAGGTCTTTCTCATCATCCCTGTGTTCACCCATGTGATCTTTACCATCTTTATATCTGGAATAGAAATGACAACTATGTCTTTGATCAACATCTTGGAAGAGGATTTTTGCCTTATAATTTGTAACAGTGGCCATTGTAATGGTAAGTAATGTCATGTCCTCATGCTACCTACCTAGCCAATAGGATATCTGATGCATGCATGTTGTAGTATAGTATGAATGTTCTGAGAATTGTTAGTTACATAACTGTCAGTGTTATAGACTAAAGGTTATACTATTAAACATCCCTTTTGAATCTGTTACTATCTACAGTCCCTATTCAGGGTCAGATAAGTTCCAAGAACATTACAGCCATCTACAGGTCCCTTCCTATTTTGAACTGTCTATAAAATCACACATTTTCCTGAAACAGGAAATTTTCCTTAGTTCATGTAGGATTTCAAGTTTATTCTAATGTAATTATGATCAAATAATATCTTTATAAAAATAATTGCAGTCATTACATTAACCCCAAGCATACAGTCTAGGACTAGTGAAAATTAAATTGGACTAGTAAAAACTACTGGTACTTATTTGATTTATTGGTGCTAGTTGATAATTTTGCCTCTTATTGTACGACATAATAAAGTGGGCTAGGGCTCCAGAAAATAAAAGGCAATGCCAGTAAATGTGACGGAAGTACAGTCCTTACCTATTAATTAAAACAAAATTAAACTCGTGCCCAGTGATATCAGATATGGTATCTCTGATTTTTTCAAGAAATGGTGTCCATGGTCTGGCAGGTACTGTATTGTTGGAGAAGGTGTATGATAAGCCTGCATCACCATGGGCAACCTATAAATAGAAGATATTCATTAAATTTTGAATGTATAGTGTAGTGATATCTTTGTTTATTTTTTTCTTGTACCTTTTCCAAATCCCTTTATGTAATATCTGTTGGTGTAGGAGGCTATATCATGTCCTCATTTGTAACAGTCTTGCTATTGGGTTAACCATGCAGTTGAGTGTCTCTGTCTCCCCTACGGCCCCTGACAACCAGGTTCGATTCACAAAAGTTGACTCCCGGATTTGGGTACAAGACCCAAATAAACTTCTACAGTTTCTGGTGGCAGATTCCCAATCAATCTCCGTAAACAAATATCCTATATAGTGTTATTGTACAGGATCTCTGAGATCTCAATGGAGGGTCACATCGAGACAACCTTTATGTCCACCAAACAATGCATAGCTTTCATCTAAACGAAACACTATTAATAACATTTTGATTTAGTAATTTCTATTTTTAGACCAAAGTTTGTGAGCTAATTTAACAGCGTTTTTTTTCACAATCTGCGATTTGACGGCTCATTGCAAATTGTGTGATGTAGAGAATGTAAACAAGTTACTAATCATAACAATTTCATCATGAATATTATGATGAGAAAAGGTCACCTGGACGTGACCCTCGTTTGAAAATGGCTTGATCTAAATTAGCGAGTAGGCAAGAGGAAAATTTTAGATCGGGTTTTAATCGATTCCCATTCAGGGCGCATGGTTATTCTACTTATTTATCTTAGAGCAGATTATTTGTTTTAAAAATACAAGTACATGCACTCGAGTACCTGTTTCCTAGGGATGTCATGCCATTTACCAAATATGTTTACTTTAGCCAACTGTCCTTCATTGTAAGTCAATAATTTCTCACATTCTTTAAAAATCTCATCAGCACAAGATTTACCAAACAAAACGCAATAGTCACAGTTCAAATTTTCTCCATTTAAATGCCTCCAAGCTGGTGACTTCACAACATATAAAGATCTTGCACTATCTTGTGCAACTGAGTCTTCATCCTTGATTTTGTCATCCTTTGCGTCTTTGACAGTTTCAGAACGTTTTCGTTTTGGATTATGGACAGTGTCCTCGTCATACTGAAGTCTTTTCCTGATAACAAATTTGTCCATTTCGCACAAATAATGATTAAAATTTATCCAAATTAGAATCGTAAACAAATAAATTGCAAATGGCGTGATTTATAAAAGGGAAGTAACTCGGGTCGGAATAAGTGTTACGACCGTAAATCATGGCATTGCTCAAAAGCGGGCTATGTGTGGCATTAAACGATGACGTTTTAATCAAATTAAGATCTAAAGGTATTCGAACTAACATAGACTTCTTATGTAAAGATCCTGAACAGATAGTTGATATAACTGGCATTGCATACAAGGTAAGTCATACTTTGTTGTGATAAAAATTACATATTTCGGATATTGCAAAATCGGATATACTTAGACAGTGCACTGTCATATATTTACCATTGATATATAAAAGTCTGTTAGTTTGTAACAGGCCTGATATTAAAAATATGCATTCTCGGTTGGTCTTAAAACTCCCTATGGTTTACAATAATGCGTAGCCTTGACTGTTGACAAGCAGTATGAGTTACCTCCCTTTCAATTTTATGACCAAGGAATATATGACCCTAAATATGGACTGTGACTTTGAGGTCACTGGGTCAAATGTCAAGGTCACTTTGATTTTTCTGATTTATTGTCAGCATGAGAATTAAACAACCCGACCTCACATTTGCCTTTGGTCATCAAACTTGGTGTGAAGTTTGCCTTGACAAAAAGTGAACACCAGGTGACCTATTTTATTGTTGTTTTGGTTCACTTAATCAAAGGTCAAGGTCTCTTTTAGCATTAAGACTGAAAACTTGACTTTCTGATGACTGAATAACTGTTCAAACTTATCATTGGTCTTCAAAGCTGACACATGGTTTGCTATGACCATTAGAAAGTCACTCTTAAAAAATTTGGGTCATAGCCAAGGTCAAGGTCACTAATTCTGGAGTCAGTGGGTCAAAAGTCAAAGTCACTAATACCAGTTAAACTGCAATAGAATGTCTGGTGAAGGACAGCAGTATACATGTGTGTATACATTGTTCATTTAACTTCAGGATGTGGTGTCCATTAGAAATGTACTTCTAGCCAAATTTGGTTGTATGGTAGTGAATGGTAGAGACTTTTATCGCAGCATCATGGAATCCTCTACCATACTGTCTACTGGAATTAATAGGTAAATCTGAATCAATAATTATGATAATATGTAATATGTGTTTGTTTTTAATTAATACCATGTTAAACACAATATTTCAATGTCTCCGCATGTATTAAGTTTGCGGAGTGTGGTCATGTAATAATTTCTAAGCCCATTCACCCTTCTACCACTGATTCTAAATCATGTTGGGCAGTTGTGAGTCACTGCTGATGGAATGTGCCTAGTTACTAGTTATCAGTTAAGTCTGTAGATTTAGCCTTTCCAAGAATGGTGAGTAGGTTGACTAAGCCATGTGATATGACCTCTACAATGCACAGGACTGGTGCCTGTGATTTTTTTCTTTCTTATTGTATATATACATAAGAAGGAAAAAATTGGTCAGGCACCTGTGATACAATGTGTTGAGCCATACTAGTGTCTATTGATTTTACTAATTAGTACCTTGCCGATAATTTAAAACCCCTCTTGTCTGTACAGTGGTTTTTTTTTGGACAATTGTACAGCTGTTTATGGGCTATATTCCTAATCTAAAATCTTCTTTTTTTTCCAAATTTCAATTTAACTTAGTTAATGATTTTTTTAAAATATGTTTCAGCTTAAAAATATATGTCCTAGCAATGTTAATAAACTAACAAACATAAAAAGAATGAAACTAAAAACCTTGTTTAAGCAGCTAAGGCCACAACAAGTTGATCATCTGTTCTACGGATTTTTCTGGAAAAAAATGGGGCGAGTGAGCGAAGAAAAAAATTAAAAAGAGTCTTTATTCACTTGCTTTATATTGGGGTTTGACCAAATTTTTATGAGCGAGCGAGGAAATAAAAATATTTTTTTTGTAAAAACCGTCAAAATTAAGGTGCGAGCGAATCCATAGAACATATGCTCAATTTGTTGTGGCCTTATCTGCTATAACTGTTATCAAATTTGCTTGACATTTTATCCCAATTTAAACCAAAATGCCAATAAAATTCCTAATTCTAGGGGTATGGGTCATATTTCCAAATTTTTGGAAAGATACACTGCTGTAAGACTATTGGTTACTCCCATCAAAAGGTCTTACATGTAAGACTACATTTTATTAGTGGAATGTTATACAATGTTTTACCTCTTAACATACGTCTTTCAGAAAATATAAATCAATTCAAGAGGGCCTATATACAGTGGAAGTACTCTGGTTCCATGTAACTTGTATTCTTTAGTAAATTTGTAAATTGTAACTTTATATTATGTCATGACAGTTGTACTTTTGATCTATGTGTTTTTGTTTATATGTATATAATTGTACTTTTGAAACTATGTTTGCTTAAATCTATTTGATTGTTTAAATGTTATACTTGTATATTGAGGCCCACATAGAAGATTGGACTTGTTCCAAATGTGCAGCCTGTTTAAATAAAGTCGTTATTATTATTATTATTGTTTTTTCACATTGTTAAAGTGGAATGCAGTAATGTTGTATTTGATTATTTTAGTTTGGATGAAATGTTAGATGGAGGTTTATACAGTAGAGAGGTTACAGAAATTGCTGGTGACATTGCAAGTGGTAAAACACAAGTAAGTTGTTATGCGAAATCATCACACATTAGGGGATTTACTGGACTCGGGATCCTGTGTCCATGTACAAATAAATCACTACTCAGTATTTGTATGCTCTTAGATATTTTTTTTGGCTTTTGGTGGACACACAAAATTTGTCCAGGCTAACTCCTCTATGGCATCTAAGATTGACATTGTTTATGGATGGTCGTGATCCATGTTGTGGGCAGGCATTTTGGTTTCCAAAAGTTTTTCATTAACCATATATTTCTGCCATTTATGGTCAGATCTTTATGAAACTTCATACAATGATAACGTACCATGTGATGAACAGAATTAGAAAGTAACCACAACTCTACTTGGCTTAATTATGGATTATTTCCCTTTGTAATTTTTGAGTTAAAGTTTTCAATATGTTGGATATCTAAAAATCTTACTTTCATGCTTTACGGTGAAACGTCACGTTATTCGATGAAAATAAATGATGAAAATAAAAATTTTATATTTTCATCGCAGTGAAAATATAACCTTATATTTTCATCGTTCATGACTTCATATTAGATGATAAATGACGTCATCTTGGAGTAGAAATGATGTCACGTTATAATTTGTGAAAAATACATCAAATAAAACGCAAAAGTAAGCATGAAAATATAGAGGATATTCGCCAATTTTGGTGTAAGATCGATTTATATTTCACCGAGTGAGCTTAGAAAACATATTTTCACGAGTGGCATATCCACGAGTGAAAATGTCATTTTCTGAGCTCACAAGGTGAAATATAAATCGATCTTACACCGAAATCGGCGAATTTTCTGTTTCTTTCATGCTGTTCACCTGAAAAATGATGCAAGACTATCTAGATTCTACCTGTGCCAGTTCATGGACAGACCGTATGACTCATTATCAATGTGATAGAGCGAAAATAAGTTGTTCCAGTGTGCACAATTTATTGTAATGTAATCGTTCATTTCTAAAGACACTACCCATCCAAATTAATTAATCCATGATCGTTACGGTAAAGAAGTATGTGGTAAAACAATTTTAAACTCGAAAATCGTGTAACAGTTTCCTAACGCGGAAGGAGACAAATGTGTATTGCAAATGAACAGTCAATGTCAAGGTAAATGTGTTTACATTGGAGTTGGACTACGCGAATTTTAAATCAATACAGTTTTTATTGTGATGTCATATTACGCGGTTAATTCGAATTTAAACGATATTATCAAGGGACTGGAAAGTATATGTTTCACAATTATGATATGGATATAAGGATAATGTAAGGAAACACATAGATCTACGCGCTGAAGGGATGTGTCATTGATTTGTCAAAATGGCGAAGACTCAAGAAAGCCGATGATTTTTAAGCCAGTTCATTATATCTAATTTATGCACAGATTGGCTTGGATTAATACTAGCCAACCTTTGTATTAACCATATAATGACTGGATATTCGTCAAATGAACCAACGAATGGAATCCAGTGGCAATGCACATGATGCAGCTTTGATACAGTCAGCGTTCAGACATGTTTGAGTTTTCCCTCGCTGGATTTGAATAGTGACGTAAGCTATTCTAAGATTTGTAATGAATTTTCTCATGAAAACCTGTATAAGACTATTGTATGTATTATTTTTTTACTATTCATTAAAAGCACGAAACTCTCGCATTTGACCCCAATTATGTAGAAAAAAATCTCCATTGTGCAGTCGCGTGATTGCCGTGTATAATCTGGACTGAAGCTGTGTCGACTAAATTTGTAGACTTTCGTTTTAAAAATTAGTTAGCAACAGGTTATGTTGGATTTGTTTATATCATCTCCTGTTTTAGCTTCAACTTATGCATTTTGTCACCATTGAACTCGCTAATATGTTTGAAATAGCTCTAGCTTGTCCGTCTCCCTTGAAAAAAAGTAGTCCGTAATTTTTTATATTTTCACCGTAGAGAAAATATAAACCGATATTTTCATCGTTTATTTTCATCGGATAACACAGCATTTCACCGGAAAGCATGAAAGAAAACAGAATATTCGTCAACTTTGGTGTAAGATGATTTTTATTTCAACTCGTGAACTCAGAAAGTGACATTTTCACTCGTGGCTATGCCACTCGTGAAAATATGTTTTCTGAGCTCACTCGGTGAAATAAAAATCGATCTTACACCAAAGTTGACGAATATCCTCTATGTCTTTAATGTGGTTTCCACATGATATTTATTTTATATATTGTAGATATGTCTATGTTCATGTGGTAGAACACTTACTAGAGGTATACAAACTGTTATATATATAGATACTGGTGCTGGATTCTCTACTAGAAGAATATTACAACTAATACCAAACTGTTCTGTATGTATACCAAGTAGTATAGATATTATTTCAATTTTAGCTAAAAAAAGAAAAAATTGGGGGTTATATAGGAGTCCTCTCAGTTGGTCAGTCTGTAGCTTTTACTTTGTCTGCTCAATTTCTAAGCACCTACTGGATGGATTTGATTCAAACTTCACACATATACCAGATATCAGGCAGATATTTGCAAATTGTATTTTTGTAATGGTCCATTAATTCTTTGCTGAGTGATGGCCCTTAGATGAAAAACCTTGTCTGCTCATTTTCTCAGCACCCAATTTCTTGACAAAGACCTGTTGGGGGTATATTATCACATTCAGTGATAGGTTTAGTTTAATTTATAATAATGTTAACAGTATAAAAGGAAATTGATGCAGAAATTTTATACCACTATTGTTCACTTTCGTCTGTGACTGACAACTGCCCTACATGATTAAGAATCATTGGTAGAAGTGAGAATGGCTGTAGAAATAATTTCATGACCATGCCCCACAAAAGTATGCTCCCCCAGGAATCAAACCCACAACCTCTCGATCAGTAGACTTGCCTGCCACCAACTGAGCTAGCCAGGTGGCTTTGTATGCGTTCAATATTTAAAAAATATAGAGATGATGTTAAATATTGAGTGAAAACGTACATGCCTATGTTAGAATAAAATATATGTTAGAATAAAATATGATGTATGTTTTTCAGGAGGAGATTCTCTCCAGAGTTCTAGTATTTGATGTTACAACAATGTATGAACTATTTTCTGTGTTAGATAACATATTACTTCAATGTAAAGATGGAAAACATGACTTGTATAATCGTTTAAACTTGATTATTGTTGATAACGTTGCTGCTGTGGTATACCCTTGTCTTAACAGTGGAAATATATCTGAAAGTAAGTTTCTAACATCATATATAGCTGCAAAGTTCAACTATTTGGACCATCAAATTTGTGGTCTTCGGTCACCACATAACTTAACAGTTTATTACTGGACAGTAAGTCCTGTGAAGATCAAAATTTTACAGGACCACACCAAGTCAGGACTGAAGACATTTTAGTGATTTTACATATTTTGATGAATTGTAAACTGTGTGAATGAGATCAAATTCATAGCCGGTCAGTCTTTCCTGTAAACCTGCTGAATTAGACCTTCAAAATTTAACAGAATTTGTCCTTTGGTCGGCCATGTTTGGCGATGACTGGTGGTCTTTATTGTTGAATGGTCTTAATAACGACATTAATTGAAGAAACAATTATACATGCCATGGAAAAAGCTAAAGTACACAGATTTTGAACAAAATATTACAGTTTTTTTGCTCATAAAAATTCTTATTTATTTTATTTGGTTTTTAATGATTTGGGACAGTGGTGGCTGTAAAAAGCTGGTGGACCTTTAGGCTACTCACATGCTAAGTCATTGTCAAGATGGCACTATTGGTGGAATTGGTGACCGGTTCATTAGCTTAAGGCTACTAGCACTAGCTTAAGTAGGAGCAGTGGTCCAGTGGTAGGACACACGCTTAGGGATCGAGAGGTCCTGAGTTCGAAACCCACCAGGGGCACTGCTAATTTCCCTGAGCAAGAAATTTACCTGCGATTGCTTCACTCCACCCAGGTGTAAATGGGTACCTGCGAGGGTGGTATAATTCCGCTGCGCCAATTTGTCGGCTGCCCTAATAAGCGGAGTAAAAAGACTCTCCAGGGAGATTGATAGATAGATACTAGTAGCCCAGTGACCAGGGGTAATTGCTGTAAAGTCGGTGAACATATGTAAGCATGAAACTTAGACTATAGTATAAAATGTAATTACATTTTTTTTTTACATTTAGCTTATTTGAATATTGTTCATTACATGCACATTGAAAATCAATCCACAACTTGACCAAATACATTGTTGTGCATGTACATTTTGTGCATGTTTAATTGGACCAGGACAAAGTTTATTAGGCATGTCCAATAATTATGTGTAATGAAGAACATATTACTATGGTTTCATTTTTGAGCATTTTTGTCTTATTGTGTGATACATACATGTAATTATCAACAATTACTGTTTATAACAGATGTGTTATCGGTTTATTTTAGGTCAAGGTTTAATATCTTTGTTAAGTCAAAAGTTAAAGTATGTAGCTACTGAGTTATCTGTGGCTGTGCTGGTAAATATTTTCATTTATTATAAATGTACAGTACCCTTAAAAAGTTTGGAGATGAGGGAACTTCATTAAAATTCTTTAATTTCAATGATTGTTTTGTAGAACCATTATATTATACTAGATAATAATATGAAAACACCGCTATACAATTTTGGTATATAATAATGATAATAAAACGAAAACAAATGTTAATAAATAATTGCATATTAAAGATTCAGCTTCTGACACTCTAATCTACATAAGGGATGCAATGCTGACAGTTTATTTTGAAAAAAGTAATGTAATTGGGGTTTTATTATGATTTATGTTTGTAAGAGAATTTCATTTTTGATAAGCTTATACTATGATTTTAGTATCTTTTTTATGATTCCCACGCAATATGACTTATGCAATACAGTTTCACGATGTACGGGCCTAGGGTGCAACCCAGCTATATATAATTGCAACGTAAGTTTTCATCTTGACTTATTTCTATTTTAATTTTAGATAACCAATAACCTAGTAAAAGGAGAACATGGTAAGAAAGTAGCATCTTTAGGTAGAGTTTGGTTAAATGTTCCACATGTTAGATTGATCATAGAAGATAGTGAACAGTATTATGATACTACTAGAACGATTATAGTCTCTAAAAATAATCGAGGGGTATGTCACCATTGGCCAGTATCCTATGCATATTGCTAGCTAGCACTTCTTGGCAGCTTCGCTCCCAGGTACCCTGGAATTGATATTATGTACTTGTTCCTTATTGTGTAAGAAAGGTACCAGGGGACAAAAGCACTAGGTAGCGGTTTCCCTAGGACACTGGCCACAAAATATTATGTTCATTAGCTGTCTGTTTTTACATTTATTTATGAAAAGTATTTAACATCTCCGCATATTGGACAGATTCGGGGGGGGGGGGGGGGGTCCATCAATAATTTACGCTATACGAGAGGCAAAGCACATAATGGTTATACAAAATAGTTCTCGATGTTAACACATGAGGCTTTATAGATACATTTTTTATGCAACTCTGTTATAACTGAGCTGATTTGACATAAAAAAGATAGGGATGAAAAATTGGCCAGAAACAATGGGATCTTATAGCAGAGCAATCTCCATAAACAAAAATCCTGTAGCTTTATCATACAGGATCTCTACTGTCTCCGTGAAGGGTCAAGTCGAGATGAACTTTGTTTTGACCAATCAATACGTAGCTTTCATCTAGACGAAAACACTATTAATCACATTTTGATTTCGTAATTTCTATTTTTAGACCAAGTTTTGCATGCTAATTTAACAGCGGTATTATTCACAGTCTGCGATTGGGCGGCTCATTTCAAATTGCGTGACATAGACAATGTAAACAAGTTACGTATCATAACAATTTCGTCATGAATATGATGATGAGAAAAGGTCGCCTGAACGTGACCCTCGTTTGAAAAAGGCCAGATCTAAATTATCGAGTATGCGAGCGGAAAATTTTAGATCGGGTTTTAATCAGATTGATAGCAGAGTGTATGTTATAACTAAGTTTGGGTGTACTGACAATGTTACATTCATTTCAATCAAGATAGACTTTGTTGTTTTATATGATTTTTTTCATTGGTTTTCATGATTGTCATAAATAAAACACTAGTTTATTAATAAACTTTCTTCTTTTTTTTCAGAAAATAGGTGGACGTTGTGTGATCAATTTTACTGAAAATGGACCAATACAATGATAAACAATGATACTGTCATCTTCTTATACCTGATGTGTTCATTCATGGAGATATTTTGTGCAATGTTAACTTTTAATTTAAATTTTGTTTTATCATTTTATATGACTTCCAGACAATTGACCTTACGCCAGAATACCTATGCTCCGCCCACCGATACACGTGGTACATTGTCCGACATTATCAGGGATTAATCTATGTCCCTATCCATTATCTATGTTTTGAAAGTAACAGGTTCAAATGCATGCTATTTACTTACTTGTCATCCGATTTCCATAAACTTAATAGTTTTGAAAAGGGCATTGTCTCATCTATCAAATGATACACAATTTATGAATATCCATTCATAAATATTCAAATTAAATGTGGGTCCATTTGCTCCAACAAAAAAATATACGCACAAAGAATGAGCAAGTTGAAAGAATACACTTAAATTTGAACGCTGGTAATAGTCGTTTGGATGTACGGATTTTAAACAGTAAAACATGCAAAAAATATTACATTACGTTAGCTATCAAATGATGTAGAGTTAATTAAAATATGTCGAGAAATAAAAAAAAGTTAAGGGGTGGGTATTAGGGGCTATCTAGACGGAGTTGTGTTCAAATACATGCATGTCATTTACGAGATATCATATTTCCTAAAGATTAATTTGTCTGAAAATGGCATTGTAATTTGTCACAACTTTCAAATGATTCCCTTTTTTATAACATCCATTGATATATATTAAAAATAAAGGTAGGTTCATTTGCTCCAACAAAAAACATTATATGCGCAAAAATTATCAAAGAACGCATCTCACATTGAACGTTTGTAGAAATCCTATATAAATCAGAAAACTGTTGGATACACACGAAAACAACTTACTTTATATACATGTAGTCCTTAAAATGGTGTGTAGGTGATAAAATATGCTGAGATATAAAAAGTTAAGGGGTGGGTCCATAGATCTTGGTGGTACATTTTGGGGGTAAACATGCATGAAAAATGTAATTTTCAACCTGATTTATAACATACTTGTATTTATTGTCGTCAGATTATTATGTAGTTTATACTTTTATCACAGTATTTATAGACCCCATGTGTACATATTTTGACCATTCTAATTTGTTTTATTGAGTTTATTTTGTAACTTTCACTGAGAACCCTATACAACTGTACATAGGGTCCATGCTAACACATAAGAAATTTGATGTCCGTCAATACCAGATGTCGGACAAAATGGCGGACGATAAGCCGCTTATCTTAGATAAGCATCAGGGTATCAAATGCCGGACGCTGATTGGCTAATAGGAGCTGTCAATCAAATTCTGGCGTAAGGTCAATTCAACAAGACTAGCTATGAGTATATATGTAGGGAATTTCTATGAAATGATCTGTTATGTAGAATCAGAGACATAGATAACAGTGTATCTAATTCCCTGGTAGAATCACATTGAAAGCTAGCTAGCAATAGGTCGCAAGTTTTTTCTTGCTAGCTGAAAACATACTGAATACCTCTGCGTTTTAAAATGGCTGCTCCCCTTGGTGAAAGTCTTTCTTTTTCAAAATTTCTGACTTATTTCTGAATTTTATTGCATATATATTGTCAGAGCATTTAATTTATTAAACATGGTGATGACAGATATGTGTATTTTTCATTTGTAACAATTTTGATTTTTTCATATGTGGACATCTTACAAACTCCTCACGGTGGTTATTTCCCTTTAATTTATCAACAACCACTGCCACCACGAGTAAATTCGTCCCTCAGAGAAGCGAATATATGTTTTTTTTATCATTCCTTTTACATTTTAAAATTTTCTATAAATTGAGTCTTCTTGTAGTAAATCATGATGTTCATAGTACATAAAGATAAAAAATTATAGTTTTTATGAATAATTGTAAAAATAATGAAATTACTGCAGTGTTTTCATGGTGGTCGCCATTTTTGTCACATGGTATTACTAGTGTCATGTGATTTACATGTTGGCAGTGATTAAGTAGCAAACCATGAGGTAAGCACTGTGAGGAGTTTGGAAATCTTGGGTAGCTCAAAATAGAACCATTCCATTGAACTTAAATGTCACAAAAATGTGCTTTCATTACTCCAGACTCTGTATTGTGTTCAAACATATATGAATTTCAGTTATTCTGTTATTATTTTACTTTGTTTAATTATACATATTGTTATATAATAAAAAGAGATATTTCATTAACTTTTATTGATTATGTTTTATTTTACTTATTGTATGTCCCTGGAATAAATCCTGGGTGATGTGTAATGCATAGGCGGATCCAGCGGGGGTGTCAGGGGGTCCAGACCCCCCTTGAATTTGGAAAATGTACCTGATCATTAGTGTATTTCTTGACTGTAAGTCATATTTAAGTAGCATGAAGCAATTTTTCTCGGTTATGAACATAGATTTAATGGTAATGTAGTTATTATTATTAATATGTTGCATTTTTTCTGCAAAATGTGTATAATGTGGTTGTGGTTCGAAAGTTCGGACACCCTAGAAAAACTCGGACCCACCCTTGAAAAAAATCCTGGATCCGCCCCTGTAATGGTTGTCTGTAAATCTTTGACCATAGCACTAAACAAAAAAACCTAAATATACCTGTTTAGGAATTGGCATCAATTTTAATTGTGATTACAAATTATCAAACTATCCCTTTTTTGCAAAAAAGCCACATAGAGGGTCAACAATTAAACATAACATATATAAAAGATCTTGGTTTTACAAACTTGGAATTAGTGTTCTTCACTTAACGAAAGTTGGCTTTTTTCCCACCCCTCTGACAACAAGATGTTCAGAGAGGTTGCTGAAGGGAGAACATCTCCTTCTGCCACTAGGGTTTGAGGAGGGTAGAACACTTCTCATTGCCAGAAAATGCAGGATATTGAGTGCAGGGAAATGGAGAGAAGATAATCATGTTTTCAGTCTGTGGAAACTAATAGCACTTAAGACCTAATTTTGAGAAGTTATAACTGAATGAAATGTGAAATTAAGATTAATGAGCTAAACTTGCATTTTTTTCTCTATTTTATCGTTGCAATGGTAACTTGGCTCAGTCTTCAAGGACCATTTCTTAAATCCATCAAAAGGAACTATTTGACCTAGTTGCATAACTGTTGGTCAATCAGTTATGTAAAAAAGTATCTTGAAATGGCCCTATCACATAAAGTTGAAAAATAGCCAATTTACGCACATGTCCTGACCATTAGGTTGTAATGTACCTCATCTGTCAAAATTGGTCTTGCTTTGGTATCCCCATTTTTCATGGAGTTATGAAGATACATCTTAAAAGTTAAGCTATTGAACTACTTGTATCATATTCGGTATAAACACTCGCTGAATGGTTTTGTACAAACTATATCAGTATGGGCTAAATGAGTGTTTGTTCAAGGGTTTTAAGCAGAGTTAAACAGTAA
Source organism: Mactra quadrangularis (assembly GCA_025267735.1). Classification (NCBI taxonomy): domain Eukaryota; kingdom Metazoa; phylum Mollusca; class Bivalvia; order Venerida; family Mactridae; genus Mactra; species Mactra quadrangularis. The sequence goes on from CM046305.1 coordinate 6,138,989, forward strand.
TCAAAATTATATAGCCCTACAACTTGATAGCTCTAGGTGAAGCATCAATTGCAAGCGCCAGCGATTTTGCTGACATTTATAAATTATACACATAGGCAGATATAGTGGTGGGTCAGGGGGACCCCCCTGAAATTTCCAAAATGTACCCGTCCATGAGTGTATTTTTAATGTAAGCAATTTTTAAGTATCAAGAAGGAATTATCTCGTGTTCTCTTCGTTCGCCTTTTAATTGTGATTAACATAGATCTTGTGGTTTTGTAGTTTTTATTATCAGTATGTTGCTTTATTCTGCAAACAGTGTATAATGTGGTTTTGGTTCGAATGTTTGGACCCCCATGAAAATGTTTGGACCCCCCTAGAAAAAATCCTGGATCCGCCCCTGCTTTGGTATAAGCTACTGAATTAATATAGCTTTTGAGTAAAGAACGAGAACTAAGGTAGAGAGAGAACAGACGGTTGTGTATCTTAATTTATAAAACACGTTTGTCATATAAATTTTGACATTCTTGTGACAATCTCACTATATACATGTATCATGTTTAACGTTACGAAAACACAAGTATTTACAACACAAGGACACTCATAGGTCGTATTACAGATTATGTGATAGTGTAAAGTGTTGTCTAAAAATGGATAACAGACGAACAATTATTGTTGCTATGGATGGAAGCGTTCATTCGGAGCATGCTTTTAAGTGTATGTATTGATTTTGATTTCTTTGTATATATCACATATACCCTTGAGGTAATTTGGCAACATTGTGGCTTTAAAGATGGCGAATCAAAATCACTAGATTATTGTTTAAGAAATGCCATAGGCCTACAGTTGTCTCTATTGTGTTGTATAACGAAACATAGGCACGAGTTTTGCGTGCTCATATGTTCAATATTAAAGTATAGATGTCGTCATGTTAAATATAGAGAGAAAACGCACGTGCCTATGTTAGAATTATTGGTAAAAAGTACAAGCCCGTAGCCCTCTAGCTGGGACTCTACCGTGGTTCGAAGCGGGTGATGAGGTTTACTTATGACGTCATTCACTTTTGGCTGATTCACAATAGTAATTGTAGTAAGTGACTGTCCATGAATGATAATTGTGGAGAGTAAATTCTCCAAAATAAATCTATTGTATGTTAAAGTACAAAATATTTTTCGAATATTGTCAAAGATTATATTATTGTTCATTAGCAAACAATGTATCGGTATTTTCGATAATCGCCTGATTCCCTATTACATGGGAGAGAACTTATTTTGAGTTGTCGACAGAGCTGTATGAGAAAATAGCACAACACCACGTGGAGACCAATGCCTCTCTAACACCACTACTTGGAGACCAATCAGGCCCGTAGGAACAGGGGGGGGGGCTATATATTTTTCAGCAGTTATAGTGATTGAGGATCTTTATTTAATCTGACACACTAAATTGATTGATACATGTGTGCTTTTTCTTCAAAATTAATATTGCAAACATTTTTTATGGAACAAGATGCTCAAATGCAGTGTAAAACTAAACTTAAACATAAGTACTGTAACAGTAGGTAACGTTTTCTTTTTCTTAGAATAAATCTGAACAAATTAGCCCCCCCCCCCCATCTGAAAATGCTTCCTACGTGCCTGCCAATGCCTCTCTAGGTTGAAGGTCTAAGCCACTTCAGGGACAGAATGCAGGTCAAGTGACAACCTCAGTACAATGTATTTCTCAAAACTGTCCAAATAGTGGCGCAAATAGCTGTAAAACCAAAACAGCCTGTAGGCCTAGTTTAATATCCACGATAGTAAATAAGTTGTAAGATATGTCTATTTCATGATTATATTAATGATAAAATTGCAAAACTGATGTGTAAATGTATACTGTAACATAAAACGTACATCCTCATATTATGCAGGGTATAAAGAGATAAATTTGCATAGCGACACAAGTATTTTATACGAATGTACAATATTATTTGTTATGGCACGTCAAAACTGTCCTACTTTGTATAAAATACTGTTAGATTCACAAGCTGATGTGCAAACCGTCTAAAACCCAATATTCATATTTACATGTATAATATTATATATAAAACGTGTAAGTCAATTTTAGCCAATTCCAGCGTTGTCTTGCGGGCTTTATGTCTGGAAATATTTTGGCCCAAAGGACACCTCAAAATTTCAATTGAGATAAGAACATATTGAAAAGCCGTATCATATTAAGGTGAAAAAAGGACAATTTCTCATTGATATACTCTCAGATAAAGGTCCTGCGGTGGGGGGATGCTTATTTTGATATGGCGATTGTCCCCCACCTTTGCTTTACACATACTTTGCTGTTTGTTAGGTATTTTGCAAATGTAACCAGGATCTTTATCTGAGAGTGTCATTGTTGTATAATACTGAAGATTGTGTAGTGGAGCAAAGGACAATTTGTCCCAACCAGTTAATGGTTCATCCTGGAAGTATACTCGGCGACTCATAGTTTTATATTTTTGCCTGTCATACAGTAAATGAATGCACAGTTTTGAATGACAACATGAATTAATAATGAGACACGACAAAGCGGTACAGTCTAGTTTAAAGCACCGTGTAATTATAATCATGTCCGTCTTGCCCTGAGTGGCGTGTATTTAGGCCATGCAAAATAGGAATTCTGTTAAGCGTCAACTTAAGTTTGACAAACCTAGGTACCTATTCACAAAAAACACACAAACCGAAAAAAACCACAAGTATTTTACCTATTAAATATTTCAATCACTATCGATTGATGACTCTGGTTTCCAAAACATCACGCCAATCCTTTTTCATACAGAGAAGGGAAATTAGGTATGGTTACAAGAGCTGTTTATGTTTTGTTGGTGATTGTGATTACGCTGTTGTTTTCGTTTGTCTTTGTGAGAAGACGAACAACCTGCACGAGTCGTACATAAGGTCGCACGATCATGGCGCATGGTCCTGTTACCCACTCATAGTAGAAAACATTTAGTAAAATTTAACACCACTTTTTAAATTTACTTTGGCTCTATATCAAAAATACATTTGCCTTGTTTCACTCAAAGAGTCATTTAGGTTTAAAAGTAACTTTATCTGCAAACGGTTTAGTCAAAATTATTTCATATCTATGTTCATTTTATATCTATATAAATTTGGACATTAAACGTTTCCCAAGAAGTTTGTAGATAAAGTTACTTTTCAACCAAATTGATTCTTTGAGTGATATAAGCCAAAGTTTATTTAAACGTGGTGTTGCCTAAAGTGGTGTTTAATTTTACCAAATGTTAAACTTAGATATATAGAGGGGAAGACAGGGTAGCGCGACATGATCGTGCGACCTTATGCACGACTCATGCAGGTTGTTCGTCTTCGCACGAAGACAAACGAAAAACAACAGCGTAAGCACAACCCCCAGCAAAACATCGACAGCTCTGGTAACCATGCCTTATTTCCCTTCTCTATATGAGAAAGGATTGGCGTGGTGTTTTGGAACGACCTGAGCCATAAAATGCTTCACCAAAAGATGGCAAACGCTTGGTAGTGTGTATGACTGAACGTCAACAGTACAATCCTTCTTCGCGTAGTGTCATATCTTGTATAACAGATAAAAAACTATTCAAAGGTTTACGAACTTTTTAGATTACCATGTCTATTAAATTCAATTTGACTTTAATACAAGTAACTTTAAGACGGTATGTTCAGTGTTAATAATTTTACAAGTAACACAACTTTTATGTCAATTAAGGACTTAAATAACACATTAGATCAATATTTCAAAATTAATATACACTTTAAAATCATTCCCTTTTCCCTCTTATATTTTATGCAGAATAATAAAATATATTATATTTATGCCCTTAGGGCATTCAATTGAAATATATACAAAAGAGTATCTACTCCTATAAATATATATGCAAGGAAGACAATCTAGTCTAGGATACAAAACACCACGGTTGCTTCCCGTGGCATTTGAATGAGGTTACCATGTATATAATAAGGCCATGCCAAATTGAAATTTCGTTAAGGGTCAACTCAAGTTTGACAAACCTAGGTACCTATTCACAAAAACACACACCGTTGAAAACGAAAACCCATGTCCATTTTAGCTAGTATTCACAAAAATAAGTACTTGGACCGTTTTAAGTTGGTAGTACATGAATGTTTATGACGTTAATGTGAGATTAAAGTAATTCTATAAATAAGTATATACAACAGACACATGTACATTTTCATTTTTCGACTACACAGAAACAAAGAACTAGCAATTTTTTTTCGTGAGAAAAATCAGTTATCGAATCCCGGAACAACAGAATTATTTAAGAAAAATTTGACAACATTTTTGTGTTTTCTTTAGATCGAGGACTCTAAAACCTACGCGCACGCTGACGCTTAACAAAATTCCGATATGGCATGGCCTTATTTATGAAAATAACGATGTAAACATATTTTTATTAATGATTATTTGAGGACATCACATGTTTTGTAATATTCCTTCTTTGAAAATCGAGTATCGATTTAAAATCATGTATGGGCCTAAAAGTTGGACATGACTCGGTCTTGTTCTTGGATCGCCATTAAAATGGAGTTATAAAGGGAAAAAACACTAATTCACTTCTTAAAACCTGTTTCGATAGAGTTGGCGAGCAATGCATTTAGCGATCTCAAAATGCCGAGTACGCTGTGTCAAGCCATGTCTCCCTGACATTAAATCTAATCTGAAAGTGACAACAACCTGACTGAAACAAATCTTAAATTCTCCTCTCGCCTACTCGCTTATTCTAGCGGTCTACAGGCATTCGGAACTCCTCAGTCATTCAATCAATAGTCGAGTTGTTCCAAATGGGTGTACAGCTATGCCATCTGTTTATACGGAGATTGCATGTCGCCACGACTATTAAATATATGTCTCATGATTTTACATAATTTTGTGGACAAATCAATGTTAGATAAATCAAAGTATTGAAATATAGAAAGACTTTCGTGCACATTGAAACCTAACGAATCCATACTAGTGATTACTCCTTACACATTAGATTCAATTACGAATCGAGCAGGGCAAAAATGCGGGCGAAGTGTTTATTCTATCCTGTATTACTGGCAAATTCTACCGCTTAGTGTATTAACGAGATTTGACTCCGCTTATTCACACGCTTACCAATATAAGTAAACATCTGTCACTGTCACTGACACTGAAACAAAGATGCATCAGTTGATTGACGGAACTACTTTTATCGCCTAGAAAGTAACTGCGTAGTAAATCAGAGACACATGTATCACACCACAGGTTAACTGGTCAGGCATTTGAATCGTCGATACTTTTCGACTTGTGGTATAACTGAAGACTTTCGGCGAAATCACCGAAAGTCTAAAAACACATTCGGAACACATCGAGCATTTATCAAATAAATTATTATTTGTAATGAATGATTGAGGAATTCCGAATGACAAAAACATTTAATTGTGAATGACATTGGAGGCATTTTTATTTGTCCCTGGTATATGTGGTCACATGCCTTAGGTTAATATGACTGTCTAAAGCCAAATAGCAAGGCCATAATGAAAACACTTAATGATTTACAATTTTATTAATTAGCAATACAATTTGTGAAAAAGTACAACAGATAAAGAATGTCACTATCGTCACAGATAGGGTTCCTATCAAAAACACCCAGATTGTGACATTAAAAATGGCGGCATTTTTTCTGTGGAAAGAAAAATCACGGCCTTTATGAGAAAATTCGGCCATTATGAGATTCTGAACCAATCAAAATGCTCGAATCTCTTAATAGCCGAGGTATTTCATAAAGACCGTGTTTTCCCCATAATAGCCGAGTATTTGGTTATAAAGCCGCAGTGAATGCCATATCAGCCCTGAATTTGAAGTCCATTATCGTACAATTTTAAATTAATAAATTAAATGTAATTTAAAACACTATTTCATGTTAACAAACTTTTTTACTTATTTCAGTTTATGTTGATAACATCCACAGAGAAACTGATAACCTTATTCTTGTATTTAGTGTTGAAAAACCAAAGAAAATACACAGAATACGTAATATCTTTATTTTGTTTATTCTAATTTATTTTAACTAGATTATGAAACAAGTTTTTACAACTTAGAATTCTGACCCCAAGTTCTGAGCTAGTGCATGTAGGATAAAGTTCCTTGCACAAGGTAGCGACGGGATAGGTTTCAAAAAAAGTTTTGACTGAAAAGTAGAAAAGGTCGTATCGTAACGAGCACACATTATGATACTGAACGTATTATAACGATAACTATGGACTACATATAGGCAGGGAAATATTAAGCTTGCTCTTATGGTTATCTGGGAATGTTCCCCAGCTATTGCAGGTCATGCTCCATCATGCAGTTCTACAATACAGTCCTGTTTATTCTGTACATGGAGCTGTACGCTGCATGTTGAAGGGTTTGCGATTATCGACAGAGAATGGGCCAGAGAAAGCTAGTGATGAGAGCTAGCTAAGCAAACTTAGCTTACCCAAATTTTCATTTTCTGACACAAAATCTAAACAAACACCATTATTTAGAGGAAACCTGGTGCTTCTAACGTGATATGGTAGTAGACATTTATCTTACAAAAACTCACACTTTAAGAAGGACGTTTTATTTCCCCTTTTATAATTGTCTAAGTGTATTTTAATCATCTCGGATTATACTCTTATGCTGTATTGAAATTAAACACTTTTAAAATTTTACATATTCTCTTTTTTATTTTAAACAGGAACTCAAAGTACATCATCAGATTCGCATGATTTTGTAGGACGCATGCGATGTAAGTATTTTCATTGATTTTACCATTGTTGAAAATATTTCATTGGCTTCTTCGTTTTTCTTACATGGAAAAGACTGTCTTTTCCACTTTAATGTATCGCGTGAGGTTTGGCGGATTAATTTATGCATACTGTCCAAACTGACACTCGAGTGCCGAGGTTTTAGTTTCTAGTTACCTCCCTTGGTCCTAGCTAGCTAGCGATATGCTTAGGAAACTGGCCATTAGTACATGTATTGATTGTTTACTTCTGTATGATTACAGCATCAAGTCTGCGTTCATCCGAGTCTAATCGTGAAGAAGTGGATGATTATGTAAAACAAACTTTCCGTCAAATTGAAGAGATTGCCAATAGATATAGAGTAAGTAAACGTCAGTGCTCGGATATACTCGGCTAATGCCGTAGTTGTAAATGGTAAAATATAAATCAGTTCATAAATAGAAATATATATAAATGGCCCGTACTATTTCAAAAATGGCGAACCTAAATTGTGTTTTACTACCTTTGTAAGTCTTTATTGATTATGTTGATATGTAAAATATTTTAATGTTTCATATTTGACTATAATACAATTAAACATACTGTACCATACTTTTACATCTTTTACCACCGTACATTCACCAAAATTTTTACAGTAAAAGAATCATAAAAATCAAAGTACTGAAATTACTAAAATCGTTAAATTGTTATAGTTCATTTTGTCTTATTGTCAAAACATGAATAGTTCCACGGTGTCTTTGTTTAACACTCGTGATATTGCGATAGTGTGCATTCAATCACCGTGAAATTATTCAAACTTTGACTGTTGAGATAAATGGATCGACTATACATCGATAAAACGATTTACCATTTAATATTTGAAACAATGAAACTTGTGGCAAACAAAAAAATTGTGGCAGCCATTTTCAGAATGGTGGAAATTTCGATGCTTACGATGTTTTCTGTTACTGTATTTTTTAATGACCCATTATGTCAATTTTGATTCTTGCGTTCTAAAGGAACTATTTTTAAAGCAGTCCGTCTTACTAATAATGTTAAATATAAATTAATACGCCTCAACCTAATTGCAGGTACGACATTTGTTAGAACGCGTGGGTGAACCACCAGGTGAATGCATCTTACAAGCAGCCAAACAGCATAACGCTAACCTAATTATTACCGGAAGTAGGGGTCAAGGAAAGGTCAGACGTACTATTTTAGGAAGTGTGAGCGACTACCTTGTGCATCATTCTCAAATACCAATTCTTGTGTGTAAAAGTGAATTGGAGGTGGACAAATTAAAACATTGATATCAATGCGCGAGTCTTTGCTCGTTTGTTGTGTGTTAGCCTCGTTTTCGCCATGTTTGTCTTCAAGATATCAGGATGGCGATTCGATGTTTAAAACAGGAGTTATTTTATAAAGTGTATATATGTTATACCCTTTGGGTGGGCTTGATTTGCAAAACGGTGTACATTTGTTTCAAAATGCAATATTGGCGCTACATTTTAGTACACAGTTTTTTTTATCCAATATACGCCTACGTCGGCAAGTATTATATCGTTCGTTTTTTTCTCATCTGTCAAAAATGAATAATTTCACGATAACTTCGTGCTCTTTGTCTAACACTCCTGATAGTGTGTATTCAATCACTGTGAAATTATTTAAACTTTGACAGTTGAGAAAAAATGGACTATAACATTAAGCCAATAATGCCGCGTGGTAATGTGTCGATTTATGACCAATTTATGTGTAAACACATTCTATAAATTATGTTAATTATCAACCGACGCTTGATAAATAATTTCGTAAATTGGTTTAAATATTGAGTTTTGGTTTGCCAGATTGCTTGATTTCTACATATGTCGCCGTTCGTCGATCGCATGACCGAAGCACGCCGGAATTATGCAAATCAAGTAACCCAATTATGTGTGTCTCTTAATTGTGGAAACGTGACGTCGAATTATTTATTTCAGGACATTTGTAATCAAGGTTTTTTAGTATTACATGTACAATATTTCTTATTCGGAACTCAAATTTATGTTTTTCAGCTGAATAAGTAGCCTGTTCAATTAACCTAAACGTTCCAAAACGTTCCGTAACGATACATTCGGAACTCCTCGGCCATTCGCTGCGAATAATCTAATCTAATAAACAAATATACGATCGTTAAGGCAATGAGTGATGTTTCAAAATTTATGGTCTAAAAACGAAACATCACTCATTGCCTAAACGATCGTATATTTGTTTTCTTCAACACCGATAGTTTCAAAATTGTGTCTAAATATGTCCGAAATTATTCGCAGCATATGGCCGAGGAGTTCCGAATGTATTGTTACGGAACGTTTCCGAACGTTTAGGATAATTGAACAGGCTAAAGGTTTGATTGTACTGGATACATCCATGCAGAACAAAGTTATTTCATACACGATTGCTGATAAGTAATCAACACAGATTAAATTCAAATGTTCTGAGTACAAACATTTGTTATTCAACGTTGTTCCACAAGGGAACTTCCGATGCAAACATTGTTTTTTTTTCAGTTGAAAAACCCCATCAGCTTGAGTTCAGAATCGAGTCTATTTTGCAACACAAGTGAAAATATATGTAATCTTTTTACTTAGTTATATAAATAAAAGATTGTTAATTGTTTTCGTTCATTATTCTTTTTTAAGACATGTCGGGACTTTATATAAAAGTAGTGGTTGAATTTTGATAATGTATGTTTAAATTTGAAAACCATCAACAATTCTTGAGTTTTGGTAGTCTTATATATAAGACCCGCCGTAACTCGTTTCAAATTTGGACATTAATTTATCCTGTCAAAATGTGGAATGAGTTACGGCGGGTCATATGTATAGGACTAGATTTTTGGTTGCAGCCATTTTACTACTTTTGCACTAAGGATCAATATTTTCTAATCAAGTGTACCACATTTTCAAATAAATGTTAATTTTATGTGGTTTGTGGCGTAACGGTAAGAGCTACCACTGGTACGTGACCAAACTGATGTGTGTAACATGTCTCCAATTCACAAACACCAACATTCATTCTAAGGGTATATTATGTCCAATATTATTCCTAATTGAAAATGCAAGTGAATCCGACATTTCGGCCGAAGCTTTTTCAAGAAATTATTTTCATGAACTCTAATTACATTTAAACACTGACACCATATTGTTTACTTAACTAAATGCAATTCGAGTTCAGAAATAATTTCTTGATCAATGCTTCGGCCGAAATATCGGATGATAGAGTTTTCTTTTATAAATTGAAGAATACAGTTCATAACAACTCGAAGTCTGTGTATTACGTTTAATAGTTATCCGTGCAATCGTACTTTAATACAATGAAGTTCCGATTCAACGCAATGCTAATTAATCTCGTGTTCAATTCGGCAAAACGGAGCTCGAACTTGCTTAATATTCATTCATCATTAACTATATATTTCAACTATGAGTCCTAAAAACTAACTAACTTGCTAGTGCAAGTATTTAATTGGTAAATTGACCAAAATTATGTCAGGAGTCAATCGTTCAATCTGTCACATATGATTGATCAATGCGTCGGCGTTACTGGACAGTTTTAAACATAGCACCTATAATACATTTTGTATATTTAGACATTCATAATCATGCTGAAATTTTTTTTTGTTGGGTTTAAGGCCGTAGCAACACATTGTATAGATTATATCACGGCGGTCAGTCCACCTACTTACTGTTTCTGGAAAGGCTAAATATCTGGATTTAGCTGTTAACCAACTACTAGGCGAATCAGTGGTAGGGGGGGGGGAAATGGCCTTAGAAAATTATTTCACGACCAAGCTCCACGAAAGTATGCCCCCTCCGGGAATCGAACTTACGACTCCTCGATCGGTAGACTTGGCGTTATTGACTAAGCTAGCCGGGCGGGCTTAAGTTTTATTTGTAAGATTCTTTGACCTGTATATGCAGAGGATATCATACACAAGCTAAATGGGAACACTAAACACTGAGTATATTTCATTGATATCGTGGTCACTCCTTGTTTATCCAGACTTGCGACTGGCTTACATGATGCTAATAGTTCACTTAAATGTTTCCTTTACAGAAATACCACCACATGAACTAGTACATCATGCAAGGTCAAGTTACCCACGTGTACCAACAGTCAGGTGCAACCCTGAGTGGGCGAGTCCGTGGCCTTAAACTCTTAAGTTGCACCGGTTTGACATTATGCTACACGTTCATTACACATAGTGCACATAAACTACCAATTCCTTACAATTTTAAGGTATAATAGCATACATACACTATCTGTAATGTACATGTACTAAGCAGTACCTGTCTGTGGTTTGCGGGCAACAAATTCACAAACCCCTCTCAAGAGCACTGCGACCATTGCCGTAACCCGTGGTCTGATCTCAAGAAAGAGTGGCATGCATATTTACATAATGTCAAACATAAACAGGTGTATTCCATGGACCCACCTATACATTTAACGAATTTGGGAACGATTACATGGACCCACCCCTTAACTTTCTTAATAATGAATATATTTCTAAGATGAAGGTACCATTTGAAAGATGAGACAATATGCTTTCCGAAAATGTAAACAAAATAAAAATCTGACGGTGATAAAGATATATTTATTTAAGTTGAATATGACTCATTTTTCAGCGATATTTTACCCCAAAAATATCGCAATGATTCCATGGACCCACCCCTTAACTTTTTTATTTCTCAACATATTTTTAAATTTTTTACATCATTTGAATTCTAAGGTAATGTAGTTTTCAAATATGTTATACTTTTTAAAATCTGATTATTAAAACGAATTCTACGAGCATTCAAAGTTTGGTGTTATCTTTGTTAATTTTGGCGCGTATAGTTTTGATGTTGGAGCAAATGGACCCACCTTTAAAAATTTCATTTTTGAATGGATATTCATAATTAATATATCATTTGAAAGCTATGAACATGCCATTTTCAGAAAAGGTAAGTTGAACAAATTCGGACGGTAGATTACTGATACGCATGCATTTGAACACAGCTACGTCCAATGTAAGTGTATTGGTCGTTATATATTCCCATACACAGATATTTAACCCAAAAAAAATCGTAACGATTCCATGGACCCACCCCGTAACTTTTTTGTTACTCAATTTATTTCTTAAGACTTATTAACATTTCAAAGCTTTTATAATGCGGTTTTCCCATATGTTTTAAATTTTAAATTCAGATAATTAAAACAAAAACTAGGCTTGTTTAAAGTTATAAATAATATAATTTGTATAATTCCTATTTTTTCGCGCATATTTTTTGTTGGAGTAAATGGACCCATCTTTTATTCTATTACTTAGAAATAGTAATTTCACTTGTCTACACTTCTTCAGACTTAGCTCTATTATAATCTCTAAAAGATTTGACTTCTCTTTTAAATTTTGGTCAAACTAGAGCCCGGATATTCACTTTACAGTCTTAATGAGTTTGCCAAAAGAGTGCACATACTTGAAATCATAACAAAGGGTTGATTATTTAGATAAGTTGAATGGGTACAAATGTGAGACTATTGTATTAGTTCTGTTCTGTACCTGAACGTGGTGGGTTTGGTGTTTAAACACGTTTTTCAGGTGCCCTAGATGGTTAGCAACCTAACTGCAAAAAATCTCATTCGCACACCGAGGTGCGCTATGGCAACAGCGCCGCAAAGTATACCGTGCAATATGGCTATATAGGGCTTTAGAACAGCAAAAATGGCCGCCTCATCCTGGTGTCGCAAGGTTTGCACGCGTTTTTTGGTACCTTAATGTAATTAGTTACTTGTTTAAACACATTTTCTCGATGCCCCACGTAGGAAGCAACCTATTTGCAAAAAAATCATACCTGCGCAGTGAGATGCGCAGTGGCTACAGTGCCCCAAAGTCGCCCCTCATCCTGGTGTCGCAAGATTTGCACGGGGTTTCTCGGTACCTGAACGTGGTGGGTTTGGTGTTTAAACACGTTTTTTCAGGTGCCCTAGATGGTTAGCAACCTAACTGCAAAAAATCACATTCGCACACCGAGGTGCGCCATGGCAACAGCGCTGCAAAGTATACCGTGCAATATGGCTATATAGGGCTTTAGAACAGCAAAAATGGCCGCCTCATCCTGGTGTCGCAAGGTTTGCACGCGTTTTTTGGTACCTTAATGTAATAAGTTACTTGTTTAAACACATTTTCTCGATGCCCCACGTAGTAAGCAACCTATTTGCAAAAAAATCATACCTGCGCAGTGAGATGCGCAGTGGCTACAGTGCCCCAAAGTCGCCCCTCATCCTGGTGTCGCAAGATTTGCACGGGGTTTCTCGGTACCTGAACGTGGTGGGTTTGGTGTTTAAACACGTTTTTCAGGTGCCCTAGATGGTTAGCAACCTAACTGCAAAAAATCACATTCGCACACCGATGTGCGCCATGGCAACAGCGCCGCAAAGTATACCGTGCAATATGGCTATATAGGGCTTTAGAACAGCAAAAATGGCCGCCTCATCCTGGTGTCGCAAGGTTTGCACGCGTTTTTTTGGTACCTTAATGTAATTAGTTACTTGTTTAAACACATTTTCTCGATGCCCCACGTAGTAAGCAACCTATTTGCAAAAAAATCATACCTGCGCAGTGAGATGCGCAGTGGCTACAGTGCCCCAAAGTCGCCCCTCATCCTGGTGTCGCAAGATTTGCACGGGGTTTCTCGGTACCTGAACGTGGTGGGTTTGGTGTTTAAACACGTTTTTCAGGTGCCCTAGATGGTTAGCAACCTAACTGCAAAAAATCACATTCGCACACCGAGGTGCGCCATGGCAACAGCGCCGCAAAGTATACCGTGCAATATGGCTATATAGGGCTTTAGAACAGCAAAAATGGCCGCCTCATCCTGGTGTCGCAAGGTTTGCACGCGTTTTTTGGTACCTTTATGTAATTAGTTACTTGTTTAAACACATTTTCTCGATGCCCCACGTAGTAAGCAACCTATTTGCAAAAAAATCATACCTGCGCAGTGAGATGCGCAGTGGCTACAGTGCCCCAAAGTCGCCCCTCATCCTGGTGTCGCAAGATTTGCACGGGGTTTCTCGGTACCTGAACGTGGTGGGTTTGGTGTTTAAACACGTTTTTCAGGTGCCCTAGATGGTTAGCAACCTAACTGCAAAAAATCACATTCACACACCGAGGTGCGCCATGGCAACAGCGCCGCAAAGTATACCGTGCAATATGGCTATATAGGGCTTTAGAACAGCAAAAATGGCAGCCTCATCCTGGTGTCGCAAGGTTTGCACGCGTCTTTTGGTACCTTTATGTAATTAGTTACTTGTTTAAACGCATTTTGGTCCCAAATATGAAAATTCTGCACTATTGCCTTCATGGCGGTCTGACCCCCTTAAAACAGGTTTTTAGGGCTAAGGTCCACCTTAAACGCTGAGGAAACTTACATTCGGACCCGCTGGGACTATTTTAGGCCAAAACTGGAGAAAAATTTTTTTCGTGAAATTTTGAACTTTGCGACAGGTCCGCGTATTCAGAAAAAGTCAGTTTTTGAGCGAAAAAATTTAGCGTCACGAAACTGCCCCAAATATGATGGGGACTGTTCGGGGGGTCAAGTAGGTCAAGGTGACGCACGTAACCGGGGTCCTAAAGCCGTGCGGATAGCGGGGGCCTCGATTTTGCGTTTCAGGGGTCCCAAATATGAAAATTCTGCACTATTGCCTTCATGGCGGTCTGACCCCCTTAAAACAGGTTTTTAGGGCTAAGGTCCACCTTAAACGCTGAGGAAACTTACATTCGGACCCGCTGGGACTATTTTAGGCCAAAACTGGAGAAAAATTTTTTTCGTGAAATTTTGAACTTTGCGACAGGTCCGCGTATTCAGAAAAAGTCAGTTTTTGAGCGAAAAAATTTAGCGTCACGAAACTGCCCCAAATATGATGGGGACTGTTCGGGGGGTCAAGTAGGTCAAGGTGACGCACGTAACCGGGGTCCTAAAGCCGTGCGGATAGCGGGGGCCTCGATTTTGCGTTTCAGGGGTCCCAAATATGAAAATTCTGCACTATTGCCTTCATGGCGGTCTGACCCCCTTAAAACAGGTTTTTAGGGCTAAGGTCCACCTTAAACGCTGAGGAAACTTACATTCGGACCCGCTGGGACCATTTTAGGCCAAAACTGGAGAAAATTTTTTTTCGTGAAATTTTGAACTTTGCGACAGGTCCGCGTATGCAGAAAATTCAAGAAATTGCAAATTTTGGTGCGGAGGATTCAGAGTCGCCAAACGGGCCGGTTGGTGGGTGGGGTTGGTCGGTGATGTCAAATCCGTCAAGGAAACGCGCATAACCAGGGTTCGCAAGTCAAACAGGAAAGCGTGAGGCCAGGTAATGTTTCTCAATGGTTTCCTACTGTAATTAACAGGGATACTCAGTTCTATTCATCTCAGAGGTGTGAAAGCCCAGCCACACACGTGTTTGCGGGCTATATACGTTGGAGATGGATTGGAACCGCCTATGAAATCCCCACTTTTGGCCTGGAAATGCCCCGGGATGACAATGTCATTGTCTCCCGGGGCATTTCCAGGCCAAAAGTGGGGATTTCATAGGCTTTATATTTAAGACTAGCCTAAACTGTACTTGTTGGACAGGTGCGCGTATGCGGTCAATGTCAGTTTTTGAGCGAAAAAACTTAGAGTCATGAAACCGCCCCAGGGATGATGGGGTCTGTGCGGGGGGTCAAGTAGGTCAAGGTAAAGCGCGTAACCGGGGTCCTAAAGCGGTGCGGATAGCGGGGGCCTCGATTTTGCCTTTCAGGGGTCCCAAATATGAAAATTCTGCACTATTGCCTTCAGAGCAGTATGACCCCCTTAAAACAGGTTTTTAGGGCTAACGTCCACCTAGGACCCTGTAGAAACTTATATTTGGACCCGCTGGGACCTTTTCAGGCCAAAACTGGAGAAAAAAAATTTTCGTGAAATTTTGAACTTTGCGACAGGTCCGCGTATGTAGAAAATCTCAGTTTTTGAGCGAAAAAATTTAGCGTCACAAAACTGCCCCAAATATGATGGGGACTGTTCGGGGGGTCAAGTAGGTCAAGGTAAAGCGCGTAACCGGGGTCCTAAAGCGGTGCGGATAGCGGGGGCCTCGATTTTGCCTTTCAGGGGTCCCAAATATGAAAATTCTGCACTATTGCCTTCAGAGCAGTATGACCCCCTTAAAACAGGTTTTTAGGGCTAACGTCCACCTAGGACCCTGTAGAAACTTATATTTGGACCCGCTGTGACCTTTTCAGGCCAAAACTGGAGAAAAAAAATTTTCGTGAAATTTTGAACTTTGCGACAGGTCCGCGTATGTAGAAAATGTCAGTTTTTGAGCAAAAAAATTTAGCGTCACAAAACTGCCCCAAATATGATGGGGACTGTTCGGGGGGGTCAAGTAGGTCAAGGTAAAGCGCGTAACCGGGGTCCTAAAGCGGTGCGGATAGCGGGGGCCTCGATTTTGCGTTTCAGGGGTCCCAAATATGAAAATTCTGCACTATTGCCTTCATGGCGGTCTGACCCCCTTAAAACAGGTTTTTAGGGCTAAGGTCCACCTTAAACGCTGAGGAAACTTACATTCGGACCCGCTGGGACCATTTTAGGCCAAAACTGGAGAAAAAAAATTTTCGTGAAATTTTGAACTTTGCGACAGGTCCGCGTATGCAGAAAATGTCAGTTTTTGAGCGAAAAAATTTAGCGTCACGAAACAGACCCAAATATGATGGGGACTGTTCGGGGGGTCAAGTAGGTCAAAGTGACGCACGTAACCAGGGTCCTAAAGCCGTGCGGATAGCGGGGGCCTCGATTTTGCGTTTCAGGGGTCCCAAATATGAAAATTCTGCACTATTGCCTTCATGGCGGTCTGACCCCCTTAAAACAGGTTTTTAGGGCTAAGGTCCACCTTAAACGCTGAGGAAACTTACATTCGGACCCGCTGGGACCTTTTTAGGCCAAAACTGGAGAAAAAAAATTTTCGTGAAATTTTGAACTTTGCGACAGGTCCGCGTATGCAGAAAATGTCAGTTTTTGAGCGAAAAAATTTAGCGTCACGAAACTGACCCAAATATGATGGGGACTGTTCGGGGGGTCAAGTAGGTCAAGGTGACGCGCGTAACCGGGGTCCTAAAGCCGTGCGGATAGCGGGGGCCTCGATTTTGCGTTTCAGGGGTCCCAAATATGAAAATTCTGCACTATTGCCTTCATGGCGGTCTGACCCCCTTAAAACAGGTTTTTAGGGCTAAGGTCCACCTTAATCGCTGAGGAAACTTACATTCGGACCCGCTGGGACCAGTTTAGGCCAAAACTGGAGAAAAATATTTTTCGTGAAATTTTGAACTTTGCGACAGGTCCGCGTATGCAGAAAAAGTCAGTTTTTGAGCGAAAAAATCTAGCGTCACGAAACTGCCCCAAATATGATGGGGACTGTTCGGGGGGTCAAGTAGGTCAAGGTGACACGCGTAACCGGGGTCCTAAAGCCGTGCGGATAGCGGGGGCCTCGATTTTGCGTTTCAGGGGTCCCAAATATGAAAATTCTGCACTATTGCCTTCATGGCGGTCTGACCCCCTTAAAACAGGTTTTTAGGGCTAAGGTCCACCTTAAACGCTGAGGAAACTTACATTCGGACCCGCTGGGACCATTTTAGGCCAAAACTGGAGAAAAATTTTTTTCGTGAAATTTTGAACTTTGCGACAGGTCCGCGTATGCAGAAAAAGTCAGTTTTTTGAGCGAAAAAATTTAGCGTCACGAAACTGACCCAAATATGATGGGGACTGTTCGGGGGGTCAAGTAGGTCAAGGTGACGTGCGTAACCGGGGTCCTAAAGCCGTGCGGATAGCGGGGGCCTCGATTTTGCGTTTCTGGGGTCCCAAATATGAAAATTCTGCACTATTGCCTTCATGGCGGTCTGACCCCCTTAAAACAGGTTTTAGGGCTAAGGTCCACCTTAAACGCTGAGGAAACTTACATTCGGACCCGCTGGGACCTTTTTAGGCCAAAACTGGAGAAAAAATTTTTTCGTGAAATTTTGAACTTTGCGACAGGTCCGCGTATGCAGAAAAAGTCAGTTTTTGAGCAAAAAATTTAGCGTCACGAAACTGACCCAAATATGATGGGGACTGTTCGGGGGGTCAAGTAGGTCAAGGTGACGCGCGTAACCGGGGTCCTAAAGCCGTGCGGATAGCGGGGGCCTCGATTTTGCGTTTCAGGGGTCCCAAATATGAAAATTCTGCACTATTGCCTTCATGGCGGTCTGACCCCCTTAAAACAGGTTTTTAGGGCTAAGGTCCACCTTAAACGCTGAGGAAACTTACATTCGGACCCGCTGGGACCTTTTTAGGCCAAAACTGGAGAAAAAAAATTTTCGTGAAATTTTGAACTTTGCGACAGGTCCGCGTATGCAGAAAAAGTCAGTTTTTGAGCGAAAAAATTTAGCGTCACGAAACTGACCCAAATATGATGGGGACTGTTCGGGGGGTCAAGTAGGTCAAGGTGACGCGCGTAACCGGGGTCCTAAAGCCGTGCGGATAGCGGGGGCCTCGATTTTGCGTTTCAGGGGTCCCAAATATGAAAATTCTGCACTATTGCCTTCATGGCGGTCTGACCCCCTTAAAACAGGTTTTTAGGGCTAAGGTCCACCTTAAACGCTGAGGAAACTTACATTCGGACCCGCTGGGACCTTTTTAGGCCAAAACTGGAGAAAAAATTTTTTCGTGAAATTTTGAACTTTGCGACAGGTCCGCGTATGCAGAAAATTCAAGAAATTGCAAATTTTGGTGCGGAGGATTCAGAGTCGCCAAACGGGCCGGTTGGTGGGTGGGGTTGGTCGGTGATGTCAAATCCGTCAAGGAAACGCGCATAACCAGGGTTCGCAAGTCAAACAGGAAAGCGTGAGGCCAGGTAATGTTTCTCAATGGTTTCCTACTGTAATTAACAGGGATACTCAGTTCTATTCATCTCAGAGGTGTGAAAGCCCAGCCACACACGTGTTTGCGGGCTATATACGTTGGAGATGGATTGGAACCGCCTATGAAATCCCCACTTTTGGCCTGGAAATGCCCCGGGATGACAATGTCATTGTCTCCCGGGGCATTTCCAGGCCAAAAGTGGGGATTTCATAGGCTTTATATTTAAGACTAGCCTAAACTGTACTTGTTGGACAGGTGCGCGTATGCGGTCAATGTCAGTTTTTGAGCGAAAAAACTTAGAGTCACGAAACCGCCCCAGGGATGATGGGGTCTGTGCGGGGGGTCAAATAGGTCAAGGTAAAGCGCGTAACCGGGGTCCTAAAGTGGTGCGGATAGCGGGGGCCTCGATTTTGCCTTTCAGGGGTCCCAAATATGAAAATTCTGCACTATTGCCTTCAGAGCAGTATGACCCCCTTAAAACAGGTTTTTAGGGCTAACGTCCACCTAGGACCCTGTAGAAACTTATATTTGGACCCGCTGGGACCTTTTTAGGCCAAAACTGGAGAAAAAAATTTTTCGTGAAATTTTGAACTTTGCGACAGGTCCGCGTATGCAGAAAATGTCAGTTTTTGAGCGAAAAAATTTAGCGTCACGAAACTGCCCCAAATATGATGGGGACTGTTCGGGGGGTCAAGTAGGTCAAGGTAAAGCGCGTAACCGGGGTCCTAAAGCCGTGCGGATAGCGGGGGCCTCGATTTTGCGTTTCAGGGGTCCCAAATATGAAAATTCTGCACTATTGCCTTCATGGCGGTCTGACCCCCCTTAAAACAGGTTTTTAGGGCTAAGGTCCACCTTAAATGCTGAGGAAACTTACATTCGGACCCGCTGGGACCATTTTAGGCCAAAACTGGAGAAAAAAATTTTTCGTGAAATTTTGAACTTTGCGACAGGTCCGCGTATGCAGAAAAAGTCAGTTTTTGAGCGAAAAAATTTAGCGTCAAGAAACTGACCCAAATATGATGGGGACTGTTCGGGGGGTCAAGTAGGTCAAGGTGACGCGCGTAACCGGGGTCCTAAAGCCGTGCGAATAGCGGGGGCCTCGATTTTGCGTTTCAGGGGTCCCAAATATGAAAATTCTGCGCTATTGCCTTCATGGCGGTCTGACCCCCTTAAAACAGGTTTTTAGGGCTAAGGTCCACCTTAAACGCTGAGGAAACTTACATTCGGACCCGCTGGGACCTTTTTAGGCCAAAACTGGAGAAAAAATTTTTTCGTGAAATTTTGAACTTTGCGACAGGTCCGCGTATGCAGAAAATGTCAGTTTTTGAGCGAAAAAATTTAGCGTCACGAAACTGCCCCAAATATGATGGGGACTGTTCGGGGGGTCAAGTAGGTCAAGGTAAAGCGCGTAACCGGGGTCCTAAAGCCGTGCGGATAGCGGGGGCCTCGATTTTGCGTTTCAGGGGTCCCAAATATGAAAATTCTGCACTATTGCCTTCATGGCAGTCTGACACCCTTAAAACAGGTTTTTAGGGCTAAGGTCCACCTTAAACGCTGAGGAAACTTACATTCGGAACCGCTGGGACCTTTTTAGGCCAAAACTGGAGAAAAAATTTTTTCGTGAAATTTTGAACTTTGCGACAGGTCCGCGTATGCAGAAAATTCAAGAAATTGCAAATTTTGGTGCGGAGGATTCAGAGTCGCCAAACGGGCCGGTTGGTGGGTGGGGTTGGTCGGTGATGTCAAATCCGTCAAGGAAACGCGCATAACCAGGGTTCGCAAGTCAAACAGGAAAGCGTGAGGCCAGGTAATGTTTCTCAATGGTTTCCTACTGTAATTAACAGGGATACTCAGTTCTATTCATCTCAGAGGTGTGAAAGCCCAGCCACACACGTGTTTGCGGGCTATATACGTTGGAGATGGATTGGAACCCGCCTATGAAATCCCCACTTTTGGCCTGGAAATGCCCCGGGATGACAATGTCCCGGGGCATTTCCAGGCCAAAAGTGGGGATTTCATAGGCTTTATATTTAAGACTAGCCTAAACTGTACTTGTTGGACAGGTGCGCGTATGCGGTCAATGTCAGTTTTTGAGCGAAAAAACTTAGAGTCACGAAACCGCCCCAGGGATGATGGGGTCTGTGCGGGGGGTCAAGTAGGTCAAGGTAAAGCGCGTAACCGGGGTCCTAAAGCGGTGCGGATAGCGGGGGCCTCGATTTTGCCTTTCAGGGGTCCCAAATATGAAAATTCTGCACTATTGCCTTCAGAGCAGTATGACCCCCTTAAAACAGGTTTTTAGGGCTAACGTCCACCTAGGACCCTGTAGAAACTTATATTTGGACCCGCTGGGACCTTTTTAGGCCAAAACTGGAGAAAAAAAATTTTCGTGAAATTTTGAACTTTGCGACAGGTCCGCGTATGCAGAAAATGTCAGTTTTTGAGCGAAAAAATTTAGCGTCACGAAACTGCCCCAAATATGATGGGGACTGTTCGGGGGGTCAAGTAGGTCAAGGTAAAGCGCGTAACCGGGGTCCTAAAGCCGTGCGGATAGCGGGGGCCTCGATTTTGCGTTTCAGGGGTCCCAAATATGAAAATTCTGCACTATTGCCTTCATGGCGGTCTGACCCCCTTAAAACAGGTTTTTAGGGCTAAGGTCCACCTTAAACGCTGAGGAAACTTATATTCGGACCCGCTGGGACCATTTTAGGCCAAAACTGGAGAAAAAAATTTTTCGTGAAATTTTGAACTTTGCGACAGGTCCGCGTATGCAGAAAAAGTCAGTTTTTGAGCGAAAAAATTTAGCGTCACGAAACTGACCCAAATATGATGGGGACTGTTCGGGGGGTCAAGTAGGTCAAGGTGACGCGCGTAACCGGGGTCCTAAAGCCGTGCGGATAGCGGGGGCCTCGATTTTGCGTTTCAGGGGTCCCAAATATGAAAATTCTGCACTATTGCCTTCATGGCGGTCTGACCCCCTTAAAACAGGTTTTTAGGGCTAAGGTCCACCTTAAACGCTGAGGAAACTTACATTCGGACCCGCTGGGACTATTTTAGGCCAAAACTGGAGAAAAAAATTTTTCGTGAAATTTTGAACTTTGCGACAGGTCCGCGTATGCAGAAAAAGTCAATTTTTGAGCGAAAAAATTTAGCGTCACGAAACTGACCCAAATATGATGGGGACTGTTCGGGGGGTCAAGTAGGTCAAGGTGACGTGCGTAACCGGGGTCCTAAAGCCGTGCGGATAGCGGGGGCCTCGATTTTGCGTTTCAGGGGTCCCAAATATGAAAATTCTGCACTATTGCCTTCATGGCGGTCTGACCCCCTTAAAACAGGTTTTTAGGGCTAAGGTCCACCTTAAACGCTGAGGAAACTTACATTCGGACCCGCTGGGACCTTTTTAGGCCAAAACTGGAGAAAAAAAATTATTTCGTGAAATTTTGAACTTTGCGACAGGTCCGCGTATGCAGAAAATTCAAGAAATTGCAAATTTTGGTGCGGAGGATTCAGAGTCGCCAAACAAGCCGGTTGGTGGGTGGGGTTGGTCGGTGATGTCAAATCCGTCAAGGAAACGCGCATAACCAGGGTTCGCAAGTCAAACAGGAAAGCGTGAGGCCAGGTAATGTTTCTCAATGGTTTCCTACTGTAATTAACAGGGATACTCAGTTCTATTCATCTCAGAGGTGTGAAAGCCCAGCCACACACGTGTTTGCGGGCTATATACGTTGGAGATGGATTGGAACCGCCTATGAAATCCCCACTTTTGGCCTGGAAATGCCCCGGGATGACAATGTCATTGTCTCCCGGGGCATTTCCAGGCCAAAAGTGGGGATTTCATAGGCTTTATATTTAAGACTATCCTAAACTGTACTTGTTGGACAGGTGCGCGTATGCGGTCAATGTCAGTTTTTGAGCGAAAAAACTTAGAGTCACGAAACCGCACCAGGGATGATGGGGTCTGTGCGGGGGGTCAAGTAGGTCAAGGTAAAGCGCGTAACCGGGGTCCTAAAGCGGTGCGGAAAGCGGGGGCCTCGATTTTGCCTTTCAGGGGTCCCAAATATGAAAATTCTGCACTATTGCCTTCAGAGCAGTATGACCCCCTTAAAACAGGTTTTTAGGGCTAACGTCCACCTAGGACCCTGTAGAAACTTATATTTGGACCCGCTGGGACCTTTTTAGGCCAAAACTGGAGAAAAAAATTTTTCGTGAAATTTTGAACTTTGCGACAGGTCCGCGTATGCAGAAAATGTCAGTTTTTGAGCGAAAAAAATTAGCGTCAGGAAACTGCCCCAAATATGATGGGGACTGTTCGGGGGGTCAAGTAGGTCAAGGTAAAGCGCGTAACCGGGGTCCTAAAGCCATGCGGGTAGCGAGGGCCTCGATTTTGCGTTTCAGGGGTCCCAAATATGAAAATTCTGCACTATTGCCTTCATGGCGGTCTGACCCCCTTAAAACAGGTTTTTAGGGCTAAGGTCCACCTTAAACGCTGAGGAAACTTACATTCGGACCCGCTGGGACCATTTTAGGCCAAAACTGGAGAAAAAAATTTTTCGTGAAATTTTGAACTTTGCGACAGGTCCGCGTATGCAGAAAAAGTCAGTTTTTGAGCAAAAAAATTTAGCTTCACGAAACTGACCCAAATATGATGGGGACTGTTCGGGGGGTCAAGTAGGTCAAGGTGACGCGCGTAACCGGGGTCCTAAAGCCGTGCGGATAGCGGGGGCCTCGATTTTGCGTTTCAGGGGTCCCAAATATGAAAATTCTGCACTATTGCCTTCATGGCGGTCTGACCCCCTTAAAACAGGTTTTTAGGGCTAAGGTCCACCTTAAACGCTGAGGAAACTTACATTCGGACCCGCTGGGACCATTTTAGGCCAAAACTGGAGAAAAAAATTTTTCGTGAAATTTTGAACTTTGCGACAGGTCCGCGTATGCAGAAAAAGTCAGTTTTTGAGCGAAAAAATTTAGCGTCACGAAACTGACCCAAATATGGTGGGGACTGTTCGGGGGGTCAAGTAGGTCAAGGTGACGCGCGTAACCGGGGTCCTAAAGCCGTGCGGATAGCGGGGGCCTCGATTTTGCGTTTCAGGGGTCCCAAATATGAAAATTCTGCACTATTGCCTTCATGGCGGTCTGACCCCCTTAAAACAGGTTTTTAGGGCTAAGGTCCACCTTAAACGCTGAGGAAACTTACATTCGGACCCGCTGGGACCTTTTTAGGCCAAAACTGGAGAAAAATTTTTTTCGTGAAATTTTGAACTTTGCGACAGGTCCGCGTATGCAGAAAATTCAAGAAATTGCAAATTTTGGTGCGGAGGATTCAGAGTCGCCAAACGGGCCGGTTGGTGGGTGGGGTTGGTCGGTGATGTCAAATCCGTCAAGGAAACGCGCATAACCAGGGTTCGCAAGTCAAACAGGAAAGCGTGAGGCCAGGTAATGTTTCTCAATGGTTTCCTACTGTAATTAACAGGGATACTCAGTTCTATTCATCTCAGAGGTGTGAAAGCCCAGCCACACACGTGTTTGCGGGCTATATACGTTGGAGATGGATTGGAACCGCCTATGAAATCCCCACTTTTGGCCTGGAAATGCCCCGGGATGACAATGTCATTGTCTCCCGGGGCATTTCCAGGCCAAAAGTGGGGATTTCATAGGCTTTATATTTAAGACTATCCTAAACTGTACTTGTTGGACAGGTGCGCGTATGCGGTCAATGTCAGTTTTTGAGCGAAAAAACTTAGAGTCACGAAACCGCACCAGGGATGATGGGGTCTGTGCGGGGGGTCAAGTAGGTCAAGGTAAAGCGCGTAACCGGGGTCCTAAAGCGGTGCGGATAGCGGGGGCCTAGATTTTGCCTTTCAGGGTTCCCAAATATGAAAATTCTGCACTATTGCCTTCAGAGCAGTATGACCCCCTTAAAACAGGTTTTTAGGGCTAACGTCCACCTAGGACCCTGTAGAAACTTATATTTGGACCCGCTGGGACCTTTTTAGGCCAAAACTGGAGAAAAAATTTTTTCGTGAAATTTTGAACTTTGCGACAGGTCCGCGTATGCAGAAAATGTCAGTTTTTGAGCGAAAAAATTTAGTGTCACGAAACTGCCCCAAATATGATGGGGACTGTTCGGGGGGTCAAGTAGGTCAAGGTAAAGCGCGTAACCGGGGTCCTAAAGCCGTGCGGATAGCGGGGGCCTCGATTTTGCGTTTCAGGGGTCCCAAATATGAAAATTCTGCACTATTGCCTTCATGACGGTCTGACCCCCTTAAAACAGGTTTTTAGGGCTAAGGTCCACCTTAAACGCTGAGGAAACTTACATTCGGACCCGCTGGGACCATTTTAGGCCAAAACTGGAGAAAAAATTTTTTCGTGAAATTTTGAACTTTGCGACAGGTCCGCGTATGCAGAAAAAGTCAGTTTTTGAGCGAAAAAATTTAGCGTCACGAAACTGACCCAAATATGATGGGGACTGTTCGGGGGGTCAAGTAGGTCAAGGTGACGCGCGTAACCGGGGTCCTAAAGCCGTGCGGATAGCGGGGGCCTCGATTTTGCGTTTCAGGGGTCCCAAATATGAAAATTCTGCACTATTGCCTTCATGGCGTTCTGACCCCCTTAAAACAGGTTTTTAGGGCTAAGGTCCACCTTAAACGCTGAGGAAACTTACATTCGTACCCGCTGGGACCATTTTAGGCCAAAACTGGAGAAAAAAATTTTTCGTGAAATTTTGAACTTTGCGACAGGTCCGCGTATGCAGAAAAAGTCAGTTTTTGAGCGAAAAAATTTAGCGTCACGAAACTGACCCAAATATGATGGGGACTGTTCGGGGGGTCAAGTAGGTCAAGGTGACGCGCGTAACCGGGGTCCTAAAGCCGTGCGGATAGCGGGGGCCTCGATTTTGCGTTTCAGGGGTCCCAAATATGAAAATTCTGCACTATTGCTTTCATGGCGGTCTGACCCCCTTAAAACAGGTTTTTAGGGCTAAGGTCCACCTTAAACGCTGAGGAAACTTACATTCGGACCCGCTGGGACCTTTTTAGGCCAAACCTGGAGAAAAAATTTTTTCGTGAAATTTTGAACTTTGCGACAGGTCCGCGTATGCAGAAAATTCAAGAAATTGCAAATTTTGGTGCGGAGGATTCAGAGTCGCCAAACGGGCCGGTTGGTGGGTGGGGTTGGTCGGTGATGTCAAATCCGTCAAGGAAACGCGCATAACCAGGGTTCGCAAGTCAAACAGGAAAGCGTGAGGCCAGGTAATGTTTCTCAATGGTTTCCTACTGTAATTAACAGGGATACTCAGTTCTATTCATCTCAGAGGTGTGAAAGCCCAGCCACACACGTGTTTGCGGGCTATATACGTTGGAGATGGATTGGAACCGCCTATGAAATCCCCACTTTTGGCCTGGAAATGCCCCGGGAGACAATGACATTGTCATCCCGGGGCATTTCCAGGCCAAAAGTGGGGATTTCATAGGCTTTATATTTAAGACTAGCCTAAACTGTACTTGTTGGACAGGTGCGCGTATGCGGTCAATGTCAGTTTTTGAGCGAAAAAACTTAGAGTCATGAAACCGCCCCAGGGATGATGGGGTCTGTGCAGGGGGTCAAGTAGGTCAAGGTAAAGCGCGTAACCGGGGTCCTAAAGCGGTGCGGATAGCGGGGGCCTCGATTTTGCCTTTCAGGGGTCCCAAATATGAAAATTCTGCACTATTGCCTTCAGAGCAGTATGACCCCCTTAAAACAGGTTTTTAGGGCTAACGTCCACCTAGGACCCTGTAGAAACTTATATTTGGACCCGCTGGGACCTTTTTAGGCCAAAACTGGAGAAAAATTTTTTTCGTGAAATTTTGAACTTTGCGACAGGTCCGCGTATGTAGAAAATGTCAGTTTTTGAGCGAAAAAATTTAGCGTCACAAAACTGCCCCAAATATGATGGGGACTGTTCGGGGGGTCAAGTAGGTCAAGGTAAAGTGCGTAACCGGGGTCCTAAAGCGGTGCGGATAGCGGGGGCCTCGATTTTGCCTTTCAGGGGTCCCAAATATGAAAATTCTGCACTATTGCCTTCAGAGCAGTATGACCCCCTTAAAACAGGTTTTTAGGGCTAACGTCCACCTAGGACCCTGTAGAAACTTATATTTGGACCCGCTGGGACCTTTTTAGGCCAAAACTGGAGAAAAAAATTTTTCGTGAAATTTTGAAATTTGCGACAGGTCCGCGTATGCAGAAAATGTCAGTTTTTGAGCGAAAAAATTTAGCGTCACGAAACTGACCCAAATATGATGGGGACTGTTCGGGGGGTCAAGTAGGTCAAGGTGACGCGCGTAACCGGGGTCCTAAAGCCGTGCGGATAGCGGGGGCCTCGATTTTGCGTTTCAGGGGTCCCAAATATGAAAATTCTGCACTATTGCCTTCATGGCGGTCTGACCCCCTTAAAACAGGTTTTTAGGGCTAAGGTCCACCTTAAACGCTGAGGAAACTTACATTCGGACCCGCTGGGACCTTTTTAGGCCAAAACTGGAGAAAAAAATTTTTCGTGAAATTTTGAACTTTGCGACAGGTCCGCGTATGCAGAAAAAGTCAGTTTTTGAGCGAAAAAATTTAGCGTCACGAAACTGACCCAAATATGATGGGGACTGTTCGGGGGGGTCAAGTATGTCAAGGTGACGCGCGTAACCGGGGTCCTAAAGCCGTGCGGATAGCGGGGGCCTCGATTTTGCGTTTCAGGGGTCCCAATATGAAAATTCTGCACTATTGCCTTCATGGCGGTCTGACCCCCTTAAAACAGGTTTTTAGGGCTAAGGTCCACCTTAAACGCTGAGAGAAACTTACATTCGGACCCGCTGGGACCTTTTTAGGCCAAAACTGGAGAAAAAAATTTTTCGTGAAATTTTGAACTTTGCGACAGGTCCGCGTATGCAGAAAAAGTCAGTTTTTGAGCGAAAAAATTTAGCGTCACGAAAACTGACCCAAATATGATGGGGACTGTTCGGGGGGGTCAAGTATGTCAAGGTGACGCGCGTAACCGGGGGTCCTAAAGCCGTGCGGATAGCGGGGGCCTCGATTTTGCGTTTCAGGGGTCCCAAATATGAAAATTCTGCACTATTGCCTTCATGGCGGTCTGACCCCCTTAAAACAGGTTTTTAGGGCTAAGGTCCACCTTAAACGCTGAGGAAACTTACATTCGGACCCGCTGGGACCTTTTAGGCCAAAACTGGAGAAAAAATTTTTTCGTGAAATTTTGAACTTTGCGACAGGTCCGCGTATGCAGAAAATTCAAGAAATTGCAAATTTTGGTGCGGAGGATTCAGAGTCGCCAAACGGGGCCGGTTGGTGGGTAAGGTTGGTCGGTGATGTCAAATCCGTCAAGGAAATGCGCATAACCAGGGTTCGCAAGTCAAACAGGAAAGCGTGAGGCCAGGTAATGTTTCTCAATGGTTTCCTACTGTAATTAACAGGGATACTCAGTTCTATTCATCTCAGAGGTGTGAAAGCCCAGCCACACACGTGTTTGCGGGCTATATACGTTGGAGATGGATTGGAACCGCCTATGAAATCCCCACTTTTGGCCTGGAAATGCCCCGGGATGACAATGTCATTGTCTCCCGGGGCATTTCCAGGCCAAAAGTGGGGATTTCATAGGCTTTATATTTAAGACTAGCCTAAACTGTACTTGTTGGACAGGTGCGCGTATGCGGTCAATGTCAGTTTTTGAGCGAAAAAACTAAGAGTCACGAAACCGCCCCAGGGATGATGGGGTCTGTGCGGGGGGTCAAGTAGGTCAAGGTAAAGCGCGTAACCGGGGTCCTAAAGCGGTGCGGATAGCGGGGGGCCTCGATTTTGCCTTTCAGGGGTCCCAAATATGAAAATTCTGCACTATTGCCTTCAGAGCAGTATGACCCCCTTAAAACAGGTTTTTAGGGCTAACGTCCACCTAGGACCCTGTAGAAACTTATATTTGGACCCGCTGGGACCTTTTTAGGCCAAAACTGGAGAAAAAAAAATTTTCGTGAAATTTTGAACTTTGCGACAGGTCCGCGTATGCAGAAAATGTCAGTTTTTGAGCGAAAAAATTTAGCGTCACGAAACTGCCCCAAATATGATGGGGACTGTTCGGGGGGTCAAGTAGGTCAAGGTAAAGCGCGTAACCGGGGTCCTAAAGCCGTGCGGATAGCGGGGGCCTCGATTTTGCAGTTCAGGGGTCCCAAATATGAAAATTCTGCACTATTGCCTTCATGGCGGTCTGACCCCCTTAAAACAGGTTTTTAGGGCTAAGGTCCACCTTAAACGCTGAGGAAACTTACATTCGGACCCGCTGGGGACCATTTTAGGCCAAAACTGGAGAAAAAAATTTTCGTGAAATTTTGAACTTTGCGACAGGTCCGCGTATGCAGAAAAAGTCAGTTTTTGAGCGAAAAAATTTAGCGTCACGAAACTGACCCAAATATGATGGGGACTGTTCGGGGGGTCAAGTAGGTCAAGGTGACGCGCGTAACCGGGGTCCTAAAGCCGTGCGGATAGCGGGGGCCTCGATTTTGCGTTTCAGGGGTCCCAAATATGAAAATTCTGCACTATTGCCTTCATGGCGGTCTGACCCCCTTAAAACAGGTTTTTAGGGCTAAGGTCCACCTTAAACGCTGAGGAAACTTACATTCAGACCCGCTGGGCCCATTTTAGGCCAAAACTGGAGAAAAAAATTTTCGTGAAATTTTGAACTTTGCGACAGGTCCGCGTATGCAGAAAAAGTCAGTTTTTGAGCGAAAAAATTTAGCGTCACGAAACTGACCCAAATATGATGGGGACTGTTCGGGGGGTCAAGTAGGTCAAGGTGACGCGCGTAACCGGGGTCCTAAAGCCGTGCGGATAGCGGGGGCCTCGATTTTGCGTTTCAGGGGTCCCAAATATGAAAATTCTGCACTATTGCCTTCATGGCGGTCTGACCCCCTTAAAACAGGTTTTTAGGGCTAAGGTCCACCTTAAACGCTGAGGAAACTTACATTCGGACCCGCTGGGACCTTTTTAGGCCAAAACTGGAGAAAAAATTTTTTCGTGAAATTTTGAACTTTGCGACAGGTCCGCGTATGCAGAAAATTCAAGAAATTGCAAATTTTGGTGCGGAGGATTCAGAGTCGCCAAACGGGCCGGTTGGTGGGTGGGGTTGGTCGGTGATGTCAAAATCCGTCAAGGAAACGCGCATAACAAGGGTTCGCAAGTCAAACAGGAAAGCGTGAGGCCAGGTAATGTTTCTCAATGGTTTCCTACTGTAATTAACAGGGATACTCAGTTCTATTCATCTCAGAGGTGTGAAAGCCCAGCCACACACGTGTTTGCGGGCTATATACGTTGGAGATGGATTGGAACCGCCTATGAAATCCCCACTTTTGGCCTGGAAATGCCCCGGGATGACAATGTCATTGTCTCCCGGGGCATTTCCAGGCCAAAAGTGGGGATTTCATAGGCTTATATTTAAGACTAGCCTAAACTGTACTTGTTGGACAGGTGCGCGTATGCGGTCAATGTCAGTTTTTGAGCGAAAAAACTTAGAGTCACGAAACCGCCCCAGGGATGATGGGGTCTGTGCGGGGGGTCAAGTAGGTCAAGGTAAAGCGCGTAACCGGGGTCCTAAAGCGGTGCGGATAGCGGGGGCCTCGATTTTGCCTTTCAGGGGTCCCAAATATGAAAATTCTGCACTATTGCCTTCAGAGCAGTATGACCCCCCTTAAAACAGGTTTTTAGGGCTAACGTCCACCTAGGACCCTGTAGAAACTTATATTTGGACCCGCTGGGACCTTTTTAGGCCAAAACTGGAGAAAAAAAATTTTCGTGAAATTTTGAACTTTGCGACAGGTCCGCGTATGCAGAAAATGTCAGTTTTTGAGCGAAAAAATTTAGCGTCACGAAACTGCCCCAAATATGATGGGGACTGTTCGGGGGGTCAAGTAGGTCAAGGTAAAGCGCGTAACCGGGGTCCTAAAGCCGTGCGGATAGCGGGGGCCTCGATTTTGCAGTTCAGGGGTCCCAAATATGAAAATTCTGCACTATTGCCTTCATGGCGGTCTGACCCCCTTAAAACAGGTTTTTAGGGCTAAGGTCCACCTTAAACGCTGAGGAAACTTACATTCGGACCCGCTGGGACCATTTTAGGCCAAAACTGGAGAAAAAAATTTTTCGTGAAATTTTGAACTTTGCGACAGGTCCGCGTATGCAGAAAAAGTCAGTTTTTGAGCGAAAAAATTTAGCGTCACGAAACTGACCCAAATATGATGGGGACTGTTCGGGGGGTCAAGTAGGTCAAGGTGACGCGCGTAACCGGGGTCCTAAAGCCGTGCGGATAGCGGGGGCCTCGATTTTGCGTTTCAGGGGTCCCAAATATGAAAATTCTGCACTATTGCCTTCATGGCGGTCTGACCCCCTTAAAACAGGTTTTTAGGGCTAAGGTCCACCTTAAACGCTGAGGAAACTTACATTCGGACCCGCTGGGACCTTTTTAGGCCAAAACTGGAGAAAAAAATTTTCGTGAAATTTTGAACTTTGCGACAGGTCCGCGTATGCAGAAAAAGTCAGTTTTTGAGCGAAAAAATTTAGCGTCACGAAACTGACCCAAATATGATGGGGACTGTTCGGGGGGTCAAGTAGGTCAAGGTGACGCGCGTAACCGGGGTCCTAAAGCCGTGCGGATAGCGGGGGCCTCGATTTTGCGTTTCAGGGGTCCCCAAATATGAAAATTCTGCACTATATCCTTCATGGCGGTCTGACCCCCTTAAAACAGGTTTTTAGGGCTAAGGTCCACCTTAAACGCTGAGGAAACTTACATTCGGACCCGCTGGGACCTTTTTAGGCCAAAACTGGAGAAAAAATTTTTTCGTGAAATTTTGAACTTTGCGACAGGTCCGCATATGCAGAAAATTCAAGAAATTGCAAATTTTGGTGCGGAGGATTCAGAGTCGCCAAACGGGCCGGTTGGTGGGTGGGGTTGGTCGGTGATGTCAAATCCGTCAAGGAAACGCGCATAACAAGGGTCGCAAGTCAAACAGGAAAGCGTGAGGCCAGGTAATGTTTTCTCAATGGTTTCCTACTGTAATTAACAGGGATACTCAGTTCTATTCATCTCAGAGGTGTGAAAGCCCAGCCACACACGTGTTTGCGGGCTATATACGTTGGAGATGGATTGGAACCGCCTATGAAATCCCCACTTTTGGCCTGGAAATGCCCCGGGATGACAATGTCATTGTCTCCCGGGGCATTTCCAGGCCAAAAGTGGGGATTTCATAGGCTTTATATTTAAGACTAGCCTAAACTGTACTTGTTGGACAGAGTGCGCGTATGCGGTCAATGTCAGTTTTTGAGCGAAAAAACTTAGAGTCACGAAACCGCCCCAGGGATGATGGGGTCTGTGCGGGGGGTCAAGTAGGTCAAGGTAAAGCGCGTAACCGGGGTCCTAAAGCGGTGCGGATAGCGGGGGCCTCGATTTTGCCTTTCAGGGGTCCCAAATATGAAAATTCTGCACTATTGCCTTCAGAGCAGTATGACCCCCTTAAAACAGGTTTTTAGGGCTAACGTCCACCTAGGACCCTGTAGAAACTTATATTTGGACCCGCTGGGACCTTTTTTAGGCCAAAACTGGAGAAAAAAATTTTTCGTGAAATTTTGAACTTTGCGACAGGTCCGCGTATGCAGAAAAAGTCAGTTTTTGAGCGAAAAAATTTAGCGTCACGAAACTGACCCAAATATGATGGGGACTGTTCGGGGGGGTCAAGTATGTCAAGGTGACGCGCGTAACCGGGGTCCTAAAGCCGTGCGGATAGCGGGGGCCTCGATTTTGCGTTTCAGGGGTCCCAAATATGAAAATTCTGCACTATTGCCTTCATGGCGGTCTGACCCCCTTAAAACAGGTTTTTAGGGGCTAAGGTCCACCTTAAACGCTGAGGAAACTTACATTCGGACCCGCTGGGACCTTTTTAGGCCAAAACTGGAGAAAAAATTTTTTCGTGAAATTTTGAACTTTGCGACAGGTCCGCGTATGCAGAAAATTCAAGAAATTGCAAATTTTGGTGCGGAGGATTCAGAGTCGCCAAACGGGCCGGTTGGTGGGTGGGGTTGGTCGGTGATGTCAAAATCCGTCAAGGAAACGCGCATAACCAGGGTTCGCAAGTCAAACAGGAAAGCGTGAGGCCAGGTAATGTTTCTCAATGGTTTCCTACTGTAATTAACAGGGGATACTCAGTTCTATTCATCTCAGAGGTGTGAAAGCCCAGCCACACACGTGTTTGCGGGCTATATACGTTGGAGATGGATTGGAACCGCCTATGAAATCCCCACTTTTGGCCTGGAAATGCCCCGGGATGACAATGTCATTGTCTCCCGGGGGCATTTCCAGGCCAAAGTGGGGATTTCATAGGCTTTATATTTAAGACTAGCCTAAACTGTACTTGTTGGACAGGTGCGCGTATGCGGTCAATGTCAGTTTTTGAGCGAAAAAACTTAGAGTCACGAAACCGCCCCAGGGATGATGGGGTCTGTGCGGGGGGTCAAGTAGGTCAAGGTAAAGCGCGTAACCGGGGTCCTAA